>RXPK01000017.1:2010927-2177785 GCA_004143645.1 Protaetia brevitarsis | reverse complement strand
GAGCAAGTAAATGGTGAGTGGTATAGTTTCACAGCAGTTATGAGAAACGAGAGAGGAAGGAATCGCATAGATTCTTTTTAACATGTCTATTAATGTGAACATAAGAACCTAACTTTTTTAGTACAGAATAGGAGATCGTACGCAATACAAACGTGTTCTCGAAAACGGAAGTGTTGTTTAGTACATCCCAGTATCGGTCTCAGGGCTATCGTTTCATAGTTGTTGATATCATTTTTAATGAGATCTGAAGTGATTTTGTATGTTCGCTATTTCCAAAAGTAAAGCTTAGATTGACAGAGTTATATGCAGACGATATTTAGAATAAAGTAATATATTACAAATCACGTTAATCTTGTCAATAGCATTCTTCATTCAGGTATTTTAATTAGAAATACATTTGAAATATCTGCGTAAAAATGAAATTTGCAATAATGAAGTTGCTGAGACGGAGGCGGTTACAGCGAGAAAAATTGGGCGCAAAAGGATCCCTGCGGACATCGTAACACGGCAACTGTTGCGAAACGACATATTTAATTTCACGGACGCGATCTGCCGGAAAGAAAACTTGAAGCGAATTGCAGAGCAGTACCACCAAAATCCATAGAACCCAAAATGTCCAAGAGAGTGTCCGGAGATTCAGCCTGTGTCGAAAACATTGGAAAGTCCAACAAGATCAAAATCGTGAACAAGCCTTCATCTATTATAATCTCTTCTTGAATTAAGTCTTTGCTCTCCATATTTTAAATTATGGTAAAGGTAAGTTACTAAACCTTATTATAGTTTATATGAGTTCTTTAAAAAAATTGTAATTTAGTTAGTGATTGTATTAGTAACAGGTGGCTAACTTTGTCATTAGTTAGTCATTTTATTTTCTCTTATTATTTTTTCTTTTTTTTTGACATTTTCTATTATGTACTGCGTACTTTTGAAAAGCGATACTTACTTCTTACTTCGAAGTAATTTAGATAGGAAAAACATCGATTTTGATTTCTAATACTTTTATAAAATTTTTGGCAAGGTGGTAGCCACTATTGATGAAATCAGAAAATCCCGCACATCAGTTTTGGGGGGGGGTAAAATGAAAGATCAATATTATGTAGTAATTATTCGTGAAATGAATCAATGGAATAAAGTCATTAGTGTGGAATTTTGTGCAATGTTTGATGCTCTAGCAAATTGCTTGTGCACCATAAGCAGATACTTCGTAAAAATAAAACATAAACCAAGTAAATTTCTTATACTAAAAATAGTTTTTCCCACATTTCTACAAACAATTCTCCATCAACACCTATCGTTTCAGTTAATATTAAAACGGCGATTTAAAACTTTTCAGCCGACGTTTACTTAATCCTCGCTCGTTAGCTCATTATGGGCAGCCCGTAAGCGCGATACTCCGTTTATTTCAAAGGCCGACCCGCTGCACGTTAATCATCCGGCCATTTTCCGATACGCACAGGCCAAAGCCGAACGAATAACAAACAAAGAAGATACCGAGTGGAAACGGGGGCCTTTGTCATTCTATGTTCGGAGAATGCGAAAGGCTTTTCGGAAGGAAAGTTGCGAATGGAGTTTTCGACCGCGATTAACAGCTAATAGCCGTTTCAGTCTCTTCGATTAACTGTTAATCGTGAACTATTTGTCCGAATGATGAGCGAAATAGTATCAAACGCGGCAAACGTTTTTTTTTTTTTTTCTTCTGCAATTGGCTAATATGGTCTTTGCTATCGATTTATAAAAATGCATATGAAAATAAGTTGTTGTTCGATATGTATTAATAAAGAAGAAGATAGCGAATTCCTAGACATCACAAATAACTCGGCAAAGAAGCTACACACATAAAAAGGCTTTCTTCATTTTAGTAAATATATTTTTTTTTAAAAGTTTTACTTCTTTCAAATATATCTGTATTTGAAATAAGAAATTATTCTTGTATAGAAACAAATATTTTACTTGGTTGTAATCGAAAATATTCTTGGTTATAAGTCTTGTTTTATGAAAAATATATTTTCTCCAAGAAACAAATTTTTCGATCTAAGAAATAAAAGAGGCAACAAAAGAGTGGATCAGCTATTTGAATTAAGAAAATAAATTCTTTTATTAAGGATTTTAATATTTGTGGTAAATCGTGTAAGTACTTATGTTAAGGTGAAAAATCCTTTTAAAAAATATGATTTCATTTTTGGGGTGGTGTGAATTTGGCTACGTAACAATCGAACGGTGACCAATAATGCAGTAGTTGTGTGCATACATCGAAGATAGAAATGTAAATTGCGGTAGTGCTAAATACGTTAAATTGTATATTTAATAGTAGGAAGTCGGTAAGTATTTCAAGGTTTAACTGTTTTATTTTTAAGCTTCTTAATAATGGAAGTTTGGAAAAGGTAATCTTTTGCTAATTTATAGAATTACTTAACGTATATTTAACTACAGATCTAAAATTTGCCTACCAATTCTTAATTCCTCTGCGTTTACTGCCTCCAACGGGCCTGCAAAATGTCGGAAAAAAAACATTGAAAACACCAGCTTTGGAAGCTGTAAACAACATCTTTATCTATGTGAAGGTATGTTTTGCATTTGTAAGTCAACTACTGTCTAATTTCCTAATTTCTTTGATTTAAGCATCTTAAGATCTTAAGCTTCCTTAGTACGCAACAAACCTTTAAAAAGTAATAATTAGAAGAGCATAGAATGTTTGCTAGCTGTAAGCTGTATAAATTAATAAATAAATAATTATAATTATGTTGTATAATTGAGGTGAAAAATAAAAATAGAAACAGCATGGCGCAACATTTGAATGCTTAGTTGCACTAACAAGTAAAAATATACCAACTATTATACCACATCTTCTTATTTACTATTTATTGTGAAGTATATGTATTTATTGTAAAATAATGTATCTCTTCGGATACCCGAAGATTTTGAAATGTTAATAAAGGAGCAACAAGTGACTGCCGATATTCGGAAGAACAGCTGAAGATTAAAGTCTAATTAAAGGATCCAGAAAATTCGACTGCACGTAGTGGAAAATTACAAAATGTATAGTCTCTTTGTGAGGTGTGTGATGTAATGCTGTTTTTTTTTCCTATAACGCCAAAATTATAAATAAAAAATAAATATATGTTCCGAACTGCTTTTCTTGTTTTTTTTTTTTTTTTTAAATATAAATGATAATAGTAGTAACATTATTATTATTATGGTAAGTAAAGAAATGTAAAAACAATCTGAAAGGAAGACTTTTACTTGAACTAAATATATTTTGAAAGAAGATTATGGTTTTATTTACAAGACTGCTATATTTTCTAAAATTGTTTTTTTATATATAAAAAATTTACCACTAATATTAAATAGAATACTAGATAGAGATATATATCTAGTATCTGATCTTAGTGGCAGATTTTATATACATATAAAAAAATATCCTACCGGTTTTTAAAAAAGGTGACACGAAAAACTACCAAAACTACAGGGGAATAATGGTACTAAGCACGGTTCTCAAAATTATATGAAAAAATACTTACCCAAAAATTGTCATTAGTATTGGATTCAACACTAGATGAATCACAAAGTGGTTTTAGGAAGGGACGGAGTGTGCAAGATCACATATTTACTATTAAAGAGATTTTAACGAAAACTCAACTCAGAGGAGGAAAAGCATACTTCGCCTTTATCGACCTGGAAAAGGCATTTGATCGGGTGCCACGATAAGGACTATGGTACGGAGGGGTTAAGACAGGGAGGCGGAATGAGCCCGGTACTTTTCACAGTATTTATGGACGACATCATTAAGAAATGCAATCGAAGAACTAAGGGATTACATGTGGGATATAAGAATCTACAGAACGTTGAAATTTCCGAATGTGGTTTTGCGGACGATGTAGTCATTATGGCGGGAAGTAGTGATGACCTGCAGGATAATTTACAAATATGAAAAGATGTCTTAGAAGAAAGAGGAATGAAATTAAATATAGCCAAAACAAAAGTGATGGTAATAAGTGAAGAAAAGGAGAACATCAATATACATATAAATGGAGAAAAAATTGAACAGATACACCAGACTGAATACTTAGGAGTAACTATAGAAAATACGGGACAGCATGAAGTAGAAGTGAACGCACGCATTGAAAAGGCAATGAAGACTTATTACGCATTAAGTAATACCTACAGAAAAACCAAAATTGATGTGTATAATACTATATATAAACCAATCCTTACGTTTGGCTGTAAATCATGGATATTAACGGCGGCGCAGAAGAGTAAGTTGCAGGCAGCAGAAATGCGGTACTTGAGAGCCGTAACAAATAAGAAAAGATTTGGGTGTCGAGTCCATGTTAGAATTTGTAGAGCGTAGGTAGTTGAGTTGGTGGGGACACTTGCAAAGAATGGACAACAGAAGACCAGTTAAAAAGATATGGGAAGCAAGAATACAGATACGAAGAAAGAGAGGAAGGCCGAAAGAAACATGGGACAGCACAATAGGAAAAATCTTAGACAGGAAAGGAAAATCATGGACAGAAGCAAGATATTTGGCGCAAAACAAGAAATTGTGGTGCAAATTTGTGCATGAAATATAATAGTTAAATCCCGACACTTATGGTAGAAGGGAATTTGATTATATGTATAATATTATAATATTATAAGTGTCGGGATTAACTATTATATTTCACTGTCTGTATAAAAAATACATTTTAGAGAACAGCAGCATTGTTGTAAATAAAATTACAATCTTCTTTCAAAATAACAAATATTTTGTTCAAGTAAAAGTCTTCTTTACCCAACCAAAGCTAATCTCTTGAATTAAAAGTGTATTTCTTCTTTAGAGTAAAATTCAATTTTCTTTGCAAAGAAATAAAGCTTCATTTAATGAAAAATATTCTTGTACTAAGATATCTACATCCCTAAGCTAAGACTGCAATGTTTCAACTAATAGTAAGTTTTATTTAATTCAATGAACCATTTTCTTGGATTAATATATATTTTTTTTTTAAATTAAATAAACATTATTTTTGTTCCAAGAATATACAGGGTGAGTTTTTTTATCTTGAGACAACGGAATAGTTCTAAAACACTGCATCAAATCAAAAAAGCTCTTGATAAGTTTTGCTATAATGTAGGGGGCTCACTGAATGGTGCCGAACTCGATCACCTAGGAGGGGGGACAACTTTGAAATCTTAAATGGGAACCCCATTTTGTATTGCAGATTCGGATTCTACGCCATAAAGTAGTTTTTGTTTGAAACTTTTTTTCAGTTTGTAACAGATTACGCTGTAATCGCAAAAATCATGATTGTGAACGTCTAGAAAAAATACACAAAAAAGAGGAGCAAGCAAACATGATTTTGTGTTTTTTTTTTATTTTAACATAAACTTACATTTCAAAAACCACCTGGCGCTTAAATTTCTATCGGTGTCTTCTTTGTAAATACTGCGTGTTGTAGTATTCCCTTTTCTATTTTCTTAACTATAACATCCAGGAAGGGGAGATTTCCATGTTGTTCTTTCTCCATGGTAAACTTAATGGCTGCATGCTGTGAGTTGATGTGTTCCAAGAACTGCTATAGTTTCTCTTCTCCGTGTTGCCATATTACAAAAGTATCGTCGACATATCGCAGCCATCACTCCGGTTCCATATCGCTGGAACGTATGGCTTCTTCTTCAAATGCTTCCATAAACAAGTTGGCTATTACCGGAGATAAAGGACTTGCCATTATTGTTCCGTTCTTCTGCTCGTAGCATTTCCCGTCATACAAGAAATATGTATGCTGTGGATAAGCACAGTTTTACTAATTCAATGATGTCTTTCTGCAGTCCAAGTTCTTGAAGTAAGGCCAGTGCGTCCTTTGTAGGTATGTTGGTAAATAGCGATATAATATCGAAACTTACTAGAATGTCTATAGGTTTAGTCTTCAGCGTAGACAGAATATCCACGAAATGTTTCCAATTATTCACATATGTTGCAGTTTGTCCGGTATATGGCTATAGTAAGTGCGCTAAATCTTCGTTCTTGCTATCACTCACCTCATTTTCTTGCTACTTTCTAGCAACATCAATGTCAGCGCTTCTTAGCAATATAAAGTATTAAATATTTTCTACGGATTTTTTTTATAAATAAATATTGACATATTTGTAATTTGTCTAGAAGAATTGTCTGTGATAAATGAGTTCTGATAATGAGTTTAACCTGTAGCCATTGTTTTGCACAATTAACAGTTATTCCCTGAATGATCTTAACTTTTTTGCTTTATTTATATTTTAATTTTAATTTTCCTTATAATAGACTATTCAATTGTTGTAGATCTCGTAGTTATTTCGAGCAATTACTAACGCAGGAAGGAAACTAAACTTTGTATTTCATCGTCATTCGTGCTGCGTATTCTACTTCATTAACAAACCATGGATGAAGATTGACGCTGACGGATCTAGCATGACGCTGGAGTTAACTGCTATTTGTAAGTATCTGTTAAGTAAATCGACTGTACATATCTTTCAATAATTACTTCTTTTATATAACGTTTAATTGTATAAATGATGAATAATTTATTTATTGTCTACTTTGTTAAGCGTTACAAGTACTTGACTGTTAACATTGTAATTGTGAGTAGCCGCATTCTTGCATTTAAATCCGCTATCGCTTTATCCTAATACCTACTTTTCTCACATCGATATTCGAGTAGATATGAAAAGCTCTGAGTTTCACTGATTCAGTTACATCTGATATCTTTGACGAGAACTATTTCGCTATCCGATAATTATTTATCGATCTGGTTTTACATTTCCAATTTATTGGGTGGAGCTCGTTTCGAACCAACACACGGATTACATGATTTCGCAATTTAGTAATACGAAATTTAGATGTTGCGGCAAATTGTGTTTGAAATAAAACTGTATCTAATCAATTCTTGTATGAATTTCTCATTGCTTTTTTTGTTTTATTTAAAAAGCGTAATGCAACGAGGAATTTTCCACATTGAAATACTTTATTTGAAAGAGCCGGATGCTGCACCAATTGTTAGCTAAGTATTCCAGACCGAAAAACTCATACTTAAAAGAAAAATTTTAAATTAAGTTAAGCTTATTATATATGTATCATGCGGAAATGCACTGTGCCACTTAAAAAGAACAGAGAAGTGCATATTGCAAAGTGTTATTAGGTGCACTCACTTCGAGCACGTTCTTGTTTAATAGCACAAGCATTCAGGAACTTTCGCATCTGCGGACAGGAAAAACCTGAAAGCTAGGCGAAAGAGTTGAAATTTACTACGAAACTTGCCCGACTAGAGATAACGCAACCTCAACTACCCTTAATCTATAAAATTAGTTTATAGGGGTTCACGTCATGACGTCTCAATTATTTATCGATGGTTCTCGTGGTAGTTTCTGAAGAAAATTTGCATTGCAATCGATAGGTGTAATTCAACAGCTGTTCGCGATATACAGTCTGTCTCACTTTTCATGACTACCACATTGTAATTGTGTTATTATTAAAACGACTTTAATGGAAGTTTGGTTGGGGATGCCTATTCATCAGGTGATTAAATGGCAACAAGGAAATGAGATTTTCACCAGTGGCGTTCGTTGCTGTAATTAAAAATAATTTCATTTTTTTTTTTTTAGAAAAGCATATAAGGCAATTTTTATAGTGTAAGAGAATATCTTAATCTTATTTAATATCACAAAAAAAAAACCCAACACAAAATTTTATGTTGTGCAGGATGTTCACACAATAAAATAAATTCTTATATTTTATACCTGTTTAAAATTCTATATTTAATATATATTATATAATATATACTTAACTAAAACTAACTTAAAGCTACATATTCAAGATAAGTATGGAAAACTCATTCCATCACCACTATCAACCCGTTCGAATATATTCTAATACAAAAATTTAATAATTCGGAATTTCTAATTCTGAGCAATGTTGGGAAAGTTTCCTTTGCAACATTTCGTATTCGTTTAAACCAAGTATGGGCAACCTTTGACATGTTGTGGGCCAAACTTTAGTGTGCAAATACGTTCACCGGCCGCGTTTAAAAGTAGTGCATTTTAAAGTGGTGTTCATAATTTTTAGCGATAGATATCAGACATGAAATAATACGACAATGTTATTATAATGCAATTTATTAAAATAAGAAAATGAAGTGAAAAAAATAGGTACAACATTATAATTAAATCGTGGAATTTGGGAAACTAATCCATGGATGTTTGGATGAATTCCACTGATACAAAGACGTAAAGAATTTTCCAAATTATCGTCAGTCAGCCTTGTACGATGTTTTGATTTATTAAGTTTCATCATTGAAAAGAACTGTTCGCATTTATAAGTACTGCCAAACGCACAAATCAATCTTCTTGCGAATTTTCTAAGCTACGGAAAATGGTCTTATGGTATTTTTTGTAGAAATCGCACAACTCCACGTCTTCAAATTTAGATTTTAGGAGTGAGTTTTGTTGAAGCTCGATCAACTCCATTTGCAAGTGTATTGGAGCATTTTGTACATTACTTTTTGTTGGAGTAGCTAATAACTTGAAACTGTCTTCCATGTTTTTAAAATCGCTAAATCTGTTCGAAAATTGCTCCGACAATAACTTGAGTTCTTCAACATATTGAGCATAAGCAGTATTTTCTTGCGCAGAGAGCGTGGTGAAATGGTAACTGTTACCAGACAGCAACTGTACCTCCCACAAAGCGGAGTTTGTTTTGAAACGCTTTCAAACGGCTATACAAATCATTTACTAACTGTCCTTGTTTTTGAAGTTTAAAATTTAAATTATTCAAATGGCCTGTAAGATCGACCAGAAATGCTAAGTCACATATCCATTTCGGCTTACTCAATTCAGATAGTGGTTTATCTTTTATTTGCATAAAATCTGCTATCTCATTTCTAAGCTCGTAAAACCGTTTCAGCATTTCTCCTTTGCTTAACCATCTGACTTCACAATAATATGTTACGTCGTCATATTCGGCTGATATTTCATTCAAAAACGCCTTGAACTGACGATTAAGCCCTCGGGATCGAATAAAATTGATAGTTTTTACTACCACATTCATAACATTCTGGAGTCGAATGGACTTAGAACACAAGTTCTGTTGGTGGATAATGCAATGAAGGACTATCAAATCATGTTTTTGCACATTTAATTCAGTTGCTTTTTCATACAAAATTCCGATGAAACCTTTCCGTAAGCCGACCATAGAAGGTGCACCATCTGTGCATACACCAACCAGTTTTAACCATGGCAAACCAAAACTTGTGAATACCTTTTCAACTTCATTACAAATGTCCTCTCCTGCAGTGGTTCCTTTTAGCGGCTGTAAAGCAAGCAATTCCTCAGTAACAGTGAACTCTTTATCAACACCTCGAATAAATATAGCCCAGCTATGGAAAATGATTCAAAACCAGCCAATACGGTCAGTCAAAGTTGTTTTTATATCATTAGCCATCATTTATATACGTCGGGCAACAGTTTGACTTGATAAACTAATTTTTTCAAATTCATTTTTCATTTCAGGATACAAAACACTGCAAACTTCTAACATACACTCCTTGATAAATCCTCCTTCGGCAAATGGTTTTAGTGACTTTGCCAATTTTGAACTAACTATAAAACTAGCTTTCACAACATTATGAAGTTATGTTCTTTGTTTATGAAACATTTGCTGCTGTTTTTCCAAATTTGCGGTAAGCTTCTGGATTTTGTCTTTTCTTATTTGTCCTGTCAGTGAGTGCAGCATAGGTTTGGTGGTGATGCTTGGTTGAGTAATGCCTCTTCATATTGAATTCTTTCATCACTGAAGTGGATTCATTACACAGCAAACAAATACGCTTACCATTGTGCAAGATAAAAAAAAATCTCAGTCCATTTTTCTTGAAACTGGCGACCCTCTGCATCTACTTTTTGTTTCTTTCCACCAGACATCATTTTCGTTTACTTTTTGTTCGATAAACTTAATAACAAAATATAATTAGTAAGCACTCAAGATGCACACAAAGTCACATAGCAAATTGACGGCACTAGCAGTTCGCTAAGATATCGCTTGCAGAAGTTACCACCTCGGTAGCTCAAATAGAACTGAACTAAAGTTCGGGGCCCGGGTTTATATAGGCAAAATGAAGGAATGATCTAGAATCGTCTAGTGTAGAACATTTGAGAAGCTATAATCTTTTTTTGCGCCGCCAGTGAGGAGGAACATCAAAGCCTTTGATGTTTGCCGCCTCACTCTTTGATGATCGCCGCCATTCGGCTTGCTCGCTCACTTGATTCCGCAGGAGCAAGCGACAAACCCCATATCACTCGATCTTCCACATTTGTAGTGAGTATGAGTAAGTAGTGTAATATTTTTTTTAATTGGGTTTTTCAAAATGTCTCGCGGGCCGGATCAAATCTTACAGCGGGCCGGATCCAGCCCGCGGGCCGGTTGTTGCCCACATATGGTTTGAACTGTGCAGTTATAAAGGTGTTATAAACAGAAACAATCTGTTACGTAAAACAATTCTTGAAGAAGTGTACCTAGTGCATTGCTAACTTAAATGAGCTTTTAAGTCTACTATTATACAGGGTGTTCCACGTAACTGGTTCATTAAAAGTTTATGATGTTCTATTATTTACTTGTATTTGAGATTTTGACACCATTATCTCTTCGATTGGAACTATAAATGCAAAATACCTTAACCAAAATATCACTTCCGGTTGACCGGAAATGGATGTCAACTTTGTTATTTTAAATAGAATGATATAATTTTTTATTCATTTTTGGATTCTACAACTATAAATACGTCAGTTTTCATTAGCTATTCCTACAGCTACATGTTGCCGTTTTTGAGTTATTTAAGTTTTTCTTTTTTTTTTAGTCATAATCATTGCATCATTGAGAAATTAATATCTCGGTTAATACTGCAAGTAGAGACTCCAAATTTGCTATGTTATGAATTTAGATATAACTTTAAGAAACGGTAAGCACACTTTACATTCTAACATACAGGGTGTTCAAAACTGAGGATAAAAGTGACATATTTTCAAATGCAGGAAACTCATTTTTTTTAAATAGAACACCTGTATTTTAATTCGACTAAAAAAAAAGAAAAACTTAAATAACTCAAAAACGGCAACATGTAGCTGTAGGAATAGCTAATGAAAACTGACGTATTTATAGTTGTAGAATCCAAAAATGAATAAAAAATTATATCATTCTATTTAAAATAACAAAGTTGACATCCATTTCCGGTCAACCGGAAAGTGATATTTTGGTTAAGGTATTTTGCATTTATAGTTCCAATCGAAGAGATAATGGTGTCAAAATCTCAAATACAAGTAAATAATAGAACATCATAAACTTTTAATGAACCAGTTACGTGGAATACCCTGTATACTTTATTAGATGAACAGACAGTGGCTTTTCTGTTGTAATATTATGAAATAACGTAGCTGCGTGAAGTTGTGTACGCCCCTTATTGTTTCACCATTTTAATTCCGGCATGTATGCGAGTATGCGACATATTTGCCCAGCGTGTGATACCAAAAATCAGGCATATGCATGAATTTGGAAGCTTTGGTAACTTTCGGTCACAAATGTTTGAAATAAAAGAACTGTACTGTAAAATACTGTCACAGTAATTCTTTTGAGAAAGAACCAAGTCCTCACACATGAGTTTTTCGTTTTAAATTTAACATCCTTCTATCAAAAGATACCACAAGAACTGTAGCGTGGTAATAGACACATAAATATCCGATCACTCCCGCTACATCAGATTTAATTAATTCAGGACAATTGTTTCGGGAACACGTGGGTTGCCATTCTCAACCGAAAACCGAAAAAAATCGTAAAAATAAGAAAGTGTATTAACCTAAACATGCATTGCTATCTTCCTCTAAACAAGAAACCTAGTTTGCTAGTGCTTTTTCCACTTCTACTTGACCGTTCGAAATACCAAGAATTAGCGCCGAATGTGCATCTTTTTCACCCTCATAAAAACATTAAACTCGAGTGCTGCAGGGGGTCGTTTCCTATTCAATAAATCTGGAATGATTTATATGTTGCCCAACGCTTGATGATTCTGGTTCACCAAATCTATAAGATGCAATGTGTTCTTTGAAACTAGTACTAATTGAACGCTTTGTTTGTGCAATATAAATTTTATCACACCCGCTACAATCGATTTTGTAAATGCCAATCTTTCGTTGGGATGGAGTTTATCTTTCGCGTTGCCTAAAAGATTACTGGTTGTGTTCCGCGAGGAAAAGCAAATATTAAAATTTTGTTCTTTAAAAATCTCGCATAAATCTTTTGAAATGTTATGAAAAGGTAATTTAACGTATTTCCTGTCGCGATTGTCTTATCGTATTGTGCATATGTGCACTCTGCTTTACAGTAGCTTAAGCATTTAGCCAATATAGAAGTATATATGTGTTAGAGAATAAAAGTGGTCCGAGCAGTTGCAGGTGCTAAGTGGTGACTAAAAACCACTACTCATTGACTCCTTCTAACTAGGCGGTTATATATTAAATTAGATGAGCGTGGTTCAAGGCCAATATGTGATATATAACAGCACATTGGAAATTGGTGAACAAGGAATAAAAGCGACTTCTGTAAGTCCAAGGATTTGTATAACAATTATGCATGTATTTTTTTCATTGTTTGCATTGGGTCTCAAAAACCGTAAGGGACACGTATTGGGCTTAATGAAGAAAGATTTGCATCTTTATAAGTCTAATCCAGACACGCTTTTATCCATTTAAGACAATGTATGGTTTAGTAAATATTTACAAAAAATAGAAATTTACCAAAACCTTTCCGGTACTGTAACTCTCTTATTTACAAAGATAGAAAGAAGATAATATTGTTTTTGGAGAATTTAATGTTGCATAGCGACATGTTCCCAACGTTTCAATTTTGCTTAGCATTTTTTTAGTTAGGGAGCAAAATCTATTTTTTTAAATGAAAACCATGGTGGGTTATAACATATTCTAACAGTGCATTTTTCTGCTTGCAGTGATGTAAGGATCGTAGCACTTATTGTAATATACAGGGTGATTCTCAATATATGCGACAAACTTTAAGCGCTGATTGCTGGGGTTATTTTGATCATAAAAGTTAATAAGAACATATGTCCAAAATCGCTTAGATCTAACGTTGTACAATGTTTAGTAGTAAGTTAACATAATTAATGTTTTTATTATAAATTAATAAAATAATTTGGTAAAACAAAATTAACTTATAGTAACTGTTGAAAAGGACCGCCCCCAACTGCAATACAAGCTTCTATCCTCTGTCGTATTGACTGGCGAGTCCGTTCTAAAATACCAGGGGTATTTCGAATTGTTTGAAAAGCTGCGATAATACGATTTCTCAGTTCATCGACATTTTCAATGGGAGTCGTATAAACTAATGATTTAAGGTGACCCCAGAGAAAAAAGTCTAAAGAATTTAAGTCTGGAGACCGAGGAGGCCACGGTTGTAGACCTCCCCGTCCTATCCACCGATATGGATACGTATTGTCCAAAAACTCGCGAGCAACTATACTAAAATGCGCTGGAGCACCGTCATGCATAAAATACATTTGCATGACGGCATAAAATACATTTGTAATCTTAATTGCAACGGAACTTCTTCCAGCAGTAGGGGTAGCTCCTCTTCAAGAAAATTGCAGTATACCTCGCCATTTAACCGCATCGGTAAAAAATGTGGACCTGTTAAGTGAGATCTAACAATTCCGGCCCACTCATTGACAGAGAATTGATGTTGATGACGGAGATTCACTAGTTCGTGCGGATGTTTTTCGGCCCATTGTAATTATTATGAAAATTAATAATCGCGTTTCTAGAGAAAGTAGCCTCGTCGGTGAAGAATATTTGAGCCAAATAGTCAGGATTTTGTGCGATTTTGTGCTGCATCCATTGACAAAAAGCCATTCTTTGCGGAAAATCTGCCGGCAAAAGCTGCCTGCACCCGTTGAATGTGATATGGATACAACAGTTGATCTTTCAATATTCTCCAAACTGTGGCCTGACTAATGTTTAAAGCAAACGCAATTTTTCTGGTGCTTGTAGTAGGATGTTCCTCAATTTCCTTTAGTACCATTTCTTCAGTTTGTGGAGTTCTCACTGTGGATGGGTGCCCGTTATCAGTCGTCTGTTTTTTTTTAAATTTCCCGTTTCACTAAGACGTTGGTAAACACGGGCAAATATTGAATGATGCGGGATGACACGGTTCCGGTATCGTTCTTCATAAAGACGTCTAGCAACACGCGAATTTCCATTGGCAAGACCGTAAACGAAATGCATATCACACAGCATTCGTGTAATTCACTTTAGAAAACAGAAACAGTAATTCACCTTAGAAAACAGAACTAGCAATAAACTGAATGAATACTCTGACAATTATTGAGAAATATTGAAATGACAAATAAACAATTCCCTCTCAACACAATACTTTTTGAAGAACCAACTGTGATATTATATCGTGTTAGTCATAGTTCATAATTTATTATTAAACATTCAATAACTTTAAAACTAAACCGTTTTGGACATATACTCATATGATCAAAATAACCTCAGGAATCAGCTCTTAAAGTTTGTCGCATATATTGAGAATCACCCTGTATAATAGCACAATACACTATTATTATGTTTGACAAAAAACCATCTCCCCATGGAAAACGCGATATAAACAATTAAAGCATTATGTTTGCTTCATCATTAACAGTTTGGTTAACAGAGTGATTCTCCTTTCGTCAGTGGTTTAGTGGCTCTCGAGAAACTAGATATGATCAGATGATACATTATTTGTAATAAAAATAGTCAACAAGCTGCAGACAATTTGTACACTAATTAGAAGAGTTCGGAAGTTTTGTGAAACCCAGGAAAATAATGATATTGATAAGAACACGCAGATAAGTGTTTTAGCTGCTGTTAATCAGAATCCATCAACGTCAACAATACTAATTGTACAAGACGCTGCTACCTCGCAATGCACAGTAGTGAGATTTTTATTATAAATATCATCCCTATAAAAAAATGGTTGGTCAAACTCTGTACCCGGAGGACGATGAAAGATGATCAAATATTTTGTGCTTGGTTCATAAATATGTACCGTGACAATGATAACTTTTGATGCATATCTTATGAACCGAAGTTTTACAAACTGCGGCATGTTCAATCGCCATAATGAGCACCTGCGGGGCTAAAGAAATCCTCACCGTTTAGAAGAAAGACGACCCCAAAGTGAGGTCGGCTTCAATTTATGGTATGATGTGATTGGTTTACAGCATATTGGACATTTATTTTTAATGAAACTTTAAGTGGAAATCGATATTCGCAATTTCTTAAAAAAGATTTCGGCAATATCTTAGATGAATTAAATTTACAGACCTGTACAAACTTACGGTAGTTTCAAACCGACGCGACGCGACGGTTCCCCACCTCACTATACAGCACAGGTCAAAAGATATTCAGATGAATAATCTCCAGACTTGTGAGTCCGCAGAAATGGTTCTGTTTTATAGTTTGCACGTTTTCAAAATCTTTCAGCTTTGAACTTCGTCGCCTTTGCAGCAATAAAATATATCGTATATGTGCAATCATATGTACTTGACAGGAGAGATATTAACTCAGTGTTAATAATTAGTTTTAATTAATTTATTTAGTGTTCTTATTATTTCCTGTGTTTTAATGATGATAGTGTATTGTCGCGCCCCTTTGCCTTAAGAGGGTTTGAGCCACTCGCTTTATTAAACTTAATTATATATATCAATGAATACTAAAAGGGTACTTACCGATTGGGCGCGATTGGGAGTTGTTAATAATAAACTACTACTTTATCATTCACAATAAATTTATTAATACAAACACCCTCTTCGAAGATCACAACCTGAATACCAATACCTCCTCGTCAATCCTCTCGCGAGTGCGATGCTCGCAAAACGTTGACGAGGTTCCGGTAAACCCTTACAGCACTGCAAAGAGAAAAAAATGCACTATTAGAATATGTCATAGCTAACTATGGTTTCCTTAAAAAAAGTAGACTTGGTTGTTTTCCATTAAATTCTCTAAAAACAATATTATTTTGTTTTTGTCTTTACAATTAAAAGAGGTATAGCACTAAAAGAGTAGAATATTATTATAGTCTACAGCATCGCTTTAAAATAACTTAAATTCAGCTTTTTTCTTCCGAATTTACTGGCTAAAACGAAAGTGCTGCTTGACATGATACATAAGTTGTGTTTGATTATACCTGCAACAAGTTACCGGACGGTATTTGAAACGCTGTGAACCAGTCAATATTTATCTACCGTAACACTTTGTCCACAGAACTTTGTTGAACTTATTTATTGATTTACGATGTACTTGAGCAAAGTAATTTAAAATTCTTATATAAGATGCTTGGTAATCGTGCTGACGTCCTTGAATTATTAGACGAAATCAATTTTCCTGTCTCTCGTCTTTCGTCTAGACTCGAGACCGACGAATACATCGATCAAGTTCGTCGCACACATAATCCGCAGCAACTTCTTCTTTTCTCACAATCATATTGACATTAATATTCACGTTTTCAGTATTTATGACAGCTTCATCGTCGATGAGCTATGAGTCCAAAATGAGTTCCTGCTGTTGTCTTCTTATAATTTCTTTTTTTTCTATATTGTGTCTAAATTGAAAAGTAAGTTGCAAATGATCTGAAAGGCGATATTCAGATTTCCTTGACACTGTAAAAATCGAAAAAGTGTCATAGTATAAGAACAATTTTTTTTAGAAGTCCAATCCGTGATTTCGGGATACGGCTTCCTTACGGTCATTGTAAAAATTTTCAGGCAGAACTAATTGCAATAAATCAGGCAGTGCGTTATATTAGCCGCGAGTGTGAATTTATACGAGAAGTGCAAATTATACCTGATAGCTGATCTGTTATCTATTGTATCAGAGGCGTTAAAGAACTTAAAAGATTTGATTTGTTATTAGTTACTTGGGACATTTGTAGGGGAGAGGTCTAAAACTTTTTTGGACTAGGGCTCACTTAGGTACAATTAATAATGAGAGGATGGATCAATTAGCAAAAGAGGGGGTATTGGGGAGAAGGGGAGGGGGAGAATAGGCTAATAACTGGCTATGGGTTAATTTCAGCTAACACAGTTAAGAAGCGTTTGGTAATTTTAAATCATGCATATACAGAACTGGGAGGACTAATGATTCGCATTCTGATGGTCGCTTACGGAAGCCAGGATATTAGCTAAGGGGTTAAATTAGCTGCGACGCTAAACAGATATTAGGGATAGTCGGTCAAATAATGGACATTTTTTAGTAATGCTGCTAAAGAGTTAGACAGCTACGGCATAAACCTAAAATTGTTTTAGTAATTTTTAATATTTAAGGGTTGTCCTCGAAATCATCAAGATGGTCTGTGATAAAATAGTTATTTTTAACATATACCATAACAGTTATTTTTAGATGTATTGATAACCCGTATTACAGATTTCTTATAAATTTAGTTTTGAGCCACGGGTAGATGGCTCTGATTTTCAAATTTTACTCGATGTTTTTGACATTTCTTTAACCTCATTCATTTAAAGAGCCAATGCTAGGACTCCGTAGAATCGTTATGATTCTACGGAGCCTTCGCACCCCACCATCACTCAAACCATAACGAATTCGAAAGTTTGGTACTCCAATTCAAAAATTTATTAAGGTTATTGGTTATGGTATAAAATAATCAATGTTTCATATATTTGCTATAACCGTTATCGGCTGATTAATATACGAGAAACTTAAAATGGAAGTAGCAAGTGGTAAAAAAACAGTAATTTTTACTGTTTGTCAAGAATTCTAAAATTAAGAAACAAAAAGCCGAAAACAATGATGTTTGTCATTCGTGCTATTCCTAAGAATGAATATTTATTTTTATGTGAGACTACCTATATACTGTCTATTTGTACATTAGGTACATAAGAACAACTATCGATATGTTAATTTATTTATTTTCAGACGCTCAGAATTGCTGTTTTTTGCAGAAAAGATTTACTAAAACTTCATTTAGATTTGACTATTAAAGGGTTCTATGCTGTACCAATATTTAATAAAGGTTTTGCAAAGTATCAGTGTTAAATACCAGGTCTTGGACATTTTTATCATTATTGAAAAAAATATTTTTTAAAAACAAGTGAAGTAGAATATGTCGCAAAATTGTGTTAACGAAACTTATGATTTTCATTCTGCTATGCTACTTTATAAAGTAAAGATAGCAAGGCCGAAAGAAATAAGCGCGAAAGCATAAATCAGATGCTTAGAAGCAAAACGCGACAAGTTATAATATCAGTTACAAAGCAAAACATGTCTATCTTATTAATTATACTTTCAAGTGTCTATGCACTGTTTTTCTAAAATCAGTAATCACTTAGGATATGAAATGCTTTTAATATTCTAGGTTATGTAAAATATCTCTTTATCGAAGATTTCTGTCAAAAAAAAAATTAAGTGTAATATCCAAGGTGTTTCCCAGGGTTTATTTCCATTAAGGTATTGTCATCTGCACAGCATGTTTAATTTATATATATTTGTATGTAACATCCCAAATGGAAGTTTATGCCATATTTATACTAATAACAGCTCTAGAAATACATTTGTCCGCATTCATTTTGCCATGTCTCAAACTACATAAATATAAAATTACTAAAATTTAACGATATAATGAAGCGAATTCCGATCTTTGCTGAACAAGATAACGAACGCTAACCGGAGTGCTAATATCCTATAACGAACTATATCTTCGTTTCGTTATCATAGCGATCGCTATAATTTAGCGATTCTACGGAGTCCCAGCACAGGAAAGTTTAAATACGTATTTTAGTATTAAAAATAAATTGTTTTATATAGTATTGATGATTCCAACATACGTACCTGTGATTTAAGACTCTCGAAAGTGGTAAAACATAGCATTTTGATCATTACATAAAGAGTCATGCTTGTTTTGTGTTAAAACATCTTTTATTTGCACGTTTATTGTGTTTTTACAACAATATTTGATAATTACCTTTTCTCAAATTTAAATAATCAGAGAAAGGGCTTTGAGGGCGTACCCTTTAGGTAAGAAAATTGCCTATTCGTTAGCAAGCGCCTGAAAAGCTAAATTGACAGTGGATTTGGTGCTCCTACAAGGGTCCGCGCCCCCTAGCAGATAGAAGATCACTTTTCACAGTATTCACTCAATTATCACAGATGTCGCTAGGTGAAAAAAAAAACACCATATTCTTTTATTGAAAAAAAAAGAAAAAGAAAAAAAAATTGTATACGAGCAAAGAAATTATCAATAATTTGAAATTTTGAATTTAATTACAATATTCAATTTTACTGAACTAAACAAAATTAAAATTTTGAAATCTCGGGCATTTTGCTCTGAAAAACAAGCAATATATATTTTCCGAATTCAAAATATTAATTCTGTTTTATTACATTTTGCAATGTTATTTATATGAATAATAAATATATGTTATATTTATTACTATTTGTTTTTATTTGGAGGAAATCTTGTTTTGACATTAACTAGTCATACCGGCTTATCATTCCAAACATTTCGAATACCAACTCTGTATCAAATTTTTTGATAGGAGTTCTTGCAAATTATATACAGGATCACTTTTAGTAAAAAAAAAAAAAAAAACAAGTTCTTCTCTTTTTTTTTTTAACTTGGAAGATCATTCATTTCTCTTTATTCAAGTTTTGATTAAATCGAGGATTACATATATATGTTGTTGCATATTAACAAAATCCTGCAATCAGGGAGAAGACGTGTGCTTGGTATTTGGTGTTACCCCATATATTCAACAAAGAGTGTTAGTTCAAAGTAGTTTGCGTTTTCTCCGAGATTCATGCGAGCAATTACCAAAGATGTATGTATAACCTCAAATACATAAAAAAAAATAATGAACTCGCAGCACTTGCACTATGCAATTTCGATCGCCATACGAGTTACATCCACACCACAGTCTATTTGCTTCCGCCCTCGTATTTGACTAATACCTTAGTCAAATAACAAGGGAATGGATACGATACATTTAGAAAAACATCGACGCTGTTGCTTCCCACATATAATAATTGGAATCGAGTTGCAAGGTGGCGAAATTTCGCAATGGAAAATTCCGCCATGTTCGTATGCGTTTGGGAATTAGGAACGTGGCGTCTGTGTGGGGAATCGAAAGTTTAACTTTTCGGAACCATAGCATATCGTAAGGGCGCTATTGATTTTCCTTCGGCTAAGTATGTCAGACATACCGACACCCGCTGTAGCCAGTAGATTTATTGCGGCAAATAACACGTCCTCGTTTCTAGGAAAACGGAAGGAATTAAAACCGTATTTTTTTGTGTAAGTCCAGCAAAGCTATAAAATGAAAACATAATTATTGTGCACAATGCGATTTTATGCATATAAGTGCTTTCCTTACATTGCTTGGTTCGTACAAAAATTGTTATTCCACAAGCTAGTGTTTGGGTTCGCTTCATGACGTATTTCGTGTTTAATTTACGTTTACTAACAATGACTTGGTTAATATAACAGTTCAATTTGGCCAACTACCATTCTGATATAAACAAATTCTAGAGCTGTGACTTACATGTAGCCCCAAAGATTATATGTATACTGATAAAAGGTATACCAATATATTTTCCACCAATTCTTTCCAGCATTGCCAAACACCTATAAATTAGCCGAGTTAGATTAGTGACTGCATTTACCAGTTTCACTGGTAATTACTTGCTGAATGAGAGTTTGAGGCGTGGCTCCTACGAGATTTATATCTGGATTCTCATTTGCGTTGTGAGTGATTAAAGACAAAGTTTGAGATGCGATAGAGGTCAAAATGGGTTCATATCCTCAGAAGCATACTGATGACTTAGATGAAAACTAGCGTTCGGTTTTGTAGTGTTCTTTCCCTTTCATTGCGTTTTCTGGTCAAGTGATACCTATAATAGACCATGAACTTGAACTTCGACTTAGTGACATTTTTTTCGGCTAACTGTTTAGGATATACATATAGTCTTTCGGTCTTTATTCAGTAGATCTTTGCTCACTTCAGGCTTCCGTTCCTTTAAGAACTCTCTTACCTGTCTTTGTCCTGGTGATTTCTGCTACCATTTCGTGGGCTTGTTATGTATACATTCATTGATGGACTTTCAATTTGCAATTTGCCAAAGTCGAAAGAAGGATCAGCTGCAACGAATGATCTCGACTAACCTCGTCTGGTCAGATTACTAGAAAAAACATTACTTTTAGAGCAGGATATGGGAGATAGCTCCAAGCTTTGTTACTGATAGCCAGAAAATTATTGTTACTATCCTTATAGTTGTAGAAGAGGTGGCCTGCGTGTCCTTTCAGTTTCGGTAGTTGTGCTTTCTCCAGGTAGCTTCTCAGTTTTCTTTCTCACATCGTGGAGTTGCTATTCCAACAGCAGAAAGATGGACCAACGTAATGAACTGAAAGCAAACAAAACAATAGCAGTGCCTATGTAATTTTTTAACAATAACTTAACCCCAATTACTCTAATCAATAGTAATTAAATTAAAGATTTATATTTAACATTTATTTTATACCAATTCATATTAATAAAGAGTATGGAATATTCATCTATAATAAGTACTACCGGTCTAAAAATCATGCTCTAATCTATCTAATCCTTTTACAGCATTACTAAAAAAATTCCCACTATTCGACCGACTAGATCCGTAATATGTGTTTTAAACAGATTAGTACAGAGAACTAGGATCCTGAAAATGGCTGGGATCATTTAATAGGTAAAAGAAATGGGAGACTAAATCCAAAAAGCCAAGAGGCTGCAGCGTATTCAGAGATTACCAATAACATTTTTTTGTGTCCAAGGATCAAATGAAATATTTATATCTAACTATTGGTAATAGCAACTACTTGCAATACTCCAAGGCATATATTTGTCTAAAATTTGAATTCTAGGAGGGCAGCAGTACTGATAAAAATACAATTCGCTTCTGTATAAATCTTATTTTCACTTGATATGTGTAGTCTTATTTACGATTCTCTCTAAAACATGCCTAAGTTTCGTTCACGAATTTATCATAAAATGTGATGGTAGTTGGAACGAAAACCCAATTGCATTTTGAATCGTTCCTCAGTACGACTTAAACATGCGCGTGTTGTGTTATCGCTATTATTTTAGCGAATATTAGATGTTGAGGAGAAGAAAAAAATTGTTTTTGTAGGTTAGGAGAATTTGTTTGGTTTCAGTAGCGATAATAAGAAAATCTTCTCTTTTGTCGTGGGAGCTATTTGACATGGAGTCTCTGGAAACTTTGGTCCCCTTTAGCGTTTTATATTTAGCCCCCATTGCTCCATGCTACATGTCTCTGACTGGTTGATCGAAGTAAAACTCTGGGTTTGTTTATGGCTTGCCAGAAATTCTTTATCTTCTTGCGTCCAGAGCCTCGCATTCACACAGAATGTTATATGCTTTCTCTGTCATCTCATTACATAGACTGCAGTTGCTATCTTCAATGTTAATTCCAATTTCCTGTAGACGTCCTTTCAGTGTTCTGTAAGGAGGCCTCTTACAATGTGAAGATGATCCCTACTTAGCTGTAGTAGTTCTTTAGCCTTGTTTCTTGATGGTCTCTTAATAAAGTTCTTACCATGAATTTGCCTGCTTGTGTTCTTTGTTTTCGCCTTTGACACAACTCCTTACCTGCTCTCGCGCTGTTTTTAGACATTCTTAGAACATGTGGGAGCGGACGGTCTCTCCCTCGCTAACCCATCGGCTTTTTCGTTTCCTTCGATTGCTGAATTCACAGCATCCACAGCAAAGTGACTTTGTTGCGTTCTGTCGAGCTATTCAGTTCTCAAGCACTATCCCAAACCAGCCTTGATTGTATCTTGGGCTTCATTAGTGCCCTCAGTATCGTCTGGTTGTACGTGGCAATATAGATCCGCATATTTTCATACGCCCTCTGATTGGTTTCGGTTGGGCAATGCAATGTTGCGCATGCACCTGCTTGAAAGACTACGGTATTTTTTTTTGTGGAACGGTGTAATTCTTACACATTACAGCTCTAGCCCCGCTTTCGGTGTTTTATTTGTCTGCAAACCAGATTAGTTCTTAGAATTTATCTCTGTAGTTTGATTGATTCTAGCTTATCCGATCCATGATTTCTACCTGGAAATTTCTATTAAAAGGATATATCGAAATCATATAGTCTGATCTGATCCCCAAAAGGTGGCCTTGCACATGACCGACAATATTATCGTGTCCCAATCCTGCATATCTACCACTTGGTAATTTTTGCAGTCTGAGATGCCTCGCCCATCATCATCAAATAGAGAGGAGGGAGGCCTAGAAGACATTCCATTGCTGCTGTAGGGGTCGTTCTCATTGCTCCTGTTAATAGCAGTTTGTTGCTGTCCTTTTCTCCACCATACCAGAGGTACATAAGTGGTTATGGGTCTGACCACCGTAATGCATGTCTAGTACATCATATTAGGACTTAACTTTAAATTTTTTGCGTGTGTTCTTCTAGCCAACATGAGTGCTGTCTCCACCCTGATTTTAATCCTCTGAAATTGTCGACTCGAATTACGTTACATTGTAGGATGACACCAAGATATTTTTTTTTCTCTTACGGCTTAATTTCTTTATATCGAAGCTTTAGGGGTGCAATACTAAGTCTCAGTTCCTCCTCTTCGTAAATCTAGGGAAATTGAAGATATCGATGGATATAATAACTGCTGTCATATGGTCAGAAGGATATACTTTTCAATATGTTCAATATGTTACTCGTTCCTTTTTGAAACGAAAAAATAGATGTGATTTCTATTAGCTTCGACACACGTTATCTGCCTGCTAATCTTAATAGTAAACGATTTCAGTGTTAACAGTCAAATGTAAGTGCTACAAAAACGTTTAATGATGAAATTAAATACGTTCTGAAAACCATATTCATGTATATAGTTAAAAAAATCATATAATTATGTAAGAGCAGGCGCTTCTTTAAACCTAAAATATAAAATTAACTTCGCATTAATAAAAAAGAGAAACTTATGCGGTTTTTGGAAGTGGGTAACAAAATCTTAAGCATTGGTAAAGAAAATAATTAATTAGTATCTACTCATTCGAGGTCTTGAAGAAATGTAGTGTGGTATTAGACGCAGGGCTACCACAACGGTTAATCAGTTATAGCGGCTAATGGGTTCTAACCGATTATGTGCACACGATTAACCAATTGTGAAATTTGCTCGATTGCTCAGCATTGGTTAGAAATCAAAGAAAAACTTAATTTAAGGGCGCTAGCATAAGCAGCAATTTCTAAATAGTAGAGAAATACCAAAATAACATTGTCAAAAAAATGCAACTTTCAGAATGTCGTTTCATCTTGATGATAAAAATAATATTTAAGAATCTTATCAATAGTTACATAAACTGAAATTTGTGATTTTATTGTTCTCTCTTCCATCCTTTTAAACACTTTTGCAAAATTAAAAATAAAATTTTTGATATACATCTACATTTACAGGAGTGCAGTATTAATAACATACATATGCAATGCAATATGTAGAGAAGACAGCGCCGCGAAAGCTGGCGATTTAATTAAAGATAGCCCCTGCACATTAAAATTAACATTCCTAAGTAATCCATCCGATCTCCAGGGAGACGTAAGCAGTGAAAAACGCTTTGAAGCGAGGTATGGATCTGTACTATATACTCGTTTGTTCAAAGTAATATGGCGCACAGGGGATTTGTTTTATGGTGCTTTAATAAGCGTTGTCGCAGACAGACGACAACTAGCTATGCGTATATTAAATTTTTACTCTAATTAAAATATCAGCCTCTACTGTACTCGGCAGGTTTACCGACTTTACTTAAGAACTTTGGTGTGTTGGTAAATGGGGAGGTGTTGTAAGACCTTCGAGGCGAAATGTGCGTCTATTGAGCTGTTGAAGGTGATAACAATATTTGAAGGACCTTTTGAAGGACAGTTTTACAATAAGTAAAGAAATATTAGATGCAAATAATTTAAAATCTTCACTTAAAACTAATGTTGCTTCACCAATTTCTCTCCTTTATTACTACTAAAATAATAATCCGCGTAGAGCGTACTAATCAAAGGCCTTAAAAATGCGGCAACGCAATGGATATTTTGTAAAATATATAATTAGAAAACGCCACAGTGATATATATATATATATATATATAATTTGAAAAGGAGTACCGACCGGAACTTCGTTGAAGAATAATATAATATTTTAACTTTATGTTCCTCCTGATAAGTTTAGAATATATAAAGAAATATTGAGGCGATTTAGTCATTTTTTTTATTTTAAGACCGTATTACCCATATAACTTACTTGTATTCTTATATATATATATATAAATATATATTTATTTATATATATAATATATTATATATCTATATATTATATAATCGACAATTATAATGGGTCATCGTCTGTCTAAATAAACAACATAAATACCTAATATTTCGTTTTAATTTAAAACATCATGCAGGAGGCACTAAAAATATACAAATTAAAATGAAACAATATACAAAATCACTAAAAAAAAAAACTGTACTAATTCAATTAAGTAGTATTTATTGCAATATTTTACATCAATAAACATTTTTTCTATTT
The DNA here is from genome assembly GCA_004143645.1 of Protaetia brevitarsis. Lineage (NCBI taxonomy): Eukaryota > Metazoa > Arthropoda > Insecta > Coleoptera > Scarabaeidae > Protaetia > Protaetia brevitarsis. Next base: position 2,152,152 of record RXPK01000017.1, on the reverse strand, counting down.
ATTTATATGTATAACTGTAAACATTTTTTTTTTTTTTTTTTTTTTTTTAAATTATATTGTCTAGCCCTGACTTGCATTTAAATGTTTAACTATTTATATTTTGTCAGCTGTCATTAATCTACAACTTGTAAGCAATTACTTATTGTGTTTTTGTATATTGTTTCATTTTATTTGTATATTTTTAGTGCCTCTGATGATGTTTGAATTAAAACGAAATATTGAGGTATTTATTTGGTTTTATTTAGACAGACCGATTCGCCAGTATAATTGTCTGATTGTTTACGAAGTCCGTTTCGATATTCCTTATTCTATATAATAATATATATAATATATATATATATATATACATTCCTCTATCATATGACGTCTTTCACCGAACCGCGTTTATTGCGTCCACCTGATAGCGCCATATATATTGAATTTGACGATTGGATTGTAATAAGGGTTGCCACATATAACGCTGTCACATTCTATATTTTTCTATCGCGTTCATAGTTTTATTCCCATTATGAAATTAATGTGACGTCCTTTAGTATGTCGCTCATGTGACGTCCATGCGTATGCCGCTATGTTTTACGCGTTTATAGCAACCACGAAATATACTTACTTTCATAATACCGTTAGAATGAACTCCGCCATGTTGCCATATCTATTCTATTTTTACAAGCCCCATTTGATTTATGATTTTACTAAACGTTTGGTTATTTCTTAACATTCTATATGTATGCATACAAATACAAGAGCCTCACTACAAGGCGCATCTCCGGCAAAAAGTATTGATTAATGCATTATTTATTTAATTCTTATTTTAATCTAAGTTTTTCTTCAAATAAAAGTTTTTTGTTTTTGTTTTTTGAATAATTATGTTACGTTTTATACTATTTTCAGAATCCCAATTTTTCTACGTACAAATAGTTACATTTTATGAGGGGTCAACAATAATATTTCCAAGATACTAATGTAATAGTCACACACGAAATTGTTGTTACTTGTGCCTCTGCCTTGTTCGATATTTTTGATTGGTTCTCAGTTGTTATTTTTGACAATCAACGTCGCTGTTGATAATTTCTTGCGAGTTAGTTTTAAATTTGAGTGTTTAAAAATGTTCACTCAACAGAAAAAGGGTAAATCTAATATTTTTGTCATGATAAGTATGGTGATCGAAAATTTGCGCAAGCAAGAAGTATGCATATTATTCAATTACGTCTATTCTAACGTACTACTATTACGTGACTATAATTATTTCAGAACGATCTGTTCGTAAAGTGCACTTAAAAGAGAAATTCATCCAATAAAAAGTGCTTAGTCTAAGAACTAAGGGCAGATGATTTCGATAGAAGACTGCGATTTTGTGAAATCATGAGGGATGCGTTCCAAACAAATTCGGATTTCTGAAACAACATTTGTTTTCTGACGAAGCCACGAAATTATGTTAAATGAATATGTTAACTAACAGATATAATTGTCGATATTAGGCTCAGGAAAACCCTAAATGGCTAATAGAAGCTCACTCTCAACGTCCTTAGAAAGTTATGTTTAGGCAGGGATTATCAATGCTAATATTATTGAATCATCTATGGCACGTTACCAATGGAGAAACTTTTATTGACCCAAAAACGTAGTTCCGACATACAAGCTATTTATCTCAATTACAATACCTCTGGTTTCAACAAACGGGCTCTTCCACACTCTGGTTTAGAGGTCAGAATTATCGGAATAATTTTTCCCCAGCCTATGGAGTGGACGAAGTGGGGCAGTAAAGTGGCCGGCCAGAACTCCAGACTTAAAACCCTTCTGACTTTTGGTATGGGTTACTATAAAATATAAAGGTTTTGGGGAGCGGCTAATATCTCCGAATTAGAAATATCTATATATGTATAAAACTACAAATCCAAAAATTATAACTTATTACTACTATTACTCTTTACTGAAATAGAATAAAATTTGCATCACATAGATTTTGTATAGGCAAATAAAATGAAATACGTGCAAAAAAAAAAATGCAACAGATCGAAGGAGGACACTCACAAAGCTGGAATCTTGACGAAAACAACTGGCTGCTTGTAAAAAATCGCTGATAATCATATTGCCCATACCTGTCAGAACTTCATAAACGACGAGGAAGTTGAATTCTTCCTGGCCTGCTCGCGGATTGGACGTTTCAGCGCCGCCGTTTCATCGCCGCCGTTTCAACGCCGCCGATTCAGCGCCAGGACATTTCAAGCGCCGGCCGATTCAGCGCCGCATTATTGAATGGTTAAAACTATTATAATTAATGATTCATACTTAAATGATCTTAACTAATCATTCATTCTTATGAAGAATTTTGTACGACGTATATTTGGTTGCATGGGATGTTTCGATGCGGCCGTTTTCGAAGCCGGAACGTTTTGACGCCATATGCAGTGCCAGTTGAATTGATTTGAACGTATGTATACACAGATATCTAAAACTTTGATTTTTTTTAACATTGGAAAGGATAAGAGGAGAGAGGAATGATTTTTTTAATGATTTTTTTTTGTCGAAATATCATTTTTAAACTTTGGATGGGGTGACAGGGGAAGTAATGATTATTTAAATGATATTTTTTGGGGCAATTGTTCTTTTTAATGATTTTTTTCTTTTTTTTTTGAAATATCTTGGATAAAGGATGCATAAGAAATGTTTGAAATCATATTTTTTCTAACATTGGAAGGAGGGAAGGGGGGAGTATATTAGCTTTTTTAATGATAGTTTTTCTTCTTTTTTTTCGAAACATCGAGAGAAGAGATGCATTAGAAACGTTTAAATCATATTTTTTCTAACATTGGAAGGAGGGAAGGGGGGGAAATTATTTTTTTTTATACAATTTTTTTTCGAAACATTCGAGAGAAGAGGATGGATTGGAAATGTTTCAAAATTTTTTTTTTAACCACGGGGCGAGAGGAGGGAATGTTTTTTAATTGTATTTTTTTTTCTTTTTTTCAAAACATAGAGAAGGACAGATCAGAAATATTTCAAATCATATATATTTTTTAACATTGGAAGAGGGGAAGGGAGGGTAGAATGTTTTTTAATGATTTTTTTTTCTCTTTTTAAACGGAGAAGACGCATTAAAAAAGTTTTAAACCATTTTTTTTTAATAATTAGAAAGGTGAAGGGAAGGGTATTAGTTTTTTAATTTTTTTTTTCTTTTTTTCGGAACATCAGAAGAGAGAGGATGCGTTAAAAAATGTTTCAAATCATAAACATCGTCATTAAAAAACTAATGCCCCTTCCCTCCACCTCTTCCAATATTAAAAAAATGATTTAAAACATTTTAATGCGTCCTCTTTCCGTTGTTAAAACGAGAAAAAAATATCATTAAAACATTCTATCCCCTCCCTTTCCCCCTTCCATGTTAAAAAAATATATATGATTTGAAACATTCCGATTGTTTCTCTTTCTATGTTTTCGAAAAAAGAAGAGAAAATACCATTTAAAAAACATTCCCCTCCCTCTGGCCCTTCCAGTGTTAAAAAAAGTCTTTTGAAACATTTCTAATGCATCCTCTCTCCGATGTTTCTAAAATTATCTTAAAAAAAAATAATTCACCCTCCTCTCCTCCTTCCAATGTAAAAAAATATGATGCAAACATTTCTAATGCATCATTCTCTCGATGTTTCGGAAAAAGAAGAAAATATCATTAAAAAGCTAATATACCCTTTCCCACTCCCTCTTTCCAATGTTAGAAAAAAATATGATCTAAAACATTTCTTATGCATCCTTTATCCAGATGTTCTGAAAAAAAGAAAAAAAAGATATCATTAAAAAGAAACAATTCTCATCCCCTCCCATTCCTCTCTTTCCGGTGTTAGATAAAATATGATTTGAAACACTTGTAATGCATCCTCTCCGATGTTTAAAAAAAAATTGCCTTCCCTCCGCCTTCCATATTATAAAAAAATATGATTTGTACATTGCTGATTCATCCTTACGATGTTTCGCAAAAAAGAAAATTATCACTTAAAACAGTCATTTCCCAACCTAAAAAAAATATGATGACTTGTGATGTGTCCTCTCTCCTGATGTTCAAAAAAAATCTCTGCATCATATGTTTAAATCAAATTCAACTGGTTTGCATCTGGCGTTAACACGTTCTTGGGTCGAAACGTCTAGAATCTAGACCGAGGAAAACACCAGATAAAATAAACTCTTATTAGTAAGATATTTAATTTATCTGTTTTTTTTTAGATGTAATCTGAAAAAAAATATTATCTTAAAAACAATTTTCTATTCATCGAAGCTCACGACTCCAGTTGCATAGGATCTCATTATTTTACTTAATCAAGACTATGTTTATAGACAGAAAAAGGAGTGGTATCACAATAAATTCGGAAATTTTACATATGTAGTTTGCAACCAATACACATGGTAGAAAAATTCTCCATAAAAATGAATCATCAAGTTATCCATAGTTTAACCGTTCAATAACGCGACGCTGAATCGGCTGGGCGCTGAAATGTCCCGGCGCTGAAACGTCCGCGCGCTGAAATGTCCTGGCGCTGAATCGGGCGCTGAAACGCGCGGCGCTGAAACGTACTAGACCCCCTGCTCGCTCATCGGATTTAAACCCGATCGAGGATGTTGGGATATGATAGGTTGCTGCTACATAAGGCGTTTTACCATAAGCAGCAAACACCTTGCAGGAACTATCGTCGTCATTTACATTATGCCTGGAATGAGATCCCATAAGATACCATTGATCATCTCATTCAGATGTAACATTTTGGATTGATAAATTTTTGCTAATTGTTGTATTTTTTTCTAATTGGCTATGAATTTACTACTGAAACTAGTAGTTATGAAATACTACTTGAAACTTCAGCCTTATAAACTCTTTTAAGGTGTTGCAATTTTTTTGGCACACAGCTTTACACCTATAAATCAATTCCAGATTCTTTGTTGTTGTCCAGATGGAATAAAATCTCTGTATTTTCTCAATTTATCACATGGATAAAAGTGAAAGAAAAATATCAACATATTTAATGATAATTCATACAAATTAGTATTATAGCATTCGTGACGAGGACAAATTGTTAGTCTGATGGACCGATATTTATCGTAGGACTATATATAATGTGGATTTTTTCTAAATAAACTGCTGTAATATTATAGATAGTGTGTAGTAATATTGTGTAAGAAAAACCTTCTTTCTTTTAAAATTTACTTTAATAACAACAAACAAACAGATCTATTTTCATATTAAAAATTAAAACAATGCAGATAAAAAAACAATCTGCCACCATCGCCTTCTCTTGCTCTGCTATCAACCTCTCAAAACTAAAGTTTCCTACAATTGTTAATATATTTCAATACTTAATATTCTAGTGCTAATACAAGCAGCAATCCAATGCGAAATGTAATTACTTTTAAAATTTGGGGAGGGTAATGGGATAAATATTGTTGTACATGTTTATAATGCAAACATATTTATTAAGGTCGTCAAGAAATTAATAAACTAATAGTAGCACTTTAAAATCAATTTATATATATATAAGTTTTATATGATCTTTAGGTAAACCCGGATCATACTCATGTAGATCTTCTAATGGTCATAACGTTGGTTAGATATTTTGCGATAATTTGTACATCAAAAAACATAAGTGTAGTTTAATTGTAATTGTTACACATAATTTGTACAAAAACAAAATGTCTTTTGTTGTTGTAAAACGTTATTCTGAATTCTGTCATTAATAACACATTTTTGTCATGCGATATCTATTCGAATTTGTTATTTTTCAAATCTTATTTATAAACAAAAGATTACACCTCAAGAAAATGCATGAAAGAAACTTACATACCTGCTTAGAAACTATAATGACATTTAGAAACAGTTCTATGTGTATGAAAATAGTTAAACATATACTGATGTAAAGAATACAGTCTTCTGACGATTAATATTTAAAATAGTTTAAAGTATAATAATTTCATATATAAAATAAAAGGTGGAACAAATACTAAAGCTATAAAGAGATTGTCTAGAAACTGCGGCTTCACAATTCTACTAAGATATTTAATACCATTTCATAGTTTTTATATATTCAGAAACTTGTTGCACTGTTATAGAACTGCGAACCCTAATAGTCCATTATTTCCTGTATCAGCTTGGGCTTGTGATAATTTTGTAGTCTATGCGTTTTGATTTCTTATTTTCATTACACTCACCCAACACTTTTCGGTTTGCGTGGACAAACTTTACACATGACACTATTACCCGTTGTTATGATGAGTGTAAAATTCACTGACAAGATACTGTGCGTCAATTTTCCGTATATTCCAACCCACACAAGGTACTACTGGTTTTTTTTTGAAAGTAATAGGCATTGGATTATTTCGATGACGGTTGCTTTTTCAGATGTTTGCACAATGCGTATACGTTAATTTCATTGCCCTGTGTACGCGACCACTTTTTCATCTCACGAGATGCAGCAAACGGGTGAAAAAGACTAATGATACAACCTGTAACCCGCATAGGTATAACCAGCACTGCGCATGTTAAGGAAACGAAATTACCAATAGAGCAGAACTGCTGGTCACACACCCGATTGTTCACGGAATTTTAACGAAATGGAACATTTATATCTTAAAAAAATTATATATTTAATTTTTTATAAGAAATATGAATGTGTTTGAAAATAAAGAACTAGAGAACTGCTTCCAAAATGTCTAATATTTTGCTATACGGGTAGTACGAGATCCTTTCATACAAAAATCGTCTGTAATAACTAACAAAGCATCTATTCTGGATACTATTTACGTTATTCAAATTTGAAAAAAAATACATCTGTATGTAAACTAGAATGAAAATTAAACACCAATTATTTAAAGAATAATAATAATAATACTCTTTGCAGTTTTATCACTGTGTTTTGGAATGATGTGTGGAATAAATAGAAATTTGCTATTAAACAAAGAATTTTCAACCGAAAAAGAAAAAACGAATAATTAATGTATTGTTATTAATGTATCCTAGATAAAATAGGTAAATAAATTTTAACAACTTAAGTGGATTGCCCTAAATTGATTTGACTGAATTGAAAAGATATTATTTCTTTTTATTTCTTTTTATTAGCTAAAACTGTTTTTTTATTCAATAATTTACAAATCAAAAAAAAATACTGTAACACGAAACATATTATTATTATTTTGTATAGTTCTGGGAGTGAATTCAATTTTCTACAACTCGAGAAATATGCCTTGGGATTAAATAATTATTACTTTTTGGGCATCGAAGACAGTGAATTAAAACATGTTGTAGTACATTATATTTCTGTAACATCCCGATGTTGTGGAATAATGTAAGGAGATGAAGCGAGCTGCGAGTTCTGCGGATCGGCTAGAATAAACTACTTACTACACCTAAGCATTTTTAACACTCATAATACAACCATTACCGATGCAAAATTAATAGACGCTAACACCCCTCCCTCGCTATCAATGGCTATACCTAACGCATGCATGTTGTCAGAGCTACCGGACGTCGCCATCACGCGAAATATTATAAACATTATTTTTAGGATTGGACGTCGTTGCGCGGAAGATGTCATAATTTGTATATTTGGGGTATATTACGAAATTCCGCAGCGCCACACTACAGTATTTCGCCGAACTAATTAATACACAAACTTTTATCGGGGCACCCAAAAATAACGTCCAGCTAAAATCGTTTTACAAGTCTAGGCAGTCAGTACATCCATTAGCATAGAATGTTTTGTGGCGTCCATATACGGGCGTCATATGACGGTGGACGCCACATGCAATGCACCCCAACCAATGTGTGACNTAACAACAACAAACAGATCTATTTCATATTAAAATTAAACAATGCAGATAAAAAACCAATCTGCCACCATCGCCTTCTCTTGCTCTGCTATCAACCTCTCAAAACTAAAGTTTCCTACAATTGTTAATATATTTCAATACTTAATATTCTAGTGCTAATACAAACAGCAATCCAATTGCGAAATGTAATTACTTTTAAAAATTGGGGAGGGTAATGGGATAAGATTGTTGTACATGTTTATAATGCAAACATATTTATTAAGGTCGTCAAGAATTAATACATCATAGACACATTAAAATAAATTTATATATAGATAAGTATTTATATGATCCTTAGGTAACCGGATCATACTCATGTAGATCTTCTAATGTCATAACGTTGGTTAGATATTTTGCGATAATTTGTACATCAAAAACATAAGTGTAGTTTAAAGTAATTGTTACACATAAATTTGTACAAAAACAAAATGTCTTTGTTGTTGTAAAACGTTATTCTCTGAATTCTGTCATTAATAACACATTTTTGGTCATGCGATATCTATTCGAAATTTGTTTATTTTTCAAATCTTATTTTATAAACAAAGATTACACCTCAAGAAAATGGCATGAAAGAAACTTACATAGCCTGCTTAGAAACTATAATGAAAATTTAGAAACAGTTATATGTGTATGAAAATGAGTTAAACATATACTGAAGTAAAGAATACATTCTTTCTGACGATAATATTTAAAAAGTTTAAAGTATAATAATTTCAATATAAAATAAAAAGGTGGAACACAAATACTAAAGCTATAAAGGAGATTGTCTAGAAACTGCGGCTTCACAATGCTACTAAGATATTTAATACCTATTTCAATAGTTTTTTATATAGTTCAGAAACTTGTTGGACTGTTATATAGAACTGCGAACCAATATAGTCCATTATTTCCTGGATCAGCTTGGGCTTGTGATAATTTTGTAGTCTATGCGTTTTGATTTCTTATTTCATTACACTTCACCCAACACTTTCGGTTTGCGTGGACAAAACTTTACACATGACACTATTACGTTTGTTTATGATGAGTGTAAAAATTCACTGAACAGATACGTGCGTCAATTTTCCGTATATTTCCAACCCACACAAGGTACTACTGGCTGTTATTTTTGAAGTAATAGCAATTGGATTATTTCGATGACGGTTGCTTTTCAGATGTTTGCACAATGCGCATACGTTAATTTCATTGCCCCTGTGTACCGCGACAACTTTCACTCACGAGATGCAGCAAACGGTGAAAAAAGCTAAAATAGCTAAAGAATACAACCTGTAACCCACATAGGTATAACCAGCACTGCGCATGTTAAGGAAAACGAATTACCAATAAGAGCAGAACTGCCTGTCACACCACCCGATTGATTCCAGAATTTTAACGAAATGGAACATTTAATATTTAAAAAAATAATAATTTAATTTTTTATAAGAAATATGAATGTGTTTGAAAATAAAGAACTAGAGAACTGCTCCAAAAATGTCTAATATTTTGCTATACGGGTAGTACGAGAATCCTTTCATACAAAATCGCTGTAATAACTAACCAAGAGCATCTATTCTGGATACTATTTACGTTATTCAAATTTGAAAAAAAAATACATCTGTATGTAAACTAGAATGAAAAATTAAACACGCAATTATTTTAGAAATAATAATAATAATAATACTCTTTGGCAGGTTTATCACTGTGTTTTGAATGATGTGTGGAAATAAATAGAAATTTCTACTATAAAACAAAGAATTTTCAATCGAAAAAGAAAAAAAACGAATAATTAATGTATTGTTATTCAATGTATCCTAGATAAATAGGTAAATAAATTTTAACAACTTAAGTGGATTGCCCTAAATTGATTTGACTGAATTGAAAAGATATTATTTTTTTTATTTCTTTTTATTAGCTAAAACTGTTTCTTTTTTATTCATAATTTACAAATCAAAAAAAAAAAAAATACTGTAAACAGGAAAACTATTATTATTTTTTGTATAGTTCGGAGTGAATTCAATTTTCTACAACTCGAGAAAATGGCTTGGGATTAAATAATTATTACTTTTTGGGGCATTCGAAGACAGTGAATTAAACATGTTTGTAGTAAATTATATTTCTGTAACATCCCGAGTTGTGGAAATAATGTAAGAGATGAAGCGAACTGCGAGTTCTGCGGATCGGCTTAGAATAAACATACTACACCTAAGCATTTTTAAACTCATAATACAACCAATACCGATGCAAAATTAATAAGACGCTAACACCCCTCCCTCGACTATCAATGGGCTATAACTACGCATGCAATGTTGTCAGAGCTACCCGGACGTCCCAATACGCGAAATATTATAAACATTATTTTAGGATTGGACGTCGCATACGCGAAGGATGTCATAATTTGTAATAATTTGGGGTATATTACGAAATTCCGCAGCGCCACACTACAGTATTTCGCCGAACTAATTAATACACAAAACTTTTATCGGGGCATCAAAATAACGTCCAGCTAAAAATCGTTTGTAACAAGGTCTAGGCAGTCAGTACATCACATTAGCATAGAAATGTTTTGTGGCGTCCAATATACGGACGTCATATGACGGTGGACGCCACAATGCAATGCACCCCCAACCAATGTGTGGACGTCGTATTATCGAAAGGAAACAAATATATATATATATGATATATATATATATATATTATATATAAATATAATATATATAATATATATATAAATATTCACATTCAGTTGTTATAAATTACTATATTGTTACGAAAACTACAATTTTTTTTTTTTTTTTTGTTTCGTAAAGTTCGACAGTTGTTTAAACTATAATTCTGATTGATTTTGGGTAAGTATCCAGAATAGCGGCGGGTTCTGAAGATCCTAATGTTTATCTGTATACATCACATTTCAAACGTATTTATTCTTGCTTCTTGAATATATAGTAACAATAATAGTCAAGTCACAAGCACAAGAAAATACACAAAGGAGAAATGCAATACAAAAGAAAGACGATATAATTAAAAACTAATTAATAGCGCGAAGTTCACTCGCCAAACCCCAATGCATAAAAAGCAGATTCTTAAACCACACACAAATATATGTTATGCTACAATAACGGTCCTAAAATAGAACCTTGCGGCACACCGGAGTTTAATGAAATAAAACTAAAAAATTTTGCAAAAAAAATGCACAGATTAGGATCTATTTTAAAAAATGTTTCTTTAAACAATTAATATATATACGCCGAGGTAAATAAACGCGAACGCTTCGATTTCCCCGATACCGGACACTGCAAGTGCGCGGAATACGCGAATTGCACTTTTTATTAATAGAGCAAATTAGCGCCCGACCCGTAGTTCCATACCGATTTATTTAGGAGTCAAGTCCGCCCAGGATGTGGAACTTGGATGCGAGTCCAAGTAGAACCAAACGAGATAAGGTTCAAGGTCGCTAATAACTCTTTTTTTAGAAAATATACCGCGTGCGTATGTGCGGCGCGGATAAGGTGCAAAGGAGACATATAGTGTGGATACCCATGTGTATAAAAGAGGAAGTAAAAAAATACAACCGGAGATACCGTCTCCGGGTTTCAATTGCTGCCGTCCTTTCCTCTTCTTTCTGTGATAGCGTTTCTTCTTTTTCCCGCATACGCCTGACGGCAAACCGTTTAGATACTTGGCGATGTGAAGAACCCAATAATTGCGGCACGTTAGAAAAATCTGTATGAAGTTGCAACTTATTGGTTTTAAAAGTTTACAGATCTAGAAGTTGCGTCATTATTAGTAAAACTGCAATAGAAATTAAACCAAATATATCCTATATTTGGTGCATTAATAAACTCCGGTATTTGATGCTGCATCTGCTACCAAGTGAAATGTCACTTGAACACATGGCGATTGAGATATCATGAGATATTGGTACCTTTTCATTATAATTTTAACCATGGTTGATGTACATCAGCGCAGTCATATGCCACGTCGATGTTATATATCCCAAGGGTTGATCACAGTCTATCGTTCTTAATTTTTCGGATATAGGCTCGAAGTGTATCCTATTTCTACTATTGATAGATACATGCGTATAGTTGATTGCAAATTGTAATTTCTAGAATTTATTCCATTAGTACCACACGTTTTTTGCTTATAAACGTTAGACGATCCTTAAAACAAACTGAAAAAAAATTGTTCTAAATTTCAATAAGTCTCACCTCCCTATTCTTTCCTTTGCGATAGCAAGAAACTGGTAAGAATTTGACAAGATTTCTTCAACCTCACACTCTCCAAGAAAGGCAGTCTACATTTTCATAATAGTTTTTCTTTTTATTTTCATAATCGATATAATTATTTAGGATTAAGAAGAACAAAATAATCAACAAACATTTTTTGTTGTATTAAATTATTATTAATAAAAAGAAAAATTATTTTTTTGATAATGCTTGTTTTGAACAAGAAGGAAAATCGAAAAGAATAATAGTCTACTACTCTTGCAGTAGATACGTTTTTACTCTTCATCTTGTATTATGAAGGTTATATATTTTTTTCATAAGCTTAACACCCTTTCTGCAATGTCATTACAACGGTAGGGTTAAGGTCTACCCTAAGAAAAAATGTAACCATCGAAAGAATTCCCATATCTCAAGGTCGTAAGTAATAAAATCAATCATATTTTAAAACCCTTGAAGAAAATTAGGCGGACAACAAAAATGATGTAGTTCTTTGTGGAATAATTTGGCTATTTCTTCAAAAATAATCATTTGAGCGTTTATGAACTAAAATTATTGGCTCTTTTTCTTTCAATGTTGGCCATTTCTATTTTCTCCTACACAAACTGAATCATCCAAATGCCAAAACTCACCGCTTCATCCGTAATATGACGAAAAATGACGACGAAAATCTCTTTGTTTAAATTCATTAGAAAGAACAAAGGTTCCGTAAAAAATATCAAGTCCTGGAACGCCTAAAAGAGAATCCATGCATGTTTTTAGTAATATCTTTACAATAAATATACAAATATCCTTCAATTTTTGCAATTCGGCCGAGTCAATTGAAATTCATTTCGGAATAAAACGCTCTAGAACCTCTTTCTTCCTTTCTCTGATTTTTTTCGATGCCCTCAAAAACATTAATTCAAGCAAGTATTTTCTCATTAAATGAAGGAAATCTGTTGCAATTGTGTTCTTCTTAGGAATTTTATGGAAAAAATCCCTTAGAAGAACAAAATAAAATTATAATTAAGATACTTTTGTAATAATAGCTTTACCAAACAATTTCATGTTATGGTCTTATTCTTGTTTATATTTTTAATTTTGACGATTAAGTCGAATTCATCTTAATTTTTAAAGTTTAAAACTCAAAACATTACTAATCCACATTTTATGGTTAAGAATTCCAACAAATGTAATTCCAATTGTGCAGTCATAAAAAGCAATAGAAATAAAACATTAAAAAAGAAATAACAAATTTTTTTAAATAAAATTAATATAATTTTAATAAAAAAATTTTTTTCATATTATAGCACTTTTTCAATAAAATTGCCATTTGGGATTTATGTCTGATAGATTATTTATAATACATCCACAATTAAGAAATTGTTATAAAACTCAATCTTAAACAGTTTTGTAACTAAAGTAATGGTTTCAGTAAATTTATTTCTTCAAATAATTACACAAGACAACCATTTTAAATATTTGCAACAAAATTATGCCATCTGGCCCACCTGCGAGTGATCGCATGGTTAAAATAAAGACCAACAAAAATGGTATATAAATATATGCCGACAACCGTCCCCAAAGATAATCCCTTGATGTTCATAATCGACAAGATACCCGCAACATTTTCTAGCTAGATTTCAACATACGCAGTGTGTTTGCTTTACGTTACCTAATGTATTTATTGACGATTTCTTAACGCTGTATGCATTATAAGACTAAAATAAAATTATTATTCGGGACTGCAACGTCGATTCCAAGCAGTATCTACCGACCGCACAGATAAGAAACTCAAGGGGCGCACAGAAGGGTATCTACAAGATTAACATGCCAATGCGGACAGGCTACGTCGGATAAACAGAAGAGCCATCGACATAAGAATAAAAGAACACGAAGGGACCAAGATTAAGAAGAACCGAACAATTTCAGCGGTGCAGACACCGATGCACGACACACGGACAAAAAATGGATTTCAAAGAATGTAAAAAACTAATAACTACCACTAAGAATTACGGGAAAAGACTCATCAGGGACGCCACAGAATAGAGAAGAAGTAAAGACTGCGTAACAGAAGAGAGACAGGGTACGACGTTAGCAACAACGGTGGAAAGAGCCTACTACGAACGTCACGTGTCAATGGAGCGGAAACTACAACGGTGGATGCACCAGGGCGTATATAAGAAGAATGTCGACCATGAGAATCAGTTCAGTTATCCGAGAGAAGCTGTCAGTAATGAACAGCGAAACGTCGACGCGAAAGTTTGAACACACGGGCGAAAACCCGCCAAGAAGCGGTTAGTTATAGTTACACCGGCCGTGAAAGCCTACGCAGTGTTAAACATTATTATATTATGTCCCACTTTCACAAGTTCATTTTCACTTGGTCTTGACCTAGTGCATCGCCCTAAAAATAAGCTGCCTAAAGATATTGGGTCTGCTCACGCCTTATTATTATTATTGATTATATGCGGAATATAGCATTTTTATATAATTGACGATATTAAGGCCTCATGGGGCATGAAACTTCACCCTAATAAACTTATTTTTCTTGCCAGTGATTTGATTTTGATATTTGGTGTCCACATTTTCTGTTTCTATGAACTATTCAAACACATTACTAAAACTTCTGTATTTGAATATTTCTTTGTATTGTGAGGATACTTTGATTGTTTTCGAATGTGCAATACATTTGACTTTGAAATCTTAGAAAAACGGACCTTCATTTAGCAAAAAAAGGCTCATTCAATCTAAAAGCCAAATTTCCGAAAATTGGATACTTGCATTTCGCTGCAGCTCCAAATTTCGCCTTCTATTAGAGAGACATATGATAGATGATCATTATTCGATCTAATCTATACACTTCTAACACATTGCTTTTTCTTTAATTTGCTAGACACTATATTAATCAAAAAGTATTAATGTCCGTGGAGCAAACGAATCAAAGAAAAAATCGGAAGCATTTAGACAACAGTCCACCACTGCTAAACTTGAACGAAAAAAAGCAATAGCTACTTGCAAAAGAAAAAAATGCTAAGAGTTTTTAGTACATCTGATAGGTATTATTTCAAAATAATTGGTAGATATGTTCCTTTGTTTCTAGTTTCACTATATGCTTACGTAAAATCTCTCACTTCAATAGCAAGCAAGCAACATAAAACCTGAGTTCATTTACAGCATCTTGCATAGGTAATGCATGCAAAAATAAGTAAATGATATGCAACAATCTAAAGATTGAAAAAAAAAAAATAGTTGGTGCCGCCTATAGTTTCAAACAAAAAAAAAAAAAATTTATTACTTCCCTTCAAGATTAATGCTTTTAAAATAACGCGTCACTGTATGCAAGACCCAAGAAATTGGCGGTTTGTGCTAACGTATGTAGCGCTCGCGTATCATAATAAAATTATTTTGTTGGTATAATGAATTGCTTTCAAACTGTATGTATATTTTTACAATTGAAGATTTTTTGATGTGGAACGTTGAAATGTATTTGCCTAAAAATGATATATTGACGCCTGCCGAATCGGTTGAACGGCTGGTTAACCGCTTTCCAGAATAATGATGTGAATATATAATGGCTATTAGGCGGCCACTGCCATATGAATGGTTTCCAATTTCCATATGCGTAACTAACCCTTTCTGTTCGTATTACAGCTAGGGTTATCGCAGATTTCACTCTCTATACCTACGTATACCTGCCATTGAACCTGTAGTATGGGAAATCAATTATAATAGGTATATATGAGCACACACATGCGCACTATTAATTCCATATAAAAACTTATATATAGAAGGTCTCAGAATCAAGTGACCAAAAATACAGTATAGGTAACTGAACCTAATTTTGAACAAAATATTCTATCGAACTGCAATCCCCAAATGACTTATTTCAGAGATACAAGGTTTATTTATGATGATAAGGTCACTGCTATAGGAGGAAACACAGAGTCGATGAAATGGAGGAAAAATCATGTAGGGGAGAGTGGGGCACGTGCGGAAAGTTTCTCATATACACTTTAATACGTACACATTTTTGTATGAGCTACTATATAACAAATACGATAATGTTGCATGTTCTTTCTCGAATATGCCTTTTTTGTCCAAAATAGTATTTGTCCGAATCTGCCCCATACCGGGACACTTCCGGACAACACATGGGGCATATTCGTACATAGCTAAATTAAACACAAAAACATTGAAAAACAACACTTTTAAAACAAGTTTTTATAAAATTTTAAAATAAAAAGCAATACTAGCCAACTATATTACTGAATGTTTGAATTATTAAACTTTACAGCAAATTTGAAAAATCTAGACTGTTTAGCGGTTCCTTTAATGTTGGTGGAGGAAGCTTGGAGACGATATCGTCGCGATTCATAAGAGAAATATCCACAAATCCTAGTCTCCTTTCTTGCGCAAAAATTTTACCTCATGCACCGGTTCCAAGTCCGCAGTAGTCACCTCTTAGACTACCCCAACATAGCACTTTATGGTTTTCTTAGTAGCAAACTTCACCAGAATGTAATCTTCTAAGAATATGCTCTCATCAATCAATATACCTGGAAAAGATCTCATTCAAATCAAAGTTTCATCAAAAACATTGTCCTGACCTAGAATCTTCGCATTATGGTGGATTTCCTTTTCTTATCATTGAAAGGCTTGTCGAAAATCAAGAAAATCACTGTACGATCCAACTTTGTTCTTCTGTCTTACTACTCTCTTCATTTGAAAAATTTGCCTTTTTGCCCGGTGGGCTAACTCTTTTCTCTTCTTGTCAATTCCTTCCTCTACTCGATTTTTTTCTTCTGAACAGGTATATGTTTGGAACAGGCTTTCACTTTTCTCTTTCTTATTTCTTGGCGTGCTTCACCTTTAGGATGCGATTGTAATAATAAGAATTTTCGTTGAAAGACTTAGTTTTTTAAAAGCTACCATTACAAACTATTAATTATATTAGATCACGTAATCGAAAGATTCTTTATTAATAGCTAGAAGATTCGAGGGTAGATCAATTTGAGATACTTCACAGTTTGGTAATGAATTGGAGCAAGGACAGTCAGTTATACTAGCTGCTAGAAAATCATTATCAGTAAACACTAGGCTATTTATTGGCCAAATACCTGCTTTATCAAATCCTTTGGTGATGTTAGATGGTGTGAAAGATTGTAGGTATGGGTCGTTGGTAATTTTTGGAATGTCCTAAATTTTTGTTGTCTTACCAGGATTATAGCTCATTAGATCTTTAAAAGTGACTTTGTATCATGCTTTGAATGGCCCATACACGGATATATCTAGGGGCTGAACAATGAATCATTCCTATTTGTTAAAATTACTAAGTGGTTTTCTATATACTGTTATTAATAACCACTAAAAACACTAAGTATATAGTGTGGTTTAATTCATTTGCTACGATATAAAACAACAAAGATCGCCCGCGTTCGCCACAAATTCAAAGGCATTTCCTGTGTCATATATCCAATAACAACAAAACAGGAGCTTAATATCTTCCAACTTCAACAAATTACCCAACGATTTTCGTTAAATTTTTAAAATAATTTATAGTCCTTTAAAAGAAAACTCCAATCTTAAAACAGAAATAACATTTCTAGATTACGCTAATGTAGTACGCACATGGATTTTGTATAAATTGTCCCAATAAGAGCCGGACTAGTAAAATTTAATTACAAATACTGGGAAAAGTGAGACTCTTAGATCTCATCGGGGGTTCTCTTTGCGCCAAATTTTCAAGTATAACTCGAGGGTATCGACACAGGGGAATTGTCAGAAAATTTTAATATCGTTGGAAAAATAAATCTAGATTCCATAAAAATAGCCGGTAATCCCGTCAATGCACTCCACGAGCAAACTTATTTTGAATGTTCCCACTCACAATAAAATTCAAATTGATCGCTGTAAACATAAGATGTCACATCCAAACTAACATGCTGATACAGGGTGTGAATCAAAATTGAGCAGAATATTATTTAAAAAGAATTTTTTGTCAGATTCGTAAATCGAAAATCCTTAATATCAGTGTTGTATAGGTAATTTAAGTTTATATTGATTTGTGCCTCGAAATTTCAAGCGGGTACATACATTACACAATTACACTATTGTATGCTAATTTTGCGTGCTTATAATTTATTCTGGTATAATAAATGGTAAAACAAGACTTTTGAATTTTACTACGGAATTGTATATACAGGTGACAGAAAACCAACAATGCATAGCACCACGAGATAGAATGTCCGATTGCTTTTTTTTTAAGTTACAAACTGTTTTTTATATTGTTCTTGTATTTTAGTATTACCCAATAAAAAATATTTTAAAGTAGACTGTGATTTCTCAAAACAAAAGATTTGCGCAAAAATGCTCGAAACCAATATCAGCATCAGTGTTTTGAAAGGTTTTATTTTCAAAATGGTGCGCATTATACTTTCGTAGAATACAGGGACATGATCATGTGTTACGGCGAAGCACGTTTCAATTTCTTCCGAAGCTCAACGGATCTATCGAGAGAAGATACCCATTAAGGCAAGTCCTAATGTTAGGACATTTATTGGCGTACATAGGCGTTTGGGAGAACATGGTTGCTTTAAAAAACCAAAATTTGATTTTAGGGTTCTCAGGCAGAAACATTTCGGAAAGGATGTATGGGAGCCTTCGAGGGTTCTCAAGTTCCCCTGGGCAAAATACTGGGCTTTATAGAGAACACCAAGCTGCTCGAGTGGAAATAAGAGATTTGGTCTCGCATACTCTTATACTCATTAAATTGTATGTATTGCGTATGTTCTTCTTTTATCCAGCTTCTTATCTGCTCTCCTGCTGTGTTTTTGGACACTCCTGGAATGGATTCTGGAGCTATAATGAAGCCGATGATCCTTTCCTTCCTAGCTCATCGGTTTTTTCGTTTCCTTCGATTGCCGACTGTCAGGGCACCCACAGCAAACTGCGAAAGTTATTTGGAATATATCTCGAATACATTCTCAAATCAGTCTTGATTTTATTTTGGGGATCACTGATCTCTCCCTGAAAAACCGTGGCATATGCCAACATAATTATATTCGAATAGAATTCCGGCTAGAATAAGTTTATAAGGAGAAAAGTGGTGATACCAATCAAATAAATGGTAGAAGTAGGATATAGGCCGCATCTCCGACACAGTGAATACGATAGACTGTGACTGGGCCCTGGATATACGACAAAGACCGGAAATTATGAGTGAAGGTAATGGTACAGCGTTTAGGGCCGTGCTTTCAATAACATTGTATCTAATAACATCTACAAACATTGAGCAGACGACAAAACTAAGGAAATTCAGCACAGCATCTACAAACGCTTTGGAAATAACAGAACATTTAACAGAAAACCTTGTTGGTGTTTATTTTATAATTACAAAATTACGGTGCGTATTTTCGTCTACCCAACAGTGAAAGTTATGACTATCATGAGTGCTAAGACTCCATCTCATTAAATATACATTCATCGGTTCAAAGAATATGTCTTTAGAGAAAACCTTATCAAAAATCGTGTTGCAAAAATACAGAAACACTCAGCGATTTTCGAGTACAATTTATAAGAAAAAATATATTTGCCTGTAGATAACCGATATTGTTTATCCCAATCTCTGCCCGTGAAATGTTAATATTAAGCTTTGATGTAACCGCTATAAGAGATTAAATATACCCTACTCACATTTTACATCGGTGTTATTAAAGATGAAGGATAAATATACTAGCAATGCGCAAACTGTGAGTAGTTACGTTTCCGTGTTTACCATTTTATTAAAATCATCTAGGCGTCAGATAGAAAGTGCTAAATTGCCAAAAATATAAGAACATGATGTTACATATAAACGTGTAAATTCATAAGGTAGGTGTAGTATATAGTTAAGTAATGCACAAGATTATATTAATATAATTTAACAATTTGGGATTTCTGATGTGTTCCAGGCAGGCGAAACTAACAATTTCAAAAATTTATAGATATATTAAATATATTTTTTTTACTCTACGTTACTTATTATGTAAGTTTGATATTTTATGAATCTTTTCAACTCGACCATAATCGATGTTGAATAATCGACCATAATCATCACTATATAACATCTTCCAGTATTAGTTGGAGCCAATGGTCAACAAATTTAGAAAGCTTTAGAGTGTCATTAAAAAAAAAAACATTTCATAATTAATATACAGGATTCGCCATTCAAAACAAGGTCAAATATCTCAACAAAAAAAATTCTGATTTTGGGGGTATTTGCATTCATAGTGTGAAGTAGGAATCTTTATAGCAATAGGGTAGGAAATAGTTGCAGTTTAAATTAAGGTTTCCTTTTGTTAAAGAATTACTGGTTTTATCTATTTTTTTTTTCCAATATTTTAAACATCAAGTTTATTCAAGCAATATTGGAAATAAAAGTAAATAAAACCAGTTTAACACTAAACTCCTGTTTTAGGTATAGAATATATAACCCAGATCCACTATAAGATGCGGCTCGGTAAATCGCGTGGCATCCTTTTCGGAATACCTTCATCTATCTTAACCAAGATCTTCGGGAGTCAACTACTATACGTCTTTCACAAAAGATGAATACATATTTACGTGATGAATGTTCCCGATACCTATTCATAATGACGGGTAGCTTGCTAGTTGAATTATACATGTCCGCGTCGTGTAGGCTATTTGTTAAGACTGCGTTCTTTCATTATCGGTATAATTTTTCTACGAACATAAGGCAACGAATGTTCATAAATAATGTTTAATAGAGAGAAGAAAAAAGACCATTTTATTAGTTGCCGAGTTAATTTAGTTTGACATTATAAATGTTTATATTAAAACTAGCATATAAGGAATTTTCGGTGTAATAAATAATTTTACCAATTAATTATTGTTTCGGATACTTTTTTTTTAGTGTTTTCTTCGTTATACACTTATAAAATTTTATATAAATTCCTTGTCCTGCATACATTTTAACATAATAGCAAATGAATGCACGTATGATTGCCTTAAAGCCTTAAGGATCACACGATCATTACGGATGTCGTGGATTCGAATGTTGTTTCGGTCAACTATGAATACTGGATTTTTCCTGAGCCATGATAAAAATTAGGAAGGAGATTTTTCTTAAAGCGGGTTAATTGACAAGCATAAAACTGCTTGAAGGCTTTATCTAACCTCTTTAAAAAAAAAACATGGAAAATAGAGCTGTGGTAGGAAAAAACTAAATAGGAAAAACAAATACTTTCCGATTATAATATGATAATGGTATTTTTTTATTTACTGCATTTTATAATTATCTTACACTGATGCCGGGTTCGGCTGATATATCTTCTTCAGGTGCTTAAACTGAATTAATAAGTGCAATAGTCATCTAGAAAATTAAAAAGCTGATGGAACAGACCGTCCAAAAATTTAAAGTTAATTAGTGTAACCCGTCAAACAATGAGGTTGCATTAGAAAAATTTGGGCGAACGAAGACGACAGAATAAGAAGGCGATTGGAGAAGAAAAACCAATCGTGATTCGATATATCTGTTTTACCATTTATGCTGTTTTTTTTTTCTATTTTTATGTGAATCATTTCAAGTATGCACTTGGAGTACAAAAAATATTTTCTTCTTTTGTTAAATTCCATTTCGAAAACATCGAAATTTTATGTTTTAAATTATTTTCATGTATTTTTTTTAAAGCTGTGAGGTCGCTGGATGATTTAGGACTCCGTAATTTCTTTTTAATATTGGCGAACGAAGACAACAGAAGAAGAAGGCGATTGGAGAAGAAAAACCAATCGTGATTCGATATATCTGTTTTACCATTTTTACTGTTTTTTTTATTTTATGTGAATCATTTCAAGTATGCACTTGGAGTACAAAAAATATTTTCTTCTTTTGTTAAATTCCATTTTGAAAACATCGAAATTTTATGTTTTAAATTATTTTCATGTATTTTTTTTAAAGCTGTGAGGTCGCTGGATGATTTATGACTCCGTAATTCCTTTTTAATATTGTTTTGTTTGACATATGTAGATGTTCTTACAATCCCTACATGGAATACTGTAGA
This sequence comes from Protaetia brevitarsis, assembly GCA_004143645.1. Lineage (NCBI taxonomy): Eukaryota > Metazoa > Arthropoda > Insecta > Coleoptera > Scarabaeidae > Protaetia > Protaetia brevitarsis. The sequence continues at coordinate 2,130,068 of RXPK01000017.1, read as the reverse complement.
CCAGTGGTCTTCAACCTTTTTTTCTTCTGCGGACCGGCTAAAACTTAAAAAATGTGCTGGATCAGTAAACTATCGAGACTAAAATATACAACAAAGCATAAGGTAAATATTTTTATTTATTAATCGAATAGTTATTCAAATATATATGTAACTATTTAGTGAGACTTCTGTTGTTGCTTCTTTGTTAACAAATCAGTTAAACGTGGGTGCAGGTTTGTTTCGGAAATACGAAAAGCTGCGTTAACATCCATTCGATTTCCGAGCTTAGTTTTTATTACTAACATGGCAGAAAAGGTCTTCTAGCACAAATAAGAAGTGGAAAACACAATCAACAATTTGATCGCTTTGTCACTCACTGTTGGATATTCTTTTTCTAATGATATCCAAAATTGTGGCAATGACATCGTTTTATGTCTTGAAACCAGAGTCACATAAGTGGATAGCTCTATCAGTTTTTCTTTATCACAAAAATCAAGAGCAGATGATCGGACATCTTCTAGGAAAGGATTATTAATCCAAAGGTTTCCCTTACGAGGATCCTCACTTTCAGGAAAATAGTTACTAAAGTTTTCAGCTAATGTCCTTAAATGTTCACTAATTACTTTGAATATTCTCTGTTGGTTTATATCAGCTACAGTTAAAATAATTGGAAAAATTTCAATATCTTACTACTCGACTGTCTCAAAGATCCAGTTTTTTTTTTGAACGCATCCATTTTATTTTTCACAGTAAAAATATTTGTACAAAATCTCTGAAGTGAAATCCCTGAAGTTCATTAAGAATGTTAAAGATGTCCGCCATATATGCAAGCATAGCAATCCATTCTTCATTTAACACCGAAAGGGCTAGTTAGTTTTATTCCCCAGTCTATCCAGACAACCAACCACACTTCTCTTGTGAAATGTGGGTCGTTGAGTGTAAAATTTTTAAATGATATAAATTGACTAATTGAAAAACGGAAGACAAAAATTCGTATACTAAACCCTATTTATTTGTAATATTTTATTGCGACATGTTACGGTCTAAATAACTATCATCAAGCAATAAACGTCAATGGTTGATAATGGTTATTTAGACCGAAACATGTCGCAATAAAATATTACAATAAATTGGAATTGGTATACGAATTTTTTTCTTCCGTTTCTCAATTACACACACTAATCCTCTGGGACTTCATATATTAAATTGACTAATGACACAATGTCATTTATGAAATTTTAATGCTTGATTATTCAGCAAATTATTTAAAATTAAAAATTACTGGATGAACACCGTAACAGGTGAAATTTTAAAGAAATGTAATTGAATTATTATAATTTTGTCCGATGATTATCCGATTAAATAAAAATAAATTATATGTTCCAATTTTTCTTTTACTGTAAAGTCTTGCCACAAACTATTGTAAAATTAATCTTTCGCTTCTTCCATAATGTTAACAAACCATCAAATTGTTTAAAATTTTTTGCATATTTTCAGGTGATATATTATGCTGACCCAGCAAAATTTAATATTATAAATGGAGACGTAGAATACGTATAAAGATTTTTTTCCTTCGTAAAAAAAAAAAACGAGCAATTGTTACGGAATTCTTCCTTTTTACAAAAATACTATTTACTATGATGGTTAAAATGCTTAATAGCAAACCAGTTATTGGTGACAGTTTTGACAAGTAAGCACTGACTATGGTCAAAAAAAACGGAAATACTGGATTTTTTTGCGGTTATAATTTTCTTTTTTTTTCGGCATGGATCTCAGTTTCAAGAGGTATTAATTTTGTGTTTTTTGAATAACTGAATAATTTCTTCTTTATTAGCTGAGAAACAAATTTATGGGATTGTAATTTAAATAAATTTGGATTGTTGGTGCTACTGGAATTTAAATGGACGAGGGGTGCTATGGCTAGGTCACCTTTATTGATTAAATTAAAATGCGTTTAAATTTCCTTGGCTATATATGATAATCTTCTAACCCTGATTATTCTAACGAGATATTTTTTTGAATTGTTAAAATGCAATAATTCAGTAACACTGATTTGCTTAATTATACAAAAGATGATAAGTAATAATGTATAAATAATAAAATGCAGGCTTTTTAATTATTATATTTTATTTTTAAACAAATTTGTCCACTACACCATTCATTCTTTTTGTAATTCTTCGGCAGAAAGGAATTTTCCGAAATAGTATATCGTACTGCATCGATCCATCTGCGGAAGCTTGCTGACAATGATGAACAGGTAGGTCTATTGTTGGCCCAGTACGGATCCCGCGTAATATCTACAGCAATAACTGAACAAACTATAGCAAATGATGAAGTGGAACACCTGAAATACCGGTTAACCCGTGTGCTCTCACCGAAAATATCGTGCAGTACATGTAGAAAAATTTGTCTCCGATAGATATAATTTGGAGTTTTAGATTCGTAGGAAACTAGATGAAACGATTTCGCTTTACATTTTAAAAGAATTTGGCGCGTAACGGCTAATAATTGACTTCACGAATAAATAATTAACATTTTGTCGTTTTTGCCTGTCAAAATAGTCGCCGCATTAATTATTGCCACGCAAAGAGTTTAAATTAAAACGAATATACCTGTAATAAACATTTTAACAAAGTAATATTTAAACATGTTACGCTTGTACACATATAACATTGAAAATTTATGTTGGTTTTATTATGCCTGAACTGTAGCTTGGAGCTTACTTACATAAAACAATTAAATACTGTGTATCAAGATATTCGTTTGTATAACAATTATATTGCTTCACCCAAAGTGATTGTATACAATCGCAACTCTAAACCTATTTTTATTGATTTCTTTATGGGGCACAAGAAACAACTATACTAAAATTTCATCGGTTTTCCACAAAATTTTTAGTTGCTTAAATTTCAATAGTCAAAAAGTGTATTTTTAGGATTGATTATTAGAAACGTGGCGAATTCAAAACAAGAGAAGTAGTAGTTTTACAGTTTTTGTGCTCAAGTGGTATAACGTAATTCTGTTTAAAGTTGTAGAAAATGTTTGATATTAGTATAGTGCTAGAATGTTATTACACAAATCTCTTTTATTATATAAACATATAAAAAATTCTTTTTGTGGGGAGAGATTCAGCATCTCTAAAAATCCCAAAATCTATTTAGACACACGTCACGTAACTACTAGTATGGCGGTAAATTTAAAAAGCATGATGGGATGAGTCAGCAAAAAGTGAGGTTAGATGACATGATATACAGAAACATTATTTTAAAAAAGTAGCTTCCAATTCAATTTTGACGCCAAAGACATTTTTAAATCGCAATTTTTGCAAATATTTTCTAACGAATTACAGATTTCCATTTATTTCTGAATTTGATTGATACTTTAATTTTTACCAATTCTTGCTCAAGTCACAGTGTTGAAATTAAAAAAATGGTTTCGCTATGCCTGCTATTATAGATTTGGTCAATGCAAATAATAATTTTTACAAACATATTTCCTCTAAATTATATACTAAACATTACTTTTCAGAAATTATTAGACCAAATCTTAACTTTACATACCCTATATGTCTCACGAAATTATCTACCCCATTAAAAATATTGTGTTAAAATCAGAAAACTAAGAATTCTTAGTAATAAACCAACACTTAATTTAATTTAATTAAGAGAAAACAAAGTAAGGAAGGAGATCCAAATAAACAATACTATAGACAACAATGAAGAAGTAGGAATTGGAACTTTTAATACAAATAGGTTAACCTACTGTAACATATATTCGTAGAAGCACAGAATGAAGCAATCACAAACTTTAGAATGTCCTTAGCCTAAAGAACGAAGGTAAAGGCCAGCTCTTGAGGGTGGGAATCGACGAAGCTTCCTACCAAACCATCAGAAGCAACGGTACAACCATCCATTACAGGTTTGGGATAATCCCCGTGCATGGGCTCAAGAAGCAGCAGGAGAAGGAGGATGAACGCACTCCTAGGACCTCTAAGGAGGACCAACCAGTTAAGCGATGTGGAAAGTACTGGTAGTCTCCGCTTCGCAGCCCTCTATCACGGAGAATGGTCATCCGACTCTATGATGGAGATCGACGCCACCGTAGAGGAAGAAGAAAGAGAGAGAGAAAAGAACCAGAACAAAAACCTAGCGAAAACGACGGATGGCGAATAAATATCGCCCAAATGAACGTCCACCAAGCCAAAGGAGCTCCCGCTGTTTTCTCCAGACCGTTCACAACAGAGAATCTCAGTATGGCGCTAATTCCAGAAACACTGGGTCTACAAGAACAGGTAAGAGGACTGCAAAGGCAGTACAGTAGTATGTGGTAATACCAGTATACCTAGAGCATATATCCTAATTAGAGACGATATATAATTATATTTGTTCTCCAGAATTCATGAGGAAAGACCACGCCTCGATTCGAGCATACCTAGAATTTAAGGAAAAAGTAATAGCTTCATGCTACTTCAATGGAGAGACCACCCGCAGAGTTGCATAAGTTAGTGGTACTGCCAGAAGAGAGCGTTACACTACTCTTAGAATGCGATGCTAACGCACACAACACTGTTTGGGGAAGCAAAGACACTAATCAGAGAGGTGAGCAACTTTTAGAGTATATTCTCTGTAATAACATAATCGTACACAATATCGGGAAACTCCTACGTTTTGTAACAAGGATAAGGAAGGAAGGAAGTGTTTGACATTACACTAAGTATATTGAAAGGATCTGCTGGAAGACTGGAGGGTATCAAGTCAACCTTCTCTCTCTGATCACAGGATGATTGTGTTCAGACTAGAGACGGAGACTCCAGCGCCACCACTCTGGAGGAATCTCAGAAAAACAGATTGAGACAACTACAGAAACAATCTAAGTAGCAATCTAAAGGTCATTCAATCCAGAAAGGCTAGATATCATCTGGATCTGGACAACGACCTCAAAGAGGTGAACAAGGCTGTACTCGAGGCGTAGGAATGGAGTTGTCCTATTCAGCAGAGCAGCTTAGGAAAGCGAAAAGAGAAAGCTTCAGAAAGTTCTGTGAGGAAATCGATTCAACACCTACCGCCTCACGACTTCACGAAGTTCTGTGAGGAAATCGATTCAACACCTACCGTTCAGACTTACAAGAAGGCGAAGGCGAATTGATGACGGGAAATGGCACTAAGAAAGCCAGACAGAAGTCTTCATCTGAAATGAGACGAAACAGCAGTCCTCCTTATACAGATTAATTCCCTGCAAAGCAAAGTGGGTACCTCGGAAAATCTGTCCGAGCAATATAGAAGACAAACTAAAGAAGCTACTACAATAGCCAGACACATATATAGCAGCGAACGGTTAAAATGGGCCATAAATATATTTCAGCCTTTTAAAGCACCAATAGACGGGATTCTTCCAGTCTTATTTCAGAAATGGCAGGAGGAAATCCTTTCTCACATGATCCGGATAAACCGAAGTAGTTTGGAGCTGTCATATATTACGTCGTCTCACCTAACTTTCTACCGATTTATCGCCTACTTTTTAAATTTGTTGCCACTAGCAGTGCGATCATGTGACATGTGTTAACATAAATTTTGGGATTATTAAATATCCTAACCCCAAAAAAATTTAAAACAGTTTCTCATATTAGGTTGCAAATTTTATGGCGGTCACTGTATTGTATAGTACACTCCTCCTTAGCCACTACAATCACAGTTTCTAAAAGACCACAAGTCCATCCGTGCCGGAACTGCGCAGTTTTTGTTTTAATTTAACACGCCGAAAAATGTTTAATTCTTTCCCTTCCCAGTGTTAAAAAGAAAATTATATTAATCACTCGAGTGCGTGTGTTAGCATATTAGGTAAAAATAGATTTGACCAACCAGTTTCCAACAAAGCGCTTGTTCTCAGGAAGCCGCAGTACTATTTAATCCGATATAAACATTTTATTTGTTACAAAGAAGTACAGTTGAGAATAAAGAATAAGGCAAACAGAAACAAAGCTAGATGTGTCTATAAAGAAAACTACTCCAATAATATCATCTTACTACATTCTGCTTTTTAGGTGTTACAAGATTATCTCCAAGATGTAGATCACTTACATTGCTACGCATAGTAACAATTGCAGAAGAAGGTACATTTATTTTCAATGAAAGAAAGATTTGAAAGATGTGTGGAAGTACTGTGTTTATGCAATTTTTAACGGTAGAAAGGAAAATTTGCAATATATCACGAAACTGATTGAACTCCCCCGGTATAATTAGAGTGGTCAGACATGTCTGCCTACATGGGCCGCACTCGCCTCGCGTTACACAGAACGTTTAACCATAGTATATTTTCAAGGCAGTAAAATCAATCCATCCGATTCGTGTGTTTAGTATCAGTGTTAGTCGAGTCTTGAAGCGAGATAGTACAATTCTCCGTTAACATTTTTACGCATTTGTAAATGTCATAACATGTCGGGCTAGAAAATTCAGGAAACGACCATTGTTCATAATGTAGGAAAGTATAACTCGGTGCTGAATCCAAAGATTTGCATTATGTGGCGCAAATAGTTTACTCAGTGGTGCGATAAACAGTTATTGTGTTGGCATAAAATCGAACTACAAACATTGGTAGTGGTGAATCGCTCCGTTATCTAGCTATAAAGATTAATCTAATCAGGCTTGCGTTACATCCGTAAGATTTGGACGGTCTTTTTCAAAATATAAGCATGTTTTATCATCGCGACGAAGGCAGTTTAGTGAGAAGAATCTTGAAATACTTAATGCTATAAAGAAATTCTATACCATTTCTGCTATTTAAATAAGGTAAGGGGATTATATATAATATTTATAGTTAAATAAATTAATAAGTTAATGTCACATATATGAAAACTTACTAATGTTTGTGTTAAAAGTTAATGTCACATATATAAACTTTCGTCATAATAATAAGTTAAAATTAAAAGCTACCACTTGAGGGCATATCGGCCTATAAGAATAGTATAAAATACATAACACGAAAAAATAGGTGGGAAAAATAAATCAGTACAATCAAATATTTTTATTATACAAAGGCTGGATAAAATATGAGGTCACTTCGCAGCGTTGCCCTTAGCGAAGGAGATTAGCTTAATCAAACAATGGCATGGCCTCATTGTAGGAATCGCTTGCAAATGTTTATTTAGGAATTATATTGACATTCACATGGGCTTCCTTATGCAAAATTTGTACATGCATACTGTACAGTGCTCACCTCTTGGGTAGTTAGATATTGTTGCTACTTCACTTATGATATCAATAATTATATAGCAACATTAACAGACTTTTTTAACAGATGTATACTTTATTTTGTAAATGGTTCTCGCAGTATATTAGTTTAAATTAGGGTACGCATATTTCTCTTCTCTATTGCTTTATATAAATATCAAAGATTTAATGGAAGGGTGTGGATGTGTGGGTGCATGATACTAAAGCAGCACATGCGAGTATCAAGAGCTCATTTTATTAACCTCAGTTTTTTTCTCTCTTTTTATATTATCCCCTTCTACTAAAAATAAAAAATAATTGTAAATGTATATAGTACAGAATTATACATTGCGTGATAAGTATTTTTAGTTTTTGAGTTTCGAATACGATCAAAGTGCATTTTAGTCCAAGTGCGTTTTCGCAAATACACGCTTTTGCACTTGTCATTAGTGGAGACAAATACGTTTTGCAAATTCATCGTCGTCATAACTTTTCCTTTTCTATGACTATTCACGGCTTTAAGTGGAATTTTATTCAGTCACATCTGGGTTAAAAATATAAACAGATGTATGCTCTTTGAGGACGAGTTACATATTGTCAAGAAAATTGAATTTTTGCCAAGTGATAAAATTAAACAACCTTGGAAACGGGTGGTAAAAACATATGGGTTCAAGGATTTCAGCGTCGAACTAAGAACATTTGTTAAATGGATCTGTATTAATAATTTAAAATTTGCAAAAGCATAAAACGTATATACGTCTAAAAATGTTTTTAATGTTAAATTAAGGCTAAAATGTTTAGCAATATAAATAAGGTACTGATTAAACATACTATGTTGGTGCCTACTGTCTTTTAAATTGCATGTTTGTCACGTCTTTCCAATGTCTTCCCAATAATTTCGTTATTGCTGTCAACTGTCAAAGGGTTGTATTCTGCGTTTTCAGAATGTGTGGGAACTTGCATTTATACTTGAAATATATTTATTTAAAATAAGTAGTTATCACAACTAAACCATGCCAAAACCATTGTGTAAACAATCGAAGGAGCTACTAGTTTCGTTAATCGTGTATTTCGACGCAGAACGCGCGAACAACGGGCCATTACTGCCGTTAACTTTCCTGCCAGAAGTATGTATAAAAAATCCATATGCTCTAAACATTCATGTTGCAATCATAAGCAAAATTTCATCCATGAGCAAACAAGGAATTACATCCACTAACCCAAAACGAAAAGGCATACGAAATAAACGTTGTAAAAATTGATTATTCTACTCATTGTCAATGTACTATTGGAAACATAATTTATGACATGTACAAAAACAGTGAGTACATTCAAATATTGTTCACAAAAGTGGTTCTTTCACATACATTTTTCAGAGCAACATATCACATTAAACACTTTGAACAGTGCTCTTAAAGAAAAAGACCTTTTTTATGGTTGAAACACATCGTTGTGGAAGATATAACGTGTTCTTAAAGAAAAGGAAGTTTGTTATAAAACGATGAATGAAATATGGCAGATCGGAGGGATGCATACAATTGTATAAAGTAGATTGAATTGAAGTACTTCTCCCAGTTTGGCCGCGTGTGAGTTCATGGTATAAAAAAATTAAATCTACTAGATTGGTCCTCACACTCACTATCTCAAATTTATTTAATATTAATAAATTATAGCGACTAGTTTCGGGAATAGACTCCCATCCTCAGGCTAGATATAATATAAGTTACAAAGAGTAAGTCAGAAAAGTTTAGTTTGTTTTACATTGTTTTCACAATTGTTAATTGAAAAAGATTCATTTCAGAAAGTCGAAACGTTTTTAAAAAACAATAGTTTTTTTTTTTATTTTCACTTATATCTGATTTCTAATTAGAAGTAGGCCATTTTAATATTATTTAACAGTAATATATTACCTTTTAAATGAGATTAGATGTCATTCCATTTGAATTTATAATATACAGGGTATAATATACCAATAATCAAAATTCAACGTTTAATTAATTGCTTTTTAAATTTTTATGTAGTTTTTATTAATACGAAAAAGTACTTGGAAACTTAACCTCTGTAGCTTCAAACACTAGGATAGTTGTTTCGGCTTATTTTGAAATAGACTGTACACTGAAATACAAAATTCATGTCTCTCTTAAAATTTCTTCGTGAGCGAGTAATATATATAATTTAAATGTAAACATATCTGAAGCAGCACTCTACGAAAACTTGAGCGCTTAATAACACAAAGGCCACATTTTAAGGTTTCAAAAACAAGTGGCTTTTTTAACCTGTTGTCAGAACGAATGTTGACAATTTAATATTCATAATTTCGTATCTAGTAAGTGACCTCACCCTGTGGAGATATTTTGTTGATTGTTTTTGTTTTGGATAATTATTATGATGTCAATTGAGATGTCATATACAAAAAAAAAAAATATGTGAATAAAAGATCATAATCCGGGCAGCGTTTTGTATAACTGGAATGATAATATAACCATAATATTCATAAAAATGGAAAGAATATAGTTTAGGGAGACATGATTTTGAATCTGACTGTACTAGGTACATAAAGGTATTGGGTATACTATATAAGAGGAAAACTAAGAGCATTTATGTTTTTTGCTTCATGCAAACTACACGAACTTGTTATCTAGATCGTGTTTAAGGGACTACTACCCACAACTTTCTTTTGCTCAGGTATAAGATATTTCGGTATCTCGTTACCTACCACACACCGAAATACTCGTGTAAAGTAAAGATATACGACTTCATCTGAGTTATCGTTTAGGAGATTTCGTTATAAATCATGGAAAAAAGTTAATGCCTTTCCATTGTAATTTGCGAATTTATTTGTTTTTAAACAATCACCACACCACGGTAATCAATTATGGAACGTATTTACCTTACTTAGACATATTTACTTTGTAAATACTAATAATTTATCTCTTAATTTTAACCTATTGGTATATCTCGTACATACCATACATAAAATATAACCAAGGTCGAATTGACATTTTGCAGTAAAAAAAATAACTCTATAAAAGGAATTTATACTGCATTTAATAATATGACTTGGCAAAATTGAGAAAAATTAAAGAGTATTAACCATTTCCGGCGGGCTATTACCAATGAAATTTGCAATTATAAAACAAAAATGTTGCAGTATTACCTAAAATTTAAGGTAAATCAATTTTTACGGGTTGCGCACTTATGTATTTCAATTCGCACACACGGATTAATGTGTCAGAGATTGCAAAAGGGTTGGTTTGTTATGGTCATAATTGCTGCATAGATCTTTGGATCTTCCACTAAATAATATAATGATACAGAAGTAGTATGGTAAAACATTTTCAGAGAGTTCCCTTCGAAATCTATAACAATTTGTGTTAATATCCCATTTTACTCTGAGTCGCGCACGCGTCTTAACCTATCCCGTCATGTCTGACGCAATGTCAGGCGAAGTCCTGTTGATTTGCGTTTAGTCATTAGTTTAGCTGTAAAAACACAAATACAGGTAGGTTAGATTGTATTAATATTTGACACAAGGTAAATATGACTTGCATCAGTATTTACACTGCTATTGGGCGAATGTTTCGTTTTGTTGTATGTATTCAGCATGCAATTTTCTATTCAAACGGTTCTCTTATATTGTCTTGCAAGATTGATTTTCGGTTAGAAATAGCTAAGGTAACTAAAGATTATTAATTCATCCAGTCTCAAGGAGAATTTTTGTCAAAAAAAAATGAAGATGTTCTTTATAACTTGGAATCTTTAGTCTTGTGCCATTAACCAAGAACGTTTACAGAAATAAATTTTCAATATAATTATCATTATTAATTGTCAATATGAATTCTGAAATCACCTATAACTAGGTGATGCATTATTTATTTCAAACGGTGACTTTCCTGTTATATCCCACACTACAATCAATAGCAGTGAAAACATTATGCGGATGTTGTGTTTAATAAACATATTACATTACCTTTGCTTCTGTCTCACGTTTGTCGCATGGGCAGTTTAGTTTAATGACTATATAGGTATAGGTATTGTAACGCTACAGAGTAGCATACAGTCCGGTATAAGAAAAATAATTTTTTAAAAATAATACTTTAATTAAATTAGTAAAAATCAAATTTTTAACATCCCAGTGTCATCTATATTCATTATTTTTTAATTCATAAGTGTACCTTCTCAACTGCCAGGCATGCAGAGTGAGAATTTGCAATTGGAACAGGCTAGAGGACGCGCTGACATTAAAAAAAATACTAGTAGCCAGTTATCCCTCTTATATTACTTCAGTACGTGAGGAGATGGTATGGGAGACTATGTCGCCAAAATATCCTCTACTTCAATTACCACCCTTATATTACTTCAGTACGTGAGGAGATGGTATGGGAGACTGTCGCTAAAATGTTCTCTATTTCAATCACCCCCTTTATATTACTTCAGTACGTGAGGAGATGGTATGGGAGACTGTACCAAAATGTCCTCTATTTCAATTACTCCCCTTATATTACTTCAGTACGTGAGGAGATGGTATGGGAGACTGTCGCCAAAATGTTCTCTACTTCAATTTGTATGTTTACAATGCCCAGTTTCCAAGATATCGTACGCACGAGACTCTTGTACATGGATTATGAACAATTTTGCAAGATAAAGAAAATATTTAAGTGTGAACAAAAGTGGTTACATTTAATAACAGAGTTCGAAATGTGAAACCGTGTACAAGCAGCATAAACATAACATATCCTTATTTCAGGTAAGTTACGTGAATTCGCTTATTCAATAACAATTACGTTTTGTTAGTAATTCCACTTTTTGCAATATAAATTCACCATGGAAAACATAAATACGTTTAAAATTAAATTTCAAAATTCCCGCGTTTCCTGAACGTTCAATCTGTGTTATTCTATGTTTAAAAGACGGGTGAAACAAAATGTCCAACCTTGATGGTAAAATTACTGGATTTCGGTTCGTGCCGTAAATACATATCAAATATTAATATAGAAAAGTACCAACGTATACAAATTTTCCCCCAGTGATTGCAAACTGTTCAGCGATTATACAAAATTCCTAACCCCAAAATTTGCCGAACGTTTAAAATTAAATTTCTTATAAGTGTATTCAAATTTAGATTAGGCTTAAAATAATACGTTTATTTTTAGGTAGATTTGAACGAGGAATACCTTCAAAACGGATGAATTCACCGGACATCAAAGTGAGCAGGTATGACCAGGCCTCTGATGGGGACCTGGTACATCGTACTTCTAAACATGGAGGATGGCTCGGGATAGGAACATATCTAAGAAAAATCGTCGTTGGAGAAAAATTACCCAAAGATTATAGGTAAAATTTGGATAAAATTAATGTGATAAACTTTGTTTGACAATTAACAATCATTTTTAGGTTGGAATTTGGAATAAAATTGGATTTTATCAAAATAGCCGTTAAATTTTACGAAATAAAATGAGAACACGTCTGCCTCTGACGAGGTCAGCTAGTGAAACCTTTTGAATTGGAATTGTCTAACAGACTTTGATAGCGATTGTCTTTCGACAGGGACAAATGTCTCAGAGAATCCTTAATTTCACCGAAGTGAGGCAATATAAGATGTTAATACATGAGAATGCCCATGTGACCAAATTGACTGTGGAATGTTAAACAAAATTAAAATAAATAATTATTGCAAAATTCTGGAATCACCTCACATATAATATAGAGTAAAGGCAGGTGTCTCTAGATCATTAGAAAAATATATTTAAAAATTTTCAACACTTATTACTATGTAAAATTTACAATGTAAAAAATGATTAATACAGCACAATAAGTAGGCACCATCTATACACACGACATTTTGACGAGACCGAATTCCAGCAATTTTCCATGTCTTTCTGTTAACATATCAATGCAATTGGAATGCCAATGCATATAAAACATTATTAGACTAAGTTTAAAATAAAATAAGTACACTGAAAAAAAAATCATTTGAAGATGAGCTAGATCTGTCAATATCTGTTATAAAAATATACTATTTAATTCAAATTCGATTTCGATGTGTAGCTATATCACGCTGATTATCTTTACTTCCTGAAGGAAAATGCCTTGAAGGACTCCCAAATGCAAGATTTCTTACATCACCTGCCTGGACATCGTTTGGCTGTCTGCTGCTACATTTTATATCCTTTCTTGTTATATCATATATTTTTAAAATATATAAAAGTAAAACTATAATTTACATTAAATGATATCAAATCCTCATTCCACCCGACAGTATCAGACGTTTCCAGAAAAAAAAGTACTTCAATATTATTCAGTAATGTTTAGTTACAGTGCTGATACGCACGCCCACTGGTAAGGCACATCATATCGGGTGGCTCTTTGTCTCCTCAGGCGACCAGCTTGCGTCTAGACCAGCCGCTCCGGTTGTATCTCATCGCCAAAGTGCCTCAACATTTAACCAGCTGTTAATCTATTTATATTCTCTGGTGGTTGTCACTTACCAGAAACATCGAAAAAATGCATAAGCATTTAGGTAAAATCAACGTACGATATCAACCAGTACAGAAGTAGAACATAATACGTGGCGTCCGGTTGGTTTGAAGAAGAAAATGATCGCATGATTACCACGTTTGAAAACAACATTTAATAGAATATTACGTCGTAAACAAATCATATCTATTGTACATACATAATCGACTTGATAACCAAGTCACCGCCCGTAGAAACGGATGCACTTAAACAATCTAAGAATCGCTTTGTCTGTTTTCCGATAAAAATTGATTTTTATAGCTGTTTTGTTAACAAATCAGGTAAGTGAAAATAATGCTAAAAGTTTTAACGGAGAAAAACGAGCGTAACTGTTAGTAAAGATCTGAAAAAGAAAGGGTTTAATCCTGTAGCAAATACATGAAGATATAACAGGGTATCGATCTAACGACGACTAGAAAATTATTTTTCTATGTTCGTAGAAAATTAGGTACGCCTGGAAAATGTAGAACATTCTGCAGAAAATTGTTTCCTGTGTTGAAGTTTATGACTTATTAAACGTATACAAGTATTTCTGTAAATTACGTATACACACAAAAAAAATCTATTATCAAACTGAATATTTTTATTTATTCAGAAATCGAAACTTAATATATATTTAAAAAATTAAATCTTGTTGGTTAGAACATAAGAGTAAATTCTCTGAAAACATAATATACTCTTAGAACAAATAGCATAAATATTTGCATTGAAGTATACTTCCTCCAAATGAACATTGTTATTGTTGTAAGGAATAAATCTATGCAATCATAGTGAGAAAGTCTGTATAGATTCAAAAGAAAATCCCTTATACGTTTGGTATAATGATTTACTATATAAAATTATGAAATGTTTTGTACTGAAAACATGAAATATCAAATTGAAATTACCATAATAGATATTGAAACATTTGAAACGAATTTTACCCACCACATTTATTGCACTAAACTATCAGTCATTCGGTTCCCTCTTTTTTAGGGGGATTTAGGGGGTTTTTGCATATACATTGCTTTTGCAGGGGGGTTATTCGCATACATACCCTTTGTTGAATTTCCTCGATTGACCAGCGAGCAGTGTTGTTGGTTGTGAGTGTAAAAAAATTTAAATGAATAACCCCAGCCGTTTCACAGCTTACTTAGAGAATGGGGTGGAAGTGGGCTGATGCACAGATGCTACCATTAAAATATCTCGAAAGTAAGTACGTACGTGTTATCTAATATAAAGAATTACTGTTAAAAAACTTTGAAATAATACTTAGAGTCAGCGCATTGTGTCGATAATATATATGAACATGGTAGGTGTGTACATTAACAAAACATATGTAGTATTTACTAGTTATTAGTTTCAGTAGGTAATACCAGCAAATTATTATACTGATTGAAATTATACAGTAACCAACGGCGACTAGATACCAGACTCCAGGCATTGAGTGGTGTATCCCGAGAACACCGGTCGCAACGACGGATACGCATAACATCTACACTCTACGCATCAATATCCCGTGCGCACTACTGGAGAACCCGCGAATACGCTACCTTCCCCCAAACATTGTAAAACTATAAAGTATGACAGTAAATTTATTTAATTACTTAATATTTCTTTAATTATTAATTTTCCCCTACCGAGGTTTTTTGGTGTTTAACAGACACAAAATTAGGTAAATTATACCTTGAATAGTAGAAATGCTAGATTAACCAGGTAAGTATTCAGTTCAATATACTTATATTTTGAAGCAAATAAGGCAATACTTCAAATAATATTTTTGTATACTTCTATCAAATGTACAAAATTATTAAGCATAAATATGATAGTTTTCAGTTTGAAAAATATTTATTACTCAATCAAAATAATTATTTTTGTGGTGAAAATATTATATGTTCATAATGATTTTAGTATATCGGATTACATTGAACTAAAAAATGGTTTCGTTAACAAATTCACGCCGGTTTGGAAAACTCACCAATTTTTAATTCAATAAAGGAATCTACTTATATATCAATAGGATGCATTTATATCAAATGAGAAATATTTGCTTGTGTGTAGTAAAATTAGCAAATAGTAAACAAAAATCATAAAAGATGTCTTGCAATGGCTGAAATGCATTGCGCCTTTTATAAAAATTGTAAATGTTGAGCGCTATTTCGGCTCTAACTATACAAAGCTCATCTTACATTTCGTACTACCGAAAAAGAATACTATCAGGATCCGTATGATATTACACCCATACATACATATAGATATACAGATGGAAAGGTAAAGGGTTATCAACGGATTGAACAGATTTTTCGGGGCGATGCCACCACGCCGCGCCGTCGGCGAAATAGCGGTGTGGAACGTATAAAGTAACAGTGTGGGGTCCGTCGACCTTTCTGTAATCGCGTAGATACCTTCGGCAAAATTCGGTATGATTTCGGTAGATTACATGTAACACTTTGAATTTGATATGAAAACTTATATTTTTAAACGTATAAACTTTTTTGAGGTATAATAATAATAAATATAATTAATAATATTAATAATAATAATAATAATAAAAGCTTATGATAATATGGGAGGTAAAAGTTTAAATTTCAAATTTACCGCAGCACTTTTTGGTGACTATAATCAGGGTATAGAAAGGAGCGCGGGAATTACGTATATATAATTGTTATATTGAAAGTATATTTTCAAATACTTATGTTATTACTTTAATTGAAAGTCAGCCATCGTGAAAAACACTACATTAACAACATCATGTACTATCAAAGACAAAGTCTTGAGTCAAATTTATTTTCTCTCTTTAATTTTGAGTCAAGACTTTGTCTTCGATGGCCACACATACTACTCTACGCAACAATCTATATAGAATACAAACAAAATACATAATGTGATTAAAACAATTCTATTAATATTCAGGAATCTTTGATAAGGTTTGTTTCATTCATGTTTTTTTTCGATTGCAAAAATGGTCATATGCATTAATTCCATTATTCAAATCGTAAGGATTTTAAACGTGCACAACGAGTTCAATAAACAAATGTTGAGTTGTTTATATAATGATGTATACACGTCATAAGAAAACGTATCGTATACAAATAACTCAAGACAAATATTTTGGGCAGTCAGCGGAGACCGTGCGGCTTGAAAAATGCCCGCCTTTAGTATATATCATTGATGATTACACATCTTTATTTCATTGAAATGTCACGTAGAGATCTCATAATTAAATAACATGCTTAATCCATTCACCATATAAAATTTCCGGACCGAATTGGTTTCATTATATTTATTACTTCGATCACATTAAAACTTCAAAATAGTTGAGGCTTTTTAAATCGGGGTAGATAGAACTAACAAAGCTGTTCATTTAATTTGGGTCACTACGAAAAAAAGAAGTCTATCAGGATCCGTTATAATTTACACCATACATCACATAAGATATACAGATGGAAATAGTTAAGGATCCAACGGTTGAACAGATTTTTGGGGCGATGCCACCACGCCGCGCCGTGCGAAATAGCTGTGTGGAAGGTATAAAGTAGACAGTGTTGTTCCGTCGACCTTTTCTGTAATCGGTAGATACCTTCGGCAAAAATTCGGAGATTTCGGTAGATTACATGTACACTTTTGAATTTGATATTGAAACTTATATTTTTTAACGTATAAACTTTTTTGAGGTATTAATAATAATAAATATAATTAATAATATTATATAATTAATAATATAATAAAACGCTTATGATAATATGGGAGGTAAAAGTTTAAATTTCAAAATTTACCGCCAGCACTATTTGGTGACTATAATCAGGTTATAGAAAGGAGCGCGGGAATTACGTAATATTCAATTGTTATATGAAAGTATATTTTCAAATACTTATGTATTTACTTTATTGAAAGTCAGCCATCGTGAAAAACACTACATTAAACAACATCAGTACTATCAAAGACAAAAGTCTTGAGTCAAATTTATTTCTCTCTTTAAATTTTGAGTCAAGACTTTTGTCTTCGATGGCACACATACCTACTCTACGCAACAAATCTATAGAATACCTAACAAAATACATATGGATTAAAACAATTCTATTAATATCAGGAATCTTTGATAAGGTTTTGGTTTTTTCATTCATGTTTTTTTATGCCAATGCAAAAATTGGTCATTATGTCATTAATTCATTATTCAAATCGTAAGGGATTTTAAAATCGTGCACAACGAGTTCAATAAACAAAATGTTGAGTTGTTTATATAATGATGTATACACGTCATAAGAAAACGTATCGTATTACAAATAAACTCAAGACAATATTTTGGGCAGTCAGCGGAGACCGTGCGGCTTGAAAAATGCCGCCTTTAGTATATATCATTTGATGATTACACATCTTTTATTTCATTGAAATGTCACGTAGAGATCTCATAATTAAAATAACATGCTTAAATCCATTCACCTATTATAAATTCCGGACCGTATTTGTTTCATTATTATTTCATTACTTCGATGCACCATTAAAAATCTTCAACAATAGTTGAGGCTTTTTAAAATCGGTAGATCCAAGGGAGCATTTCGGTAGATCCGGTAAGGTAGGTAACGAAATTCGTAGATCTACCGAAAAATCGGTAGACGGAACAACACTGAAAGTAGACGCGAGAGGCAACTGGGTTCGATAGCCGGGGTCCCCGCTATATCGAGCGACTACGGTCGGGGTTCTCTACTATATACGCAGAGAGCCATTCACAAAATTGAACCGAGGAGGGAATAAGTTGCTGCCTCGAGTCCGATGTGGGATATAACGAAGAAGCAAAAACGACGTTGATTCGCTAAAAAGTCATCATGTTATCTGTACACAAACAAATTTTATTAGTTGTAAATAATTTTTGTTATATGGCGTGCTATATGAGCACAGTTCAGAGTTAGAGTATTTCCCATGCAATATAATAATTTCGTATTAACAGTTTTGTATTATTTTTCTTTCAGTTACTGTACGCAATAAAAAATAATACATGGCCTTGGATTTCTACTGTACCACGTATGTATTAGGTGTAGCTTTTTTATATGTACAGGTGGTGCAATTTCGGTGGCATTATATGAGAAATTTCTTTATTTCAATAGGTACATGCACAAAAGCTGTATGAGATGCTGCGTACTTTTTTTTTTCGAAGGTAAATTTAGTGTTGGTGAGGAAAATTAAACATTTTTAATCATTTTCGGAATATGACCGGAAACTCAACAATCCGGGTTTTCTTTTTTTACTTATAATCTCTTTATTTTTAAAGATACGAAATAACAGTTTACGAGCTACATTAAGTCTCTGACCGTGAATAAGTACCGATACGAAGGAAAAGAAAATAAATCAGTAATGGAGGATGGACATACTTCAATATACAGTGTTGCTACAAAAGAAATAGATACTTTCAATGTTTTATTAACCCAAAACTAATAACGTTATTATGAATTCGTTTAAAGTATTTTATAAAGTGATTCTTAAAGTTTATTTTGGTGGTGCTCATAGGTGCTCAATATGGGCTCCTCCTGTCACACGGCACACATCAAGGCGATAGTTCATTCCAAACCCGGTGTAACATATCTGCATCGACACTTTCCAGAAGTCTCGTGATGCGTTGTTTTAACTCATCTAAATTATTAGGAAGCGGAGGGACGTAAATCAGGCCTTTCGCAAATCTCCATAGAAAAAATCGCACGATGTCAGATCGGGGGTCCTTGGTGGCCGCCGTACGGGAACGCGGTTGTCGACTGTTGCACGGCCTATCCAGCGCTGTGGAAGTGTTTCGTCCAGATAATTTCTAACGACATGGTGCCAGTGATGAGATGCTCCATCCTGTTGGAAGATAAAGTTCCCTCCGTCCTCATAGAGTTGAGGCATCAACCAATTGATCAACATTTGATGATATGTAGCTTCCGTTACTGTGTTTTCTTCAAAAAAGAAAGGACCATACACCTTTGACCGAGATACAGCACAGAACACATTCACTTTTGGAGAATCACGCAAACGCTCCACCAACACTCTCGAAGGTTCAATCCCCCATATTCGGACGTTGTGATTATTCACCTTGCCACTTATGTGGAACGTTGACTCGTCACTGAAAATTATCCGCTCGCAAAACTCATCTTCATTACGTTGCAGCATTTCATTGCAGAAATCTTGAAGCTTAAGCTTGTCATCTTCACGTAGATGCTGTACCAACTGCAATCTGTAAGGCGTCAGTTTTAGTCGTTTACGTAAAATTTTCTACACAGTTGGTTGCGGAATTTGTATTTCCAAATTTGCACGTGTTGTTGACTTTTGTGGCCTTCGTCGATAACAGCACGAAACACGTTCCACTGTTTCTTCTGACACACGAGGTCTTCCCGGACTTTTGCCTTTACTTAAACACCCTTTCGTTTCAAATTTATTGTAGCAATCGTGATCGACTGTCTAGTAGTTGGCGGTTTTCCAAAACGTGTTCGAAAATGTCGTTGGACAACAGTTACGGATTTCGTTTTGGCAAATTCAAGCACGCAATATGCTTTCTCAGTAGAGTTTGCAGCCATCGTAGCTATTATGCTTGCGCAGTACTACCAACTGTACTATCGAAACTTCTACCACAGTATAAACCTTATTCAGTAGTTTCACTAAGTGTCGGCGCCTTTGATGTTTTGTCTATCAATTTAAGGAAATTTGCGATGGCGTTTGGCGGCTATATTTGCAACTAATAATTGCAAAGAGGGTACGAAAATAACCTATATACTCAAACACTCTGACAATTGACAGAAAATCGCACAACATCAATGTCACTCCTGACACAAAACGACAGAATGGAACGGCTTTGTAGGTTAGATTTTTGCTTGTAAACAAATTCAAATAGTTTTAGTTACAATTTCAGCCACCTATGCGACACCGCGAATTTCCTTGGGCGCCATGTTTGAAACCCATGTTACCGGCGCTGTGAAACTACTGGATATACATATATACTGTGCTTCTACAGTTCCTCAACCTGACAGTGCAAAATGCATGCCGATATCACAAATAACTTTTGTTTTATACAATACCAAAGGTGTCTATTTCTTTTATAGTAACGCTGTACTTATCACCACGGAAACATTTCTAAAAGCTAGTATTAGCTCATATACTGGATTTACAAAATAGGTATGTGCACAAAATTAAACTTCTAAGCATTTTAGACATGATTTGATATATATATGTAACATAGCAATATATATACATTTACGTGTACAGTAAAGCTTTTCACTCTCTAGTTCTAAAAAGCCGATCAGATTTATCGTTTTACGCCAAACCGCATATTATGTGGGTCAAACTAGCTGCAGACGCACGTTTGTATGTGGTACATACACGTATGTATACGCACAGCAAGTAAATGTAGTTCAAGTTTGCAGAAAGCGAATGACGTTTTAAGTTTTAACGTTCCGGATGCGTTATTCGATGACTATTAATTGATTTAACGGTGCTTTAGGTCTTTCAATACATCACGCGTCGCTTTTATATCACCGTGTGCAATGCACAGTTTCTGGAAATGAATAAGAATTATTAAACGTCTCTTTCCATTGAAATCACTCATATGCATGTATTTGCAAGTTCCTGTTCTTCAATATTAATGAATACTTGAAATACTTAAAATTTACATATGGTGGACATGTGGGCAACTAATAAAAAGAACATTAAGTTGATAGATTGATTGAAGATAATGAAAGTTTTTGTTCATTTCACTGTTGGGTATGACATCAGATTTTTCTTAGAAACTTTTTTTAACACTTTTTTCTTACAAAATGTTAATGCGAATAATACAGCAAATGTGTTCTCCACTTAAATTGTCTTTGTTGTATCAAATATATATTACCAAATATTTTACAACAATCTGCTATCAATATCAAGAATTCATATGGTTTGATCCACTTACATTATAATCCTACTAGTGTTCTTATTTTAGTAACGCTGCTGGTGTGATGCATCAAAAACTAGTATTTTATAACTGTCTAATATAAAGTACATATGTCAAAGTGATAGGAACGTGCATCTTTAGTTTTACATTTCGTGGTTTTTTGGAAAAGTAGAATGGAATTATAATCTCAAAGTAAACCTCAAGTTGTATGGTGTTAACATCAACGAAGAGGACTTGAGTGGTAGAAAAGGAAAGATAAATTTGACGTGTATCAATTCATGTGTTATACTTCTGGTCAAAACCATAAAAATTGGAATTGAGGCTAAAGGAAGAGCACCTTTACGGCGATTTGGTCTTTTTGAAATATGTGTTCACAATATGAATGTACTGAAATGATGCCAATAAATTGATATGATTATGGTTATGATTAATCCAGTCAGTAGAATGTATGTATCAACAACTAAAATATCTGAAAGATATTTCTCAAAGGTTTAAAAATTGTAAGTAAATTTCCATAGAGCGGGTGTCCCTTAATTAGGTAATTACTTTAACATTCTTATTG
This sequence comes from Protaetia brevitarsis, assembly GCA_004143645.1. Lineage (NCBI taxonomy): Eukaryota > Metazoa > Arthropoda > Insecta > Coleoptera > Scarabaeidae > Protaetia > Protaetia brevitarsis. The sequence goes on along the minus strand of RXPK01000017.1, from coordinate 2,107,939 downwards.
TTTTTATATTTGTTATTGAAAAAAAAAAAACATTAAATCTCGCCATTTTGTTTTGACAAATCTAATTGTCGTGTTAGTTAAGTTAAGACACGTATAAACACTGTAATTAGTAAGAAGAGGAAGTATCGATCATACTGCGTTAGGTTCCAAGAAAATTTAGACGGCCGTATATTAAAAAGGAATTTCTTATCTCAATTCTAAGCTTTCGCTAACTTTTATTAGCTTCTTCAAAGGAAATAATAAATGTAACAATAATTTGAGTTAACTTCCATTCTATTTTATAAAAAATAACATACTTACAAAGGTTGAAGTTAATTTAAAAAGTTAAACATGACGATTAACACATCCATTAAAACACAATATATATACATCAGTTAAAAACACAAATGTACCTACACTGAGAAAAGAGATTGCATTAAATGAGAAGCTTTATAACTTTTGGTTTTTATCATGTTCAACGAAAAGAATACCTTTTCTCAGAAAATGAAAAGTAGCGTGCTGTTTTGCCGGAAGACTATTTTCTTCTTAAGTACATGCTTTTCGACGAAAAGTAACCGTAATTAAATAGAATACACCTTAGTTTTGATTAATATTTTATAAAGTCTGTATAACTTTTGTTTAAGTAAGACAATACACATTACATATTATATTATTATTATTATGTAGGTACATATTTAACAACATATTTTAGTTTCTTTTAAGTATTATTGAATTATAAACGGTATTTTAAATAAAAAAACAGCCGGACGTTTTGGTTTATTTGCGTGGACGCGCATGTATGTATTGATTTAAAACTTGCCTTTTAACGGAAAATGCAAGCACCTGTATTCAAGCTGAGTGCTTTTTTACGTGGCAGTATTTTAGTTTTATTCATGTTCCCACGTGCAAAAGTCTCAGATACACAAACAATAATGAACAAAAGTGAATATTTTTCGTGCTAGGTTAAAGAAATTTCAGAGATAATTGGAATTTTTTCAATTAATGCTGATTTACTTATAAGCCAAGAAGCTTTACAGCAGTATATAGTGTTTGAAGGTCTTAAAACTGTTATATACACGGGAAAAACGATCTTGTTGTTTTCAACCATTTTTCATGCATTTGGTTACAGTTACTAAATTATTACTTGATTTAGGAATATTCCTGTATTCAACCAAACAAATAATTTAGTTACTACATTTATTTGAAGCTAACGCAGTATTTATTAATTTAACTAAATATTTACATGGAAATAAAAATAAATATCCCATTTTATTTTCGTATAGCAGTTTTCTCCCCATATAGCACAGCAGATGAGCAGATATACTTATGTGTAGTAGAGAAATTGTCGCATAGATGGCGCATCTCCTATTTCATTCTAGTAACAGATAATATTTCACGCAAAATAGGATCGTAAAATATTCCGTTTCAAGGAAACACCAAATCATGTTGGCCATATCGAAAACGCAAAAACTTTTGGTTTAATGCAATTCCTTTTAAATGAAAAGGATATTTCTCTCAGTGTACTATCTGTCTATTTTATGTTTTAACCAACGTCATCGATTTTTGTCCGTATGAATCAAATCGATACTTTTGAGTCAAATTAAAAACTGTATAAACAGGAAAGAGCAAAATACGGGCGAGAAATAACTAATAAGAAATAATAAACAAAATACACAAACTAACGAGGCTATAGATTAGATTTGATAACTGACAGGTGCCCATAATTGAAACCGGAAACGGTGCACTATTTAAGTATTGTACTTATACAAAGCAGTAATAGGGCTATCTCTATCTGCCACATTCATGAAATTAATCCTTGTATCTTCTTCTGTGAGGCAAACGGAAACTCTTTTTTTCAATAGCAATACTAGAGAAAAACAGTCAAATCAGAAAATTGTCTTTACTCGTATGATACATCAATGACGTTGGTTAAAACATAAAATAGACAGAGTGTATAGTTAAAAAATCTCAGTATATGCGCGTATTAGCGAACGGATGCCAGCTTCCACGAGGAAACGATCAGATATTAAAAGTATATCCCGACAACACCAGTTTTTAGAATACAAATGGACCTGAATGAATGCAAAAGTAGACTTCCGGGTGATCGGCGATTAACGGGAAATTAAAACCGAAATAACACACACCCAGTAATTTATAATATACAACTTTGAATAAAGCGGTTATTTTATTTCCGTTAAACGATTCCGTTAAGGAAATTTGCAATTTCTATTCACTTCATATAGTATGAAACCCAACGAACATATGTTGAAAATTAGCAATTTAAAATTCACAATGCACCCAATTGAAATGATTATAGTATAGATTTTCAATTCGCTAGTATTTATAACTTGATTCAAGGCACAGACTAGTATTGGGCATCCGCATTTTAGATGCGTATAACGGTTAAAGGATGGTAATTATGAACTGCTTTTACAATATGAATACCTGAAAACAAAATTTGTGTTTTATATAAATTATAATTTAATTCATAATTTGTACAAATTGAGTAAGTGATATAAATTGTAAAAGACAAAAAAAGATAATACTCACTCTTAAAATGACTTATTTAGCTCACAAGTTTCAACCCAACTAGAGGTCATCTTCAGAGCCATCTACAATATCACTTCGAAAAATTAGAGTAATTCATAATTGTATCTTATAATCCAGTATAAGTTTAACAGTTCATTCTACGATATTCTTAAAAGTCTCTTGAGTTTTTAAGATAAGCTACTTTTCTTTATTCTAGATCGATTCTTTGTTACAAAACACTGGATTTATTTCAAAAAATCAATCAGTATACATTACTTTTTAAAAACTTTAAAATAATTTATTGTTACGATATGTTGCACTATGCTTCCTGCTGTAAAGTTTAGAATATCCCTAAACTTTAATACTAACCTGTTTCTTTTATTTTCTTCTCTTTGCCTCAACATCTATTTTTAATTTAATAACCTTATCATCAAGTCACAAAATATGATGCGATTTCGTTCATGAAGCATACACAGATAAAAAGGTTTCTTTAAATCAAAGAACCATTTCTTTCAGTTAATACATATTTTTAGCTAACACGAATTTCTTTCATTGGAAGTAATATGTGTTAACTGAAAGAAATGGCTCTTTTAAATACGAGCAAAGAAATATTTCTTTGATTTAAAGAAACCTTTTTATTTGTGTAAGTGATCGAAGTGTCATGCTTGCACTTTGCATATGTAAGTTAAAGTTATTCAATAATTGTATAAGCAGTACAAAAATACCAAGAAAACGAATGGGCCAGGTTTGAGATATGCAGCTTTTTTTTACATTTAAAATATGTTTTTTCTTATATCTCAAATTTGTAACATGTTACATATTTATTTACTTGAAGCAAAAAGTAGGCACTGTAAAGATTTTAATTTCTCATTATATTTTATTTAAGTAACTTAATAAAGCTACTTATATCAAAATTGGAGGTTGAACTATTCCCCCATGAGAACAAATTCAAATATGAATCAACTCATTAAATAACCATGACTTGAATTTTTTTCACTAATAATCATTGGGTAGACCAACTTGAATAATTTCGTCACAATAACAGTAATCATGCATATTTTATCATAATTACATATATAGTACGCATTATCTACTTACTTGTAAACTGTTAAAAAAAAATTGTCTGAAACAAAATACGTCAAAGAAAAATTATCATACAAATAATATCTTATTAAAACAAAGAAATATTTATCATTTGAAGTAATTGTTTCTTTGGTATAAATAATATTGTTTTGAAACAACTTGAAATTACTTAAAAAAATATTTCTTTTAGAAAAAAAAAAAAAACTACCAAGGCATCAGAAAAGCTGATATTTTCTTTTATAAGTTAATTATGAGGAATAAGGGAAAAAGCCATCTTAACCACAAAAGTAAACATTAAAAACACATTAAGAATTCCATACTCCAACTTTATGTATTTATACTTCGTTGTTGAGAAAAATATAAAAAGAAATTCTAAATATATATATTGTATCTTCTAAAACAACAAAGAATCAATAAAGTATACTCTATACCTAGAGCCATATTAGAGGACAAAGGGGTTCATAGTCCTTTGGACTAACCCCGGAATGACACAGATGACCTTAGTAGTATACTCTATACCTATAAGAACCTCATACCAAAAAAAAAATATTGCCATCGGCCGAAACATGTAAGATATTTAAATTAATTGAAGATTATATTCGAACTATAATACTTCTGTACTTTATTATTTCACCATTAATTAAAAAGTATTTCCTTTTTGAGTACCAAAACAGCTTTATGGAACCTTTTAATATTAAATACAATCTAACTTTTTGATGGTCATCCAGTTCTAAAACAAAAAAATAGATGGTCATTTATGCTTTTAATACTTTTCAAATTAATATACCTGCTGCAATTAATGAACAATAAAGATTATTTGAGCGAATAGATGCGGGCGTGTCATCATTTCCTAGATAATCCATCAAAAAATGTTTGTTGAAAGTAATTGAAAAGAGGAATATCTTTTATATTTTTCCATAAATACCCTTCATACGTTATGTATGTATAACAAAAAGATTAATAATAATAATAATAATAATAATATATTTGCCCCAACAGATTGCTCCAAATAAAGGACAAAAAATACAATTCATGTAGTTGTACAAAAAAAAAACACAAAAATGTAAACATAAAGAGTACTTGAGCTCAGTTTAAATACTAATATACAAAAAAAAAAACATGTCTGTACAAAAGAAAGATTAACAAATTATGACAACTGCTTATTTGGTATTGACAATATTTCCTGCAGATGTGTAAAATGTATGTTACAGAGCGATGATATTAAATTAAAGATACGTGACATCGATACTATAGGAGAATTCAGGGAAGAGTTTAGACGTGCATATGGTGCTTAGAACGTGCTTGTGTATCTTGGGGAACCGCGAGGAACAAAGAATTGTAAGCGTGATAAAAGGTAAGGAGCATCAATATTGTTATTTACTAGATTATAGACAAACTTAATTCACTGTAATTGTCGTCTAACTTCCAACGACTTAACATCGAATTGCTGAAGTAGAAGCTGGTAGTGAAAACCAATCTCAGGGTAAGAGTTTAAAGTATAAATATTTTAGAAGCTTTCTTTGAACTTTCTCCAGTGCTTCTTTCTGTGAAGAGTAGAATGGAAGCCAGATCAAAGACCCATATTCCAACTTAGATCTGACAAATGAGTAGTAAAGTAGTTTAATTGTATCAGGATGAAACGAAGAAGAGCTTATAATTAAAAATCCTAACATCTTCATAGCTGACAGTACAATCTTCTCTCGATGCGCAGAAAAGGTAAGGGGAAGTATCAAGGTAAATCCCCAAATCCCTCACAATGCTCTCACGGATAAAAGAAACTCCATTGATCGCATAATCAAATAAAATGAGATTTTGTTTTCTAGTGTAGCTTATAGTTCTGCACTTATTGACATTTAGTTGTAGACCATTAGCGTTACACCATTCAGTCAGCCAATCGATCTGGTCTTGTAGATAATAACAATCATTGATGGAAGTTACTGTGGTAAAAATTTTAAGGTCATCCGCGAACATACATTTATCAATATTAATGCAATCTATCAAATCATTAATAAACACAATAAACATGAGCGGTCCAAGATTGGAACCTTGTGGGACCCCTGAGCTAGCGTGAAACGTTTGAGATTTGTAGCCGTTGTAAGTTACATATTGATCTCTGTCAGGCAGCATTTAGTACTATAGGTTATTTTCGAGAAAACAAAATTCAAACATTAAATTATTTTTCTTGCCGTGAAACAATGTACTCCTACCACAGAAAGCTAAGGAATTAGTTTCAACGGCATTTTTGTTCATACCTATACGGTAAGAGCATTGAAATAGTTTGTAAGTAGCTTACAGCGTGTGTTTCGTACTTTAATATATTTAATGAACCCTCTCAAGACTTTAAAAACAATTACGCTTTTAAGATAAAAAGAAGTGGGTAAACTTATTGGAATATATATTAGATATCAACAGCCACTTGAATTGTACTCGCTATTTATCGAAGAGCAAATGTACTTAAGAATTTGAATTTATCGTATAGTTTCATTTCTACGAAGTTTATATCCAGCAATTTATTAACATCCTACAATTAAATACGCATGCATTACGTATTTAGACTCAAGTTATGGTGTGATGCTGCATGCACATCTAAGGGCTTGTAAAATTATGTATAAACTTGTAAACATCTATATGTTATGGATGATGACAGATACATACAGATCTCAGTATGAAGCGACGGCTAGTTAAGAAAGCGTTTTGTTCTTCGACTTTTTTGTAAACAACGTTTCATAAAGAAATAACACAAAATTCAACTTGCAGAAACCCAAACGACTTATATGGTATTTGAAAGAAGAGCGGAACCAGAAAAGTTGCCTGTAAAAATTTACGTTGCCGGTTAGGCTAGAAAAGAATACGTGTTTAGTCCAGGGTCGCTGAACGAGAAGCAGAACAAGAACCTGGACAAGAAACGGCAGCACCCGACGCCGCTGTACAGATCCCAGGCCGGTTTATAGTAAGTATTGATGGGTAATTATTAAAACTTTATTGTGTACATTACCATAATTATGCATATTTATTTAGGTGATTATTATTAAGATTACAATAATAAAAAAAAAAAAAATGGTATAGAGTTATAAGATTATAGCACTTCCAAGTTTGTTTATTCTGAGTAAATAAAATTAGTGTTGATGGAAAAGTTTCTAGAATTTGCTATATATTCTAAAATACTGGGTATAACTCTGTGAAAATTAAACAGTTAATGGTTTAATGACAGATTTATATTCGAATGAATTTAAACATAACTAATAGAATTTCAAAACAATGTTCCCTATTTCATACGAATACGAAAAACAAAGAAACTTATATAACCTTATAAAAAATTGCTGGCAAAAATTGGTATTTAACGGGATATTTTCCAGTTTAACTTATTAAGTTAATTTGACACATATTATTTTTAATACAAGAAACATTTCTTTTAACCAATTAGTTCTTTTTGCTCGACGGCATTAAAAATACCAAGACCTAAATTAACTTGAAAATACGAGAAATATCAAGACTGTAATCCCTAAACAAAATAGATCTAAATCAAACTAATTAACCGAGCAGGAATCCAAATGCTTATAGCAAGATATTAAGACAATTAACAGAGGTAATGCCAAATATAGTTATTGCGATTACATGAAAAGTTATTATTTAATTAGTATTACAATAATTTTTTATTCTATATTTATACCTATCACTGTTCGATTTAGCGCTAATTCAAATTTTGTATTTCTTTTGAAAAAAATATTATGAAACTTTTGAGGTAAAATCTTTGGAACTAGGGAATTTATAATCGAAATATTATTTTATCTTGTTATTATAATATTAATAAAAACATACCATAACCACCAATAAAACATATTTCTGATGAGTGTAATATCTGATATAAAAATCGTGGTTTTCAATGCATCCTCGCCATATTTCACTCTTTCATTGTTTAATGTCAAAGAAGGAAGCCGGAGCGAATTAAAAAATTGATATGAAATCATTAGACATCAAATATAAGCATATTTGAGTAACGCTCCAGGGAAAACGAAACATGCATTTCTGTCAATAACGACATTACTACACAAATTTTTCTGCATTTAATCAATTAATTGGCGCAACGAAAAATTGAAGTAGTAATCTTTATTACAATATTGTTTAATAGCTTGCACACGGGCTGTCGCAACTTAGTTAATGTGTTCAGTAATACTGCAAAAAGAGTTCATTTATAACCGAGATATACTGATTTCAGTTATAGCTATTTTCAATGTTTTCATGCGATCCAATTTGATACTTTCATTATTATTTGCATACGTATAAAATGAATAAAAGTAATAAACCCATTGATATTTCTATTTATTATACAATTAACATGCCTTTGGTTTAGTTCCTAGTTGTAGTTCAACTGTAAAATGAAAATGCTTTTTAAAAACCATTTAATAAGACTACAGTTATTCGAAATACTTCAAACATCAAATAAATTTATTCCTACGCAATGATAACAAATACATAATATTAAATGCATTTAATTTTGCACATTAATAAATCCAGTCTAAGCTTTTTTAAAATGACAACAGAGACAGAACATCTGTGTTTACATATTTAGAAGCGGCCAGTTAATACATAGATCCGTCTACTATCCACGCTAAATATTTAGGCTCTATTTTACCCTGTAGGTCGTACAATTAGAATGTGTCGGTGGTTTACTTGACAATTTTGAACAAAATATCTTAAGAAGCCTTTGTTTGTAAATGACACCTTTCGCAAATACAGACTGGCTTTTGTTATAAGGACATTTTTCTATCTATTAAAGTTAAAGTATAGGAGACATACAATCGCTTAAATGGGGGGAATATTTCATATCTTAGAGATTAATAAAATTAAATTTTAACTAAAAAAAAATTAAAAGTAAAAAGGAAAAGCATATTCCAAACGCTTTTGAAGATGCCGCCTTTGAGTTTTAAAAATATAAAACAAAAACGTAATAAATAAACTAGTTTTTAAAAATGTTAATTTCAATTTAATTCAATTATAACAGAAAAAAATGTTATTTTCAATGTAAAAGAAAAATTTCATTCATTTAAATAAAAAAAATTATTCAACGACTTCAATGAACACATTTTACACAAGTTATAACTTCTGAAGAAGTTGCTGTTGATAGCAACGAAACGTTAAAATTATGTTTCTCTAAATTGGATTTGTTTTTTTTAATTATAAGAAACTTCCGCAAAAACTGGATTAAACACCAAACGGAAACGAAAATACTAAAGCTATTTTAATATTTATTTATACAGCCATTCAATATTCTTGAAATTACACAGAAAAATCAATTTGTTCAGGACAACAAAATAATTTCAAACAAATTTTGTCACGAAAATTTAGTTAATCCAATAAAATATTTCGTTATTTCAAATAAATAAAGGGTTAAATGAACAAATATTTGTTTGCCAACATTTAACTCAATATTTAGTTAACTTAAACAAAATTTGGTATTATCAAATAAATCGGTTTTTCAGTGTAGAGTTTCAAATATATTAGATGGCACTATTTTGTTTGATTTAAATTTCTTTTATACTATGTTATACATTACTCACGATAAATTCTTTTCCAAAAATGACGATGTGGCAGCACTTACCTGAAAATAAAAGAAAACAACGTTATATAGTTATATCACATTAAAAAAGCTTAATCAATTTATTCCCAGTTTTATCTTGATACGCTGTATGAAGTGTTTAAAAATACTTTTAGGAAAAAGCAATTTTTAGTTGCGAGAATAAACACAAATACACACATATACTCCCTCTTATCGGGAAAATACAAACATAAAAATAATGATAAGGTTACCCATACCTAATTAAAAAAAAAGTTGTTTAAATATCGAAGATAAGATCGTTATTACTAAACCTAAGACAATCGGAAGTTGATATATATATATATATATATATATATATATATATATATATATATATATATATATATAACGAGCGAGGCTCACGTAGCCGTATCTTATCGTATCGTGTCGGTGTAATCGTTTCGTTCAGTCAACTCGATACGACGAATGGAATTATGAGGTGATGGGTCTTTGATTCCTAGAGGTTATTCATCAATGTGACACGGCGCAGCCTTAAGTAAATGCGAATGTTCCTCGAATGCCAGATACATCAATTGGTTAAACGTCATTAATTATTTTACAATCGGCGGCCATATACAATGGCGATGTTTATCGTATGTATATACGTACCCAAATAAACAATCGCGATTGCCATAACATTAAGGAGAGCAGGAACAATGAGTGCGTATTTAGTAAGTTGACGTTTACGCGTATGTTGGATATATCTTATACATTTATTGCGAATTTGTCCTTCGGGTACTGTATTGAGATAAGAGAACGTCTGATCGCTTAACAGTAGTTGGCATAAGGCCGTTGATAATAATTTAAAACGAAAACAAAGCTATTAAACATGTATATTTCTAGATATAGTAGGTAGACAAATAAATAGAAGTATTTATTGTGACAATTGATAATAATCAACTTTTGAATTGTAAACTAAAATCTGGACATTGTATGATATGTGCTGAGAGAAACGAAATACTTTGATTTGATTTTAGTAGCGTTAAGATTAGAATCATTGCTAAGTGAACTATAAATTTGAAATAATCACCTGTTTATTGTAATTTATTTGTAATTACAGGATTGGGAACGATTTTCTGCTAACTTACACAAATTTCCTATTTTTATTTTTTCTTATTTTGAATAATTTGGATTTTTTGAATCCGACTTAATCTTCGTGTTTCAAATACTTAAAAAATATTTAAATTATATAAGCGAAATTAACAGTGAACTGTAGTAATAGACCATATTTTATAATCCAATTATAATAAACTTGCTTTTATTACTTTTTTATTATTTTATACAGGTTGAAAAAAAATTAAAACTAATCAAATCAGAATTTTAAGTGGCTATAATTTCATTAATTTAAATAGAATGTCATATTTTTAAACTTACCAGCAAATGTACTTTTTAATTACCTATCGAACTGGTATTCATAGCTTAAGTCTGTTTTTGCTATGGTGGTTTTTTTTATAGCACTTCTACTTTCCTCAACCTGGTTTAATAGTGTCTGCATTATATCTCCTCGATTTTTTAGACAAATGAGCAAATGGCGCTGATGTTTTATACTAACAATAAGCATGTAGAGTGAACCCAAAATGAGAAGTACATATGTCGTCATCGTAATGTCGACGTAGAATAGAGGAATTAAAGTCATTAATAGTGGGGGAGATTTTTTTGCAATACAAATTACATTAAATACTTCTGTCAAAGTGACAGGAACACCCCTAAAGCTCGTATAATAGACTCTTCCGACGATTCCAGTGCTCAAAACGGATATGACGACATATGTACTTCTCATTTTGGGTTCACTATACAGAGTGAGCACCCGGATGTGACCACCAAGTGACCTCAAAGATATTTTTTTAACTTAACCTTAAAACAAGAGACGCGTCATATTTTTTTTATTTCAAAAATAAATTGCTATCTATAAGATCACATTTAAAACAAAAATACTTTGATAAATATTTTTATTAAAAATTTCATCTACAATAAATGCTCGAAATGACCACCATCGTTTTGTAAACCTAAATGGTTGCATATTGTGAAACACGTTTAAAACTTCTTTGTTGACATCATTTATCGCAGCGAAGGCATTTCTAGCCCATCAAGAGCATGGAGAGGATTTTGGAACACTTCTTTCTTTAAATGGTTAAATAAGAAAAAAAAATCTAGTGGTGTTACATTAGGGGAACTTGCTGGCCAACTTCCTCTACTTATTAACCGATTGCCAAAATATTCTTCAAGGTCTTTTATTGTAGCATCAGCTGTATATGAGGTATAGCATCATCTTGTTGGAAATATCCGTTCTGGAGATCATCATTGTGGAGTTCGTTAATAAACAATTCTAAAATATTGTGTCTGTAACGAACAACAATAACCGTCTCATCGAAAAGTATCGGTATTGTAATGCTCCTATGTGATATTGCAATCCACATGCCAGTTTTAATGGGATGTAATGTCGTTTCTTTGTAAAGGTGTGAGTTTTTTGTCTCTCTAGTACGAGGCAATTTATATAACCTGAAAGGTAAAGCTTCGTCGGAGAAGAAAGTTGTGTTTCGTTGCTCCTCATTTAAATGTTCATTAAACCATAAGCAATAATTTCTTCTTTGTTTACAATTTACTGTTTCCTCAGTTAACACTGGTGGTCGTCTTGTATCTGGGTAACATTTCGAAAATGCGCCATTACAATGAACCTGTCTTGTTTATCTATGAATACTATTTTCACTAGGCAAATATTGAGCGTTCCGTCCAGTTTAAAAATAGTTACTGTGCAATAAATGCTATATTTATGTAAATTCACGAGATAATCGCAGGAAACTTGAAAGCTAGCACTTTCAAACACGTTAAATGTCAGATGACAGTACGTAAACAATAAGCAGGGCAGCAAACAATAAAACAAAAAATACACTATTTCTATGACGTTCGTGGTCACGTGGTGGTCACATACGGTTGCTCACTCTGTATATACTTCATGTTGTATACAGGGTGTTCAAAGTACTTTGTTCATATTGCAGCTATGATCTTGGTTAAATAATCAAAGATGTAGATTTTTTTACGGTGATTACAATCGTATAATCAGAAAAAAAATATTTAAAAATCACGTTTATGAGATATGATATATAACTTTGTTTTTTAAAACGGCTCACCCTGTATATTTTGTCACCAATTGATAGAAAACCAATTTTTGCACGAAATATTGTTAATAATAGTATGACCCTAAAATGCAAAACAAAAGAGCTACGACTCATATAATTATGGATTCGATATAACAGCCAAAACTTTGTTGTTTGGCACAGTAGAAATCGAAGCGAACTTTGGTTGCTTAGCTTTAAGGCATAACGAAATTAACTTGACAGTTCTGCGAAGCTTGTTGTGTACAGCTATTGAAAAAAAGACTTTATTGATTCTAATTACTGCTTAATTTGTTTCATCTCTAAATTCGCTTATTGCCGTGTTCTTTGTTATTTGTTCATTATTTACTTATTTATTATTCAAGTTACTGATTTTTATTATATGTAATGGTTTTCAGTCACATAGAGAAATGTGATATGCTTGAGCCATATTTTGTATGTAGAAGGCATAGCAACAGAGCCTTGATGTAGCTGTTTTTCGCTACTTCTCACTACTGCAGGGGAATATCATCAACAAACATGTGTAAGTTTCAAGTTCTCAGTGCCATTCGGCAAATCGTTTATGTAAAATAGAAATAATAGCGGTCCCAAGAACGACTCTTGTGGCATACCTACTTGTTTTTTTTTTTTCCAGTCAGAGTTTAATTCTTCTCAAATTTATTGAATGCTACCATCACACTCTGACACTTGGTTGATAAATGTCCAACAGCAGTCTTAACTACTAAATTCATTAAATCACATACAGCGGATTCTTTTTCGATTTTTTTTCAATGTATAAAAATAACATTATTTTTGTTGCAATTAAAGAATATACTATGTACGTATATTAACTGGATATCACGCAAAAAATCTGTATACACAGTGAATGACATGATAAAACGAATCGCTGTGTATATTATATGTGTATATCTGCTTGAAAAAGTATTGATCATATAACGTGCCCTTCCCTATACTCATTTACCATGCCCAGTTCATTCACTTCTTTTGTTTGCGAGGGATCGATCCAAAACCAACTATTTTACTACAGCAATGGAGACTCTAATAAAACAACAAGAAAAAAAAAGCAAAACGAAACAGAAAACAGAATGAAGTATCCAGCTTTCGAATAATACAGGCGAATTTATGGTTAAGTATTAGCTGGCCCTCCAATACTGTGTAATCTGAATATCAAAAAGCTCCTTTGATCCTCAGTGTCGTACAAAATGTCGTATATAGTAAAGCTCTGTTATTAAATTTTAAGGGTATTTTTTCGTGTTCCTTCGCATATGAATTATAGAATATGTGGTAGGTATTATAATTGTTAAGTTTTCGTTTAATCGTAGTATATACACTACTATTTTTAAAAACTATCAGTTGCTGTCTGGGAAGCCACCACTATATATTTTATTAAAAAATAAGTCTTTTTCCTGTGACATTGTTCAATAAAATCAAGAAAAAATTTGACATTTTACGATTTCTTAAAAAATGTTAAATTTAACAGCTAAAGCAAGTAGAACGTCATATGTATGCTTGCGTACATGTCATTTTATATCATTTTTTGTAAACACCAACAAAAAGCAACGTTAAAATTCAACTGCAATGAATTATAAAAAACATTCCCAAATGATTGGGGATTTATGAATATACTGTATACTTGAATTGAAAAATATTCGAAACAATTTTCCACGACCTGCTGGATAACTTTGACTCAAATTTACATTGAATTGAATGTTAGACCAGATTCCGGTAAGTGGCGACATCTGCATGACATTTGAGAACATTAGAACTACTTTCTTGACAGGTCAAAATCATAGAAATGACGGATACAGCTGATATCAGCCAGGTTTATATCAAAACTAAATACCACAAATCTAGGTAACTGAATAACCACAAGCTTGAATAACCAATAAAAAGTGAAATACAGAAGACCTAATAGTACGGATTTTGACGAAGCAAACAGATTAACTAAAATAATTTTGGAAAACGTTAACTTCAGTTATATTTACGACGTTTTAAATTTAAATTGACATTTTGCTGTCACAGTCTTGCGCCAACCGAAAAGTAAGCATTTTGCCCAAAAGAGTCCAGTAAGTGGCGCCAGCCAGCGGTGAACACGTGCAACTCATAATTCGACAGGCAATATAAAGCAAACTGTCAAAGCCATCAACCAGGTCGTGCTATTTTCAATAAACTTAGAGCTGTACACATTGATTCATTTTCGATCCTCACATTGGGATCTCGATTATTGAAGATTCTGTAGGTTTAACCCTTGAAAAATTGTTAAATTTTCTGGTTAATATAATACCAAACAAATGACGTGCCAAATTTAAAGCTATGGTCTATCGTAAACGAGATCCCAATGGTGAGGATCGAAAATGGATCAGCCTATATTCAATATGGATGCTCATTTCATGAGAGTAGGTATTTTAGGCTCAATTCCTTTTGTTTTCTCCTTTAATTTGTCTTCATTGCAAAATACAGTCATGTAAGTATAAAACCACATTATTATAGCGGCTTTAGAGTTATCGACGTTTCATTGTGTAATGAACATTTATTTTTAGTCTGTTAGCGACTTTATATAACTCCTAACCAGATGAGTTATATCTTTAAGGATATATTATTTTTATAGAATTAATGGATAATAATTAAAAACCCAAATCTGATTTTTTTTTTGCAGGCGTGTATTCCAAATGCTTCTTATGCTCATAGTTAATCGTGCCGGTGGGAAAGCAAAAATATAAAACGGATACTCGACTTTCTCAAAATAATAAAATTATTCTATGCTGTAACCTAAAACAGGAAGTCATATACCTATGTATAATATGTATATAGACGAGTGCCTTGAATATTTTATTAGGAACCAAACGGATTAGGTGAAAAGTAAGTGTTTCCTGTAAACGTATTTTAAAGTTACACGTTTATCTGGCGTAAGCCGTTATTTAGTACTGTAAATACTGTATACATATTTATAAGGGATTATCAAAATCTGGTTTCAATATTTCCATATAGTAAGGAAATTTCCAGTTTTGGAGAGTATTTGAAATGCGTATATACAGAGGTGGACGTGCACGATCCTGGATGCCCTGTTTTATGGGTAAAAGGTTACCAAATCGTTGCATCATAGGTGCGCTGTATTATACCATACTGTTCACATGATACATGTAAGGTGCCTGCGTTGGCAACTGTCTCCCATCCCGGATCGGCCTTAGTTCGAAGGTGTATATTATGTTATAAAACTATCATTTTATTTAATCAATTTTGCTGTTATTTGTGCAATCACTGTTATAATAAACTGCAACAGTTTCTGGGAGCAATGTCTTTTTTTCCGTCAATGGTAACTAGAAGCGCCTCTGGACCTATACCACTCTTACACATTATTGTAGAAACGGAGACCAGATTAACTGCAATTCGCCTATGGCAAATGGCGCATTAATCGTCATATACTCATGTCTGTATGACCAATAAGCTGCTGGAATCGGTTACTTCCGACGCCATATTGGGAATGCCCTCGGAACTCATGTGTACTGGACCAATGATTGATGCATACTCTTCTATCTCCATTCCAAATAGAGAAGAATGGAGAAGCAACGAAACAACACTGAGCAGACACCTGTCTAAGAATCAACAGATATTATCAAACCTTGGACAACACACAACGATCTTTCAGGCTGAAGTCTATGTCATTGGGATTTGTGCGCGAGATTTTGGGTAAAAACTACACGCACAATCAATAAAAATCTTCAGCGACAGTCAGGCGGTGGTAAAAGTACTAGAGGCGCATAAATGTCACTCTAAACTGATCTGGAGCTGTAAGCAGCACACCTTAAACACATTGGGGATGGCTAGATTAGATTAGATTAGGATTGGGGTGGCCTCTATACCTGTTTCACCGCGACCTTTTCAGATCTACTGTGATCCCCTTTTTCCTAGAAGACGTTACCGGTGTGAACTTGGCAAGCAACTTTATTAAAAAAAAATAAACGTAGTACGGTTCGATTGTACTTCGTTTGTACCCGTTTGTACCACCTTCGTTTTCGTTTGTACCTCAAAGGTTAAAAAAATAGAAAGGGTTAAAAAAAAATTTTGCAAGCAAGTACAAGATATTCAAAAACGGACAACGCCATTCGAAAGAGCATTGTTTGTACCCGTTTGTACCACCTTCGTTTTCGTTTGTACCTCAAAGGTTAAAAAAATAGAAAGGGTTAAAAAAAAAATTTGCAAGCAAGTACAAGATATCCAAAAACGGACAACGCCATTCGAAAGAGCATTGTTTGTACCCGTTTGTACCACCTTCGTTTTCGTTTGTACCTCAAAGGTTAAAAAAATAGAAAGGGTTAAAAAAAAAATTTGCAAGCAAGTACAAGATATTCAAAAACGGACAACGCCATTCGAAAGAGCATTGTTTGTACCCGTTTGTACCTCCTTTTACGTCGTTTGTACTTCAACCAAACCGGAAGTAATGACAATTCAAAATATATCAAAGAAAGAAATTTGGGTATTTTTTAAGATATCAAAAACGGCCAAAGCTATTCAAAGAGCATCGTCTGTACCCGTTTGTACCTCCTTTTACGTCGTTTGTACTTCAACCAAACCGGAAGTAATGACAATTCAAAATATATCAAAGAGAGAAATTTGGGTATTTTTTAAGATATCAAAAAACGGCCAAAGCTATTCAAAAGAGCATCGTCTGTACCCGTTTGTACCTCCTTTTACGTCGTTTGTACTTCAACCAAACCGGAAGTAATGACAATTCAAAATATATCAAAGAGAGAAATTTGGGTATTTTTTAAGATATCAAAAAACGGCCAAAGCTATTCAAAAGAGCATCGTTTGTACCCGTTTGTACCTCCTTTTACGTCGTTTGTACTTCAACCAAACCGGAAGTAATGACAATTCAAAATATGTCAAAGAGAGAAATTTGGGTATTTTTTAAGATATCAAAAAACGGCCAAAGCTATTCAAAAGAGCATCGTTTGTACCCTTGTACCTCCTTTTACGTCGTTTGTACTTCAACCAAACCGGAAGTAATGACAATTCAAAATATATCAAAGAAAGAAATTTGGGTATTTTTTAAGATATCAAAAAACGGCCAAAGCTATTCAAAAGAGCATCGTCTGTACCCGTTTGTACCTCCTTTTACGTCGTTTGTATTTCAACCAAACCGGAAGTAATGACAATTCAAAATATGTCAAAGAGAGAAATTTGGGTATTTTTTAAGATATCAAAAAACGGCCAAAGCTATTCAAAAGAGCATCGTTTGTACCCTTTGTACCTCCTTTTACGTCGTTTGTACTTCAACCAAACCGGAAGTAATGACAATTCAAAATATGTCAAAGAGAGAAATTTGGGTATTTTTTAAGATATCAAAAAACGGCCAAAGCTATTCAAAAGAGCATCGTTTGTACCCTTTGTACCTCCTTTTACGTCGTTTGTACTTCAACCAAACCGGAAGTAATGACAATTCAAAATATGTCAAAGAGAGAAATTTGGCTATTTTTTGAGTTATCAAAAAACGGCCAAGGCTTTTCGAAAAAGCATCGTTTGTACTCGTTCGTACCTCAAAGGGAACCGGAGTAGAGACATATGAAAATACGTCGGACAGAGAAATGTTGCTAATTTTTGAGATATCGCTAACGCTATTCTATAGAACATCGTTTGCAACCTTTTTTGAAATCGTTTGTACTTCAGCGAAACCGGAAGTAGTTCTTTTCAATGTTTATGTTACATTTTTTCTTAATTGACCAAGGTTCCCATCCCCTATTTTAGAAAACATGTAAATACAGATATTCTGCATTTTGCCAAATTAGGTCAGACAACCTAGTAATGTGACCACTATTTATTAATTAACTATGTATTTAATTTTTACTTTGTGAGACCTTTAAGTATATTTTTAAATATGTATGTTGTTTTTAAACCATCTCTTATTATATATTTCTATATCTTTGGTTGCAGATACCGGTTGTAAATGTATGCATTTAACACCAATTATACTTTTCTTATTATCTAATTATTATAGACCTCTGCTAGGGAGATTATAAAGAAAGATATTCAATTGAGTCGTGTAGCGGCATATTCAACGCATTGAATCAAATGACATTGCCCGTTGTGCGATATCTCAAAGATTAGCGAAATTTCTCTCTCATATCTTCAAATGGTTCCGGTTTAGTTGAAGTACAAACGATGGTAAAAGAGGTACAAACGGGTACAAACGATGCTCTTTTGAATAGCCTTGACCGTTTTTTGATATCTTAAAAAATACCCAAAATTCTCTCTTTGACATATTTTGAATTGTCACTACTTCCGGTTTGGTTGAAGTACGAACGATGTAAAGAGAGGTACAAACAGGTACAAACGATGCTCTTTTGAATAGCCTTGGCCGTTTTTTGATATCTTAAAAAATACCCAAATTTCTCTCTTTGACATATTTTGAATTGTCACTACTTTCGGTTTGGTTGAAGTACAAACGATGTAAAAAGAGGTACAAACGGGTACAAACGATGCTCCTTTGAATAGCCTTGGCCGTTTTTTGATATCTTAAAAAATACCCAAAATTCTCTCTTTGACATATTTTGAATTGTCACTACTTCCGGTTTGGTTGAAGTACGAACGATGTAAAGAGAGGTACAAACAGGTACAAACGATGCTCTTTTGAATAGCCTTGGCCGTTTTTTGATATCTTAAAAAATACCCAAATTTCTCTCTTTGACATATTTTGAATTGTCACTACTTCCGGTTTGATTGAAGTACAAACGATGTAAAAAGAGGTACAAACGGGTACAAACGATGCTCTTTTGAATAGCGTTGGCCGTTTTCCGATATCTCAGAAATGGGCGAAATTTCTCTCGCCAACTTACTTATTTTCAAATGTTTCTACTTCCGGTTTGGTGGAAGTACAAACGATTTAAATGGAGGTACAAACGGGTACAAACAATGCTCTTTCGAATGGCGTTGTCCGTTTTTGAATATCTTGTACTTGCTTGCTAAATTTTTTTTAACCTTTCTATTTTTTTAACCTTTGAGGTACAAACGAAAACGAAGGTGGTACAAACGGTACAAAAATGCTCTTTCGAATGGCGTTGTCGTTTTTGAATATCTTGTACTTGCTTGCTGAATTTTTTTTTAACCCTTTCTATTTTTTTAACCTTTGAGGTACAAACGAAACTGAAGGTGGTACAAACGGGTACAAACGAAGTACAATCGAACCGTACTACGTTTGTTTTTTTTTAATAAAGTTGCTTGCCAAGTTCACACCGGTGAAGACGTTCTCTAATTTTGACCTCTTAAGTAGGCATATCATCCTTAAGAGTGGCTTATTTGTGTAGCTATTAGCTTTGGGGTTATCCACGCCTATTACTAGAAACATTGTCCTCGCCAGGCCTTCACATTGGCACAGCACATGAACTAGTGTTTCTTCTTCCTCTTGGCAAAAATCCAGATTACCTCATCTGCCAGGCTTATATTGTGCATATGTCTATTTAGTCTACAGTGACCAGTCAGCAGATCTACTATCATTTTGACAGTCTTCCTGTCTTTATTCAGTAGATCTCTCGTGAATTTAGGCCTCTGCTCCTTTAGGAACTCTTTTGCCTGCCTTTGTTCCGGTGATTTTTGCCACCACTCTTTGGACTGATCATATATCCATTCATTGATGGATTTTTTAATTTGCGGTTTGGTAGTGCCGAAAGAAGAGCACAGCTCCAACGAATGACCTTGACGAACCTCGTCTGGCCAGCTCGTCCACGGCCTCATTTACTCTCACGCCCGAGTGGCTAGGGACCCAGGCCAAAATTAATTTCCTTTGGGTGCCCACCTCATTTAGGGCGCTTATACAGTTTCAAATCAGCTTAAAGTCCACGCTTATGGAACTAATCACTTTAAGTATGGGCTGACTGTCAGAGAAGATAGCGACGCTTTTATTTGGCTCGATCCATCTTTCCATTTCTCGGACACAATGGTGTCTTTGCTAAAGCTTACCGAGAACCTTTTTTAGGCTTCTTAGCTTATATTCCAGCTCCAAGGTCGTAGTCCGTTTTAGAGCCGCCTGTATACCGGTTTGAGTCCGCTCTTACTAAAGTACCTGTCTCCCAGTCCTTCTTATCTGGTATTATAACCTGATATTTTCTATCTAGGTTGAATTTTTGAACTACGCCATCACATGGCATTCCTAAAAGGGGTGCCTTCTTGAGTTGATTTAACAGTTTTTGATAGTTAGTGCCGTGTGATTTACTTACATATCGGTACTTGACTATGCAAAAGTCTATGTAGACCTTGCAGCTCCTTGTATATAAATGCGAATTGGTGGCAGGTTTAGAATTACTTCCATACACGTCGATCTCATCGACCCCGTGGCGCACACACACGCGATCCAGCATCTTGGCTAAGGATCTATCCCTAATTTGTTGGGTATCTAGGCACTCACTCATTTTTAGAAATGACGAAGCAGACAACCCTGCCATTGGCATAGCACTTACGGTAGCTAACGAGCATATCATATTCTGGGCAAATCAGAAAGTGCTCCAGTATTGTAATAACTGTTCTGGCTTGGTGCATAAATACCTTAGTACCTATTGCTAGAACTTGATTGTAAAAATGTCAAGGTGATTGTTCTCTCTGTATAGGTCACTGTAAACTCAGAAAGCATTTACATAGAATCGGGCTCTCTGATGAGACTGAATGCCAACTACGTTTAGAAGACAAGGAGAGAGTTTAGGATATTTTCTGCCACTGCTCTTGCTACCACAAGAATCAGAACTGCACCCTTCCCTAGAAGAACTACTAAAAACAATTTCATTCAGCCAGATACTGAGCTACCTCAAAGATCTTAACTTATTGGATGAACTCTAAGACAACATCTGCTCTATAATAAACTCTAGTTGTCGCAGTGGACAGGACGATTAATGGAACCATACGCATACTATTATCACTTACTAAACTAAAAACATTAATAAAGAGAGAATATGAGAAAATAATCGAGGTGAAAACGTTATTTCGTTCTATTAAAATACACTCGTTAATAATATATGAAAGGTACTACTAATATCATACTTTATTCTGCAAGCAAATGTCTATATGGTGACCTAATTCTACAACACATTTTCTATATTTCCTGTTACTCATGCACCTGATAAACCAAATGTGTATGTGTTTAAATTAGAATTTCGGTTTTTACTGTCTAATTAGACTGTTATTTCAATTCTGCAATTAAATACACACACTCTGCAGGTTTATTATTGTATAACGTAGGTGTCTAGTTTCATAATCACATTTATATACTGTGCCTACCATTACACCCAGCATGCAAGTAAATGTATATATACGAGAAATTACATTGTGTAGTACAGTTATTTCGTAATATTCACAGGTGCCAGTTATACCCTTCTAAACAACAAAAACGAATCTCAACTGACGTCTCCATCGTCGTCTTTGTTACTCAATCATCCTACCCTTTTCCATGTGACTGAATATACGTCTTTGTCGGAGGTTCTTATTTAATTAGTTAAATTTACACACTTGTATCCATATATATATACGTGTGACAGGCTTATGAAGGCTATCGATACCGCTTTCCTTGAAAATACCGGCTGTATTTTCTACATATACAAGCAAAAGTTACCAGTAGGTTGTATTATTTATCATTTTCGGTTAGGAAATAGCGAATTAAAGGTATTTCAAAACTGTTTGCTTGTACAGATCGTTCAAGTACAGTTGATAGTGTGGAGATTATGAGAGATACCTCCTGATATCAGGAAACCGCACACTAAAAAAATTAGGTAATTTTTATTGGTAAAAATCTTTTTTTTTTGATAATTTTCCGCATTGAATCGGAGTAAATGCATAGGAATGTAATGAAAATTTTGAAATTTTAGAAATTTTCCCATAATACATGTATTTCACGTGAATATTAATGTAGCAAGTACATAGAAGTTGCAGAAAAAAGGATACAACCCTCATAAACGGCAGAAGAATACAGGTGGAGAACCAGAATGGCAATAGAAAATTCTCAATCACAAACGATGAAACACAATATTACATGAGCGGAACGACTTAGTCTCAAACAGCTTAAAGAAGATAAGTCCATCAAGATACTACCTGCAGATAAAGGAAACGCAACAGTAGTAATAGATGTAGAGACGTACGGATGTCAGTGAGTAGTCTCCCCGTCATCCTGGTACCGGGCCGAGGTCTTTGGGGCACGTTTTAATCAAAGTTAAGGCGGCAAAGTCCCGTCAAAGGTGTTACGAAAATTATCATTGCTGGCCGATGTAGGCCGTGTTAGTATGATTGATTGCCATTACTTCTCAAGCCTACGTTTCTTAGGTTGTCGAGCGCGTAGGTGTCTAGGCAGTTCCGAACTATCTTTGTAAAGACCTTGGGTGGAGGTCTGTCCTGGGGCTCAACCAGACGGGCCACCAACCTATTCGAGGAGGCGCTCACCCTCAGCCACGCCCGCGACGCCAAATCATACATATGGCCCCGAAGACAGTGGATGTTAAGGTCGTCGCGGATGCGTTGATTTCGTACCATTCATGGAGTCCCCACTATCTGTCTTAGAACACGGTTCTGGAGGACCTCCAGGGTGTTAAAATGGGTGTTGGCTATTGTAATGAGGTAGAGCGCCCCGTAAGTTAGCATAGATCTCAGACATGCAGTGTACAAGAGGACTTTGGACCTTAGGTCTAATTGACTGCGCTTTGACATCAGGGGCATAGAGTTGCTCCTCGCCGCCTGGAATTTAGTCTTGAGACTTTTAACGTGCTGGTGGAAGGTTAAGCCTCGATCCAGAATGAACCCTAGTCGACGATATCATCAACAGCAGCCTGCATTAGTCGCATGAGGCTGTTCTCATTACGGCAAGTGGAGTACACCGCGGTGCCATCAGCGAAAATCCCCAAGCTGACAGCTGGATGCATACATATAAATAAGGAACAATTCCGGGCCTAGTAAGGAGCCCTGCGGAACGCCCGTAAAAGAAATACAGGATGTCTTACGAACTGAAACATACAAGAAATTAAAGAAGGATCCTAAATCGTCGGCAGAATCAAAAATATGCAACACACTGTTCAAATACACGGCAGAATTCCCAGAACAAAATATAAAACATAAGCTCACACCGCACTAGAATAAACCACCACATCTATACGGTTTACCAAAAATCCATAAACTGGAGATCTCTCTAAGACCAATTGTCAGTTCTAGAAATTCCCCCTGGCATCCCCTAGCCACATTTCTACTGGATATTATCACCCCTGTAGCGGAAAAAAAAAACACAGCCAGCAATATCAAATACGCAACACCTCATAGAAAAATCAGAAACCAGAAACTTGAAGAATAGGACATGTTGGTCAGCTTTGACGTCTCTTCATTAACGTACCAACCGGACCTACCATGGCAGCAGCAAGAAACAAACACTCCGCAAATACCACACTGCACGAAAGAACTTCATTAAGTGTGAATGCCGTTATGGAACTACTGTCCATCTGTGTGAACACGACGCATTTTCCCGGTGGTAGGCAAGTTCTATCAGCAAGAATTTGGCACGGCAATGGGCTCCCCACTGTCTCCCATATTGAGCAATATCTACACGCAAAAATTTGAGAGCAGTAAGTTATTTAAGAGAGTGGTTAAAGTATGTAGATAATACAATCGTAATATGGCCCCATGGTGAAGAAGCCCTGAACGAATTCTTACAACATCTAAACAATATAGAGAACTCCATAAAATTCACCATGGAAATGGAAGCAGAAGGCAAGGCATAGGCAGGCAAAAATATAGACGGCACACTTAAAACTACAGTGTACAGAAAGCCTACACACAGAGGACTTACACTTCGACTCCAACCACCCAAACAATGTGAAAGTTGGAGTAGCTAGGTGTCTATATAACAGAGCCAAGAAGATTTGCTCAGAGGAAGAAGATAAAAAACAGGAGTTCAACAACGTAACCCACACATTAAAACAAAATGGTTATACAAAGAAGGCGTTGTCATTAGCAAGGAGGATTCGTGTGACATAGCAAAGTCATGACCCAAAACAGTAAAACAAAGTGTGCACAAGTGTAATTCGGTACGTAATAACCAGGAGAATTGGCAACAACTACATGGTTAGAACAGCAATAAGAACGACGAACACCAACAGGTCAACCCTAACCAAAACAAAGCCGGACAACGCGAATCAGAGGACAAAAGAATGTATATACCGAGTACCATGAGAATGTGGAAGACCATATATCGGAGAAACAGGCAGATCCCTGGAAGTCAGAATCAAAGAACACCAAAAATTGGTTCGACTGGGAGAAACAGGTTTCGGACTGTTATGCCGTGGTCGGATGGAATTTCTTCCGAACGTTTCGTTTGCAGCTATGCGGCGAACATCTTCAGCTTCAGCTGTAGTTGCGAACGAAACGTTCGGAAGAAATTCCATTCGACCACGGCATAACAGTCCGGAACCTGTTTCTCTAATAACTACCGGCCGTGAAAACCTATATAATACTTGGAAAGATTATCTATAAGGTAAAGTCAGGTAAGTGTGTAGTAAAAATTGCATAGTGCGAAGAAAATGTAACACTGTCCACATAATAAGACAATTTGATAAATTTTACACATAGAAGTACGTAATATATGCTCAGTTGAAAGCCTTCAATAAATACACCTTTTGTCATTATCAACGGTTTACTAGAAAAGAAGAAATTTTAAACACTGTCAATACTACACACTTACCCAGCAAAATGGGGCAAGTGTGTAACCGTTCCGCATTTTATATATTAATAGCAATATCCTTTAGTTCGGCCAAGAGTGTAATACTAAAATGATGCCTGTTTAATAAGGTATGATATATTCACAAGATATTCAAGTTATTACACGTTAGGAGATGCGAACATTTGTTTGTAAAACTAGTATGAAGTTTAGTACATTAGTATTATAACAAGAGGACGTCCGTATTTCAATTTTAAAAATAAATATAGCCAAACTACACACTTGCCCCGGTTACACACTTACCTGACTTTACCTTAGATAGAAGTATTACTTCTAAAACTAAAATACCTGTATGATTTTAGAGGTACAAAATTGCCTCAAATAAATTCGTACAAGAATTTTACTGATTTTTTTTGTTAGCGAGAATGAATTTCATAGGTTTGAAAACAGTTTTAGCCGAAAATTAAAGTAAAAAGAGCTTTCCGATTACTTACAAAATTTGCATACGCCATATGTAATATAGACTTATATACTAGTTATAATATGTAATGCTGACTTCTCAATGTCTCACCATATAAACGAACATCTCGCCAATATAGAAAATTTAATTTCGAACAAAGCAAACCTCACACCACGGAGGATTCTGCTCATTTCGCGTCCGTACCGACTGTAACGACAAAGTTTCATTCCTCCTTTCATTTCGTCTCCCTCCTTCCGACCCGATAAGTGAGTGTTCCGCCCTTCTGGGCCAGACAACCCCTGGCAATGCTCGCATCTAGAGTAGACGCGTCATACGACCGCTCTAAATCCCTCGGTGAAACTTCTTTCTCTGCCATCAACCGTTTGGCAGTCGCCCTAACTTCGTCTGGTGATCCCTTGAATCCCCGCTGATGTATACCGGAGTTATGATCGAATTTTGAGGTCTAACATTACTTATATAAAGGCGACTATATGTAACAGATAACTAATTTATGAAACGGCTTGTACATATTCGATGTTTATTAAATTTGTCGAAATGGAAACATGAATATATATACACGCATCATGCTAGCGAATTATAAACCCAGTAAAATGATAACAATAGTATGTGTAGATGATACATATTTGTAATACCACACCATGGAAGAAACAGTGTATAAAACACAATTTACATTTACAAATATCTTGCTAGTATTCGCCCGAGCCAAACATAATAGTTGATAACTTTCAAATTGGTTTTGAATATAATAACGATTATATTTACATGGTCCTCTGTTTTCGTATGATTTACTTTCTCTGTAAAGTTAAGGTCATCAGTAGAGACCGGATTATATGCAAAGTGCAAATATTTTATTTTTTGCATATCTTTAATTATAGTCTATAGACGTATTACACTAATTGAAGTTAATTAGCGCTAATTAGTGATTGCATATATTGCATATTTAGGCATTTCTATGCATATTTTTACAAAAGTTGCATATATTGCATATTTAAGCTTTTTCTTATCCTTTTTATTATCAAATAATAGTGTCCATCACGTAGAATGCAACCTTTTGGGAATGAGATCAGACCACATGATTTTCACATACCTTTTTAACAGAAATTTTGAGGAGAAAATCACCGATTGGATAACCTGTCAATCCAACTACAGAGACAGGCTAGGAGATTTAATTTACAAGCGGATCAAAAATTGAAAATGGGACTGGAGCTGGAATCTACATTGAGGTGGTAAACAAAATAAAACAATTGCAGACTATGTAATGGGATGGCAGAGAACGCTTGCCATCAGGTTCTGTGTGGACGCAAAATTTACAACTTTTGGCAAGCCACACATGCACCCGGAGGTTTACTTTGATTGAGTTCTGGACAGATGAGTGCAAGGTACTAGGTTACTGGAATAGCGGGCATAATTTAATAGGTGAGAGAAATGACAAACTAAATACAAAAAGATATGTATAAATACAAAAAGCCAAGAGGCTGTAATGTTTCTGGAGACCTCATATCAGACAGCTCCCACAACAACAAAAAAAAATGTTGAAGAAATGCTGAAACCCATGAAATATGCATTCAATTAGAATAATTTATGTTCCAAATATTGCAGTTATTCAACATCTGGGCTTGGCTTTTCTATCATTTAACCGTGCGCTATGTAAGATAAGATATTTTTCTTACGGAGGCACCTATAATACCCTGTCCGAACAGCACCACGAGCAATTATCTCCTAAGGTAAATCATTTTGGTTACCTGAAATTTCCGTAGTGCAATTCGTGTATAGGATTAAGTTTTGTAGTGCAATTCGAGTGCGCCTGTTCATTTACAGCTTGACCAGTTGGCCAGAAAAAAGCCTTTCACAAGTCTCTGAAGAAAAACAAGCGCAGTTCTTTTTTCTATAATTGGGGACAAATTTCGTTTATGGTATTTACGTGAGGGTTGAATCTTCATGAACGAAATGATTCCTAACAGAAGAATTACGTCTCGCATAGCCACGGACTTTTGTAAACCAAGTGCTTTTAAGGGCATACGCTAATTACTAAATTGTGTAATTTCAAGTTTGTCACCAGTTATAAAACAGAATTCTTCATAAAAAAAAATCACTATTTGAAATTCTGATAATGGTAGATAGCTAAACCGTTAAAACTTTGTGGAATGCATTTAGCTGTGGTCGTGATTCTGGCTATTTGTTTAATATTGATTTAATACACGGACCGCATTCGCCTCACGCTATGCAGAACGTTTAGTATATCTTCAAGGCAGTAAAATCACTCCCTCCGATTCGTGTGTCTAGTACTCTAGTATCAGTAGTATATGTCGAGTTCTTGATGCGAATAGTAACACATTACTCCGTTAAAGTAGAAAGTAGAAAATCCCAGAAAACGACCATTGTTTCTTAATGTAGAAAAGTATATCCGTGTAGTGTATACTTGTGTTAAACGTTAATGTCACATATATGAAACTTAGTATATACTGACCCGGCGCGCAGACGAAAGTTGAAAGCTCTACTTATCAGGGTTTGACGCCTGAACGTTTGCAACATTTACTGTAAAAAGTTTTTCCGGGCTGCTTGAAACCGGGTCTTGTGGAATACTTCCACTAAACGACGAGCCATCACGAAGGAAACTTCGACCTCGCCGCTGAAGATGTTCACCGCAGTTGTGAACGAAACGTACCGAAGTAATTCCACAAGACCACGGCTCAACAGCCTGGAATTTTTTTACAGTAGATTCCGGCCGTGAAAGCCTACTTTTGTTTTTAGTTTTTATACTGCATTTCTATTTTCTTTTTTTATATTCTTATATTTTGTTTATATCTAAGGACTTAAATAAAGGACTAATCTTCTAATTAACTCTTTTAATATACATTCAAAAGGTTCATCGAAAAATTTCGAATTAAAAATAAAAATTGATTTATTTTTAGAATTTTTGCAAGAATCAATATATATCATATATGTACATATAATTCGATGTAGCATGAGAAATTAGAAGTGGAATATAGCACAACATGATATAAACGCACATATTTTCACATGTAAAAAACAAATAGGTACAGCACTCTAATCACGGGTCATTAGTTTTTTTTATATATTAATTACTTGGCAAAAAAAACACCTCCATATGAAAAAGCAAAAAAAAAAGAGTCACAATATAATTTATTACCTGCTCTCATAAAAGGTAAAAAAATAAATCTTATCTAAATCTCTTATTGTGAATATTGTTTATAATTCCGTGACTGGTAATGTATTTACGTGTTCGTTTACCTATTTATACCCGATATGCTAAAAAAAGTACGATTTAGGTCAACTGCCATGCGCAACCGATGTTAACGAGGTTGACAGCCATCAGAATCCTATGTAAACTCAACTACCCACAGTAGTTTAAAAAAAATGTATCAGGGGGAGAACACAATTTCGATTTATTAATGTAGATTTGTAGAACACTGGAAAAAATATCATACGAAAACAGTAACGAATAAACAGAGTCCACATAGAATCACCAGGCATATTTTTTACCGACATTCGTTTATTTCAGGGATTAACACTCTGCATTGGTCGTATTGAAAACTGCCATCAATAACCCATAGATCCATGAAGCTATAATACGCACATGTCTAAACTGTCATTATGAAATCATCGAGGTTTCGTTTATAATTGAATCCTTCAGGCTTTATTTCGTTTCCCGTTGACCTTGACGTTGAGAGACAGTGGCTTCTGACATTGACCGCTAAAGATCCATCACGTTGATTCTTTCAGTCGTTTCTTATCGCTTACCAGTCAGTAAAGTTAATTATGGTTAAGTATGTATCTATATATCGATGAGTATAAATTAATTAGCCAGCGGAAACTCATATTCCGGAAACGTTATCACATTTATTAACACTGGGAAAAGTGGTGTTCGATTAGATGCAATGTGACTGGTAAACGAAATCTATATTCTAATTACCACACATCTACTAAATTACGTTATTAATAATTACGTAACTTTGGTATTTAAAAAAATAACAAATTAACGCTTTCAGAATAAGAAATAACCTGAAGTAAAGCGAAATTTATCTAATAAACAAGTTTGTATAAGCACATCCACTTCGAAGATAAAATAAATAAAATTGACGCTCTCTGTATACGAGTAAAACGGAACTAAGCGAAACAGATTCAAAGGGGGAAGCCAAATTGTCTCCCACCCAACCATTCATAAACTCATAGGGGATATATTGCATGACGGATGTGCACAGTGCTCTGCTGTTGCCATTTCTCACGTTGTTGTTGGAAGACCAAGAACACCAACCAGCTTCTAAATTAGGTCGCAGGATTTTAGTATTTTCATTAAGAGTGAACGATACCAGCTGATCAAATCGACAGTTGCCAGATGGATCCCTCGAGTCTTCGTTTCAACATAGAGCACTATAAAAACTGACTTCCACTAGTGCTGACATAGGTATCTTCTGTAACAAATTAAATGCGAATCTAAACTCCACAAATCTTCGATTATTTATTTATATACAAGTAGGTACAGCGTATTCAGAATTGTTTGCAAATAATTTTTGATTATTATTTCAATGTGCTGTAGCTTCGATTGCATTAATAATCGCAGATTTGTGGAGCTTAGATTCGCATTTAATTTGCTAAAGATGGTACATTGTGTACCTTTCTTATACCATGCTTTCAAACACTTCCTGACATTAAGCTGTTTTTTAAGCAAATTCTTATAACATTGGCGACACTGGGCTACTTTTAAGTTGTACTTCAAATTTTGACAGCTGTCAGTGACAAACCAACATTAGAAACGGTTGCATTTGATTGTATTACGTGAGTACAATATGTTAGAAATACGGAGAAAATGCACATAATTTGAAATTTATTTTCAACCATTGATCGAAGCCATGAATTCTGGTAGTTGAAGTGAAGAATTTTTGAAATTCTAAAAATAATAGACAGGTTTTCTTAAAACAATATTTTTAATTTTTTTGGAGGTGCTTGGACCACCACTATCACACTATGTAGCATTTTTAAACACGTTTTCTTGCGTAAGAAGAGAGATACAATGACAGAAAACGTGCAGCGGGTGAATTTATAAACCTACATCGCTGACGTTATTGGGGAAAATCCATAATCTTCGTAAGAAAATAAAATAACTAACCAAGTGTCCAAGAGAGCACTGTTTGAAGACTGAATTTTTATAGAAAAAAAGTACTTTTTTCTTCAAATTATAAAACGACCTTTTAAAACCGGGACCGTATACCGTATTTTTGTCTATTTTACCGTACATATACGGTAATTACCGTACATTTGGCAACACTGGCGTGGAGTGAAGTGGCAACAAAATAACGCGCGGCTGGTAAGTGGATATATTATTATTTTATTTTATTCAATTTACACATAATTCAATTGCCAGGATAGTCCACAGTCCGGTCTCAAAAAATATGACAGTTTAGCAGTGAAATAAAAACGTGATTCCGCGATGCTAAACTTGAGAGAAATAAACCGTTTTGCAGGTTTCATGACGACTGTGTGGACATATCTAAGATGCAAATTATGCCTGTTGTTTGCGGTGTGCGTATTCCGCGTCAAATGAAACGCCTCCAGTGGACTGTAGGCCTAACTCGTAAAACCTGGCGGCAGTGCACCCTAAAAAAACAAATCGCAATTGGCGTAGAATAGATTACTCACCTAAAAAATCAAGGCTTTTCTCAAGAAGTTCAGTTGTCGGTGTGAACAGCAATAGCATTAAAAAAAAAAATACCCTTAAGTTATTGCCGTATAAAATTCAAGTATTCTTGAACTCACGTAGGTAGATTTTGATACAAGAGCACAGTATTGGCAATGATTTTTGCAGAATAATGACCAGCGTTCTCGATAAATGCTTTTCTTCTAATGGGGCTTGGTTCCATCTTTCTGGTTATTTAAATAAGCAAAATCTGAGAATGTGGTTGGCAGAGCACCCTCACGAATTCGTAAAAACTTCATTACATCCGCAAAAAAATAGGCGTCTGACGGCTAGTAGTTTTAAGGAGACGAATTATTGGACCTACATATATATTTTTTACCAACAATATTCCTGCCAAAGTATCGACTAATTATGACAGCGTTTTCAGAACTTCCTAATGAACGAACTTAACACGAAAGTTAGGTAATTTGGCACTAGAATAGTGGGAGTAATGTACATAAACTTAAGGAAAATGTCGAAATGTTAGAGATTTTCCCATAATACAAGTATTTTACGTGAATATTATAGGAAAATTTCTGTTTCTTACAAAAAAATCTGTAACATTATTCTATAATAATATTAATATCTCTTAGGAAGAATTTAAAATTTCTTACAATTTGGAAAATTACAGTCATAGCCTATAGTGATTTTCAAGTGATAAGGAGGAAATAAGCAAAGCGCGCATGTGCTAAGTTAGAATGTTCTGGTTCAAGTCAGACGTACGGACGCTATGTCCGTATTTCTTATTTCTAGTTTGGAGCATTGCAATACATTTATATTATTCTCTGATAAATATTCTTTCACTTCATTTTCTGTGTTGCTTTTAAATAGTTGCGAAACAAAGATCCAGCGCCTGTTTTCGGCAGCACAAATCCTGGTGTTGCCTCACTCCCACGAATTGTTTTCTATTCCTATCATTTTTGTTGTATATCTTTCTGTTCGGAGTTTCAGTTTTTCCGTCTCTAGACCGGTCAACTTTTTGCTGCGTCTTATATGCAAGGTCTTCACCTCTGTTCTGTTGAAATTCAAATCTTTTGTCCTTTAGATCTTCCCGGCTTCCCCTTTTGCGTGGTGATTTCGTATCTTTGCGACATCTGACGGCATTTTCTTCGATCGTGTCATGGCCCACGCGAAGTTTCCTTCTCATCTCTAGTTTGCGTAACGAACCAACTTGTGTTTCTAACCTACTAATTATATTATATTGTTTCTCAATTTTGATTGATTAGTCATATATTACACTTAACAATTTGTCAATTTTTTCGTCCATACCCACAATTTTATTTAATAAGTCAGAAATGTTGATTTCCTTGTCTTCACTAATGCATTTATCACAACACCATTTCACGTTTGGGTTTTCTAATAGCTTTAATTTCGTAGGTTTATAAATACTGCACAGGTTACAACAGGTTAGCCTGTTTTAATTTACACTTTACACAAACTAATGTTGCTCCTGACGCCATCTTACTTACTCTATACATGTGGTTCTGTTTTCTTGATATTTTAGAACTATTATACTGAATTTTTTTTAGTGTATACAGAAGGATTTTTTCAGCAATATAATGCACCGGCGCACACAAATCTCGAGAAACAATAGCTTTCTTGGAACAATTTTTCCATACAAGCATTATTAATTTTCCTGCAAGATCTCCGGACTTGACCATTTTTAGATTATTTTATTTTCCCACATCTTTTAAAGAATATCATTTTTAACACCAGATATCGACATTTTCAGCATCACCTTTAGCACTATTATCTTTTTAACTTATAATAAATATTTTTTAAATGCACACGTTTTGGTGACATACAAGCTGTCAAAGTGATTAGTGCGTGCATGCACTGTTACCAACGCTATTAAAAACAAAAGCATGGCCTACTCTAATCAGGAAAGCATTTGAAAGCATGA
Source organism: Protaetia brevitarsis (assembly GCA_004143645.1). Classification (NCBI taxonomy): domain Eukaryota; kingdom Metazoa; phylum Arthropoda; class Insecta; order Coleoptera; family Scarabaeidae; genus Protaetia; species Protaetia brevitarsis. The sequence continues at coordinate 2,074,890 of RXPK01000017.1, read as the reverse complement.
TACGTAATTATTCATGTTCTCCTAACATGTTTACAAATAAAGTTATAGTGAAGACAATTTTCCTCTCCTTATCAAAAACAACCAGCATATAGAAACGGTAAATTCAAATTACCGCCCTCCGCAAATATGATGGTAACAAGCTAGTTAGGAACATGTTTATGATGTTTATAAACGTCAAGTCGTACACAAGTACAACGTATATAATTAACTTCACTAATTGTAAACCTGGCGGTTGCGATCGTCTTAAGTTTTAAATATATCCCTTTGTCCGTGTATAACCTGCCATTACTTGTATATACACTTATGGCGAGAAGTAAGGTTGCATGTAACTTTAAATGTGTTATCGACAAAATAGAAATCCTTCATTATATTCCAGTTAACGTTTCCTAGTGGCCACCAGCAAGCTTTAACTGGAGTTTCATTACAGACGCCAGTCTGTTTAAAGCGTATACCGTTATTTTCAAACGAAACCTACATGAGAAAATTAACTGTCTCTAACGCAATCTGTTGCTTCCAGTCCGGACGTCAATTAGCAATTAACTCTGTACTTTTCGATTAAATTAATGTCGCTATTGGTGAAAAGTGAAAAATTCGCTTGATCTAACGGTCAAATGGTGCACGTAGCGCACCTTCTATTTATTCCTATTGCGTTATTGAACATTTCCTTTACAGAACGTTAAATAACGTTGATTACCTTGTAGAATGTCGTATTTTCGATGTTTATTTATATCGGTTAAACAACGTAATAATAATTCAAATAAAAAGCAGTTTGTACAGTAATATGTACAGGCATAATAAATTAAAGGTATCTAATGCCTATGTATAGTAGTCACTATTTGAGATTCCCAAAATTTCCTCATACAGTCTTTAAAGGGGTCAAATGTAATAAAATTACTATATAAATATAGACCAAATCATTGGGATTTTCTTAGATTAACACTTCTAACAGCCCTTATCAAAATACCTTAGTTATTTTTATTAAATTGCAATTATGACTTCTAGTATTTTGAACTTATTATGATAAGACAAATTTAGGAATTCTAAGAACATTGTTTTAAAACTGTAAACAAAGATAACGTAACATCATCAACATTGTGTTGTGTATAGTATGCCTGGGGTTGTTTATATTAGGAGCATAAAATATCTGCCATTGACCTTGGATATAAATAGTGCTACTATTGTACTGTTCCAGTTATACCAAAACATCTATTAAATGTTTATATGTTGACAAGCCTGAAATATTAGGAAATGATTATGTATTTACTTATTTATTTATAGTAACAACTTTGTAATTATCAGTGATGGAGAGCGACTTTTAGGAAGTTTGGTAAAAATCTCTAATATATTTCCGTAGCACGTGTTTATCTGATTCTTATTTTTATCGCCTTCTGATCCGTTACAATTATTGTATTTAATATTTTGTTACAGTAAGCACGTTATATTACTTTTCCACACTATTGACCACCCAGTATGAAACAACTTCACTGTAACTTGTCTGCCTATAAAGTAAATCACATATGATGGGATATAGCACAATAATTGACAACTTACTTTGTGAATACATGATCATACAAATCTTCAGTTTTTATTTTCGTACGTAGCTTCTTTTTACCAGGGCTCCAAGGCACAGTATTTTGAACATTTCGGCTTTCAATTTCCTTCCCGAAAGACACACTAATTTTTAAAGCATCTACTATAGTTATTGTACATAATAAACTATAGATATTAAGCAATATACAGTGCTTTCATGATGAAAGGAACAAATTCGTTTAAAATTCAGGTAATTATTTTGCAGAAAAAAGTATTTATAGTTGCGATTTTTTTAACTTAAGAAAATTGTATACACGCTGTCTACTGAAGAACATATGAAATCATCATTGCTTATTTTAATGGAATACCCTGTGTATTATGCCAGTTTTAAATTGTACGGTAAATTCTGAACACTTTTTTTATATCATATAACCTATATATCTTTAAAATGAGCGATTTTCGGAAAAAAAAAACTACGTTTCGGAAAAACTACGTTTGAAATGAAAAAAAAAAAAAATGAACTTCATTAATACACAAAAAGAAATAATAACATTTGCTATATAAATATTCAATACATTCTCTGTTTACTTCAATACATTTTTTTTTTTATAGTCGACGGATTATTTCCTCTTGAACGTTTTCAATTACCTCTGGTAGAATAAGTCTTGGTGGCCACTCAATAGGACCTCTCGTTCAATCCTTTTATTAGGGAAAGTTAATTCAAGAAATTGTCGCACTGCGATAGCAAAATGAGCAGGTATCCAATCATGTTGGAACCATATGTTATTATAACGAATATCTGGATCTAGTGGATGAGGAAGCACAACAGCTAAAGTCGGGATAAGTTGAAACTGAAGAAAGTCTAAGCAGTGTTCCCCATTTAAATTTTTTTTTTTTTTAAGTAAAGTCCAATAATTTGATTTTAGATACCTGTCCAAACCTTTATTTTTTGACGATGCTATGCGTCTTGTGTTCAACGAGGATTTTTAGTTGCCCAGTACCTGCAGTTTTGTCTGTTCACGTGCCCATTTATAGTAAAAGTAGCATCTACAGCAGGAAAAAAATATCTTTTTGATAAAATCTATATAAGTTTTGCTCATTAATCTCAATTATCTGCTCACAAAACTGCGTTCTTCGTTCGGAATCGACTTCTACTAATTCATGTATTAATTGAAACTTATTAGGAGGATATTTATTTTTCCGCCGTATTTTTGGCACAGATCCCGTTCACATATTACAATTCCCGTAGATTGTCCTAACGGTTACATGGGGATTATTTACAGTTTCTACTAAAACGTCTAGTTAAGAATCTTCTGAAATTTTTGTCGGTCTTCCTCTAAGTAAATCTCTAACGTGGCCGTGCTCAGCAAATTTCAATTCAATTTTGCTGAAAGCAGATCTAGTAATTGGTGGTCGATCAGGATGAATAGCATTAAATAAATTACACACTTTCTTTAATTTTAATACTCCTTCAAATAAAAAAGAATTGAAGATTCCCAGCGCCATTTGATCGTAGCCCTACCTTTATTTTCACGTAATAAAACACAATTGTGATAACAAAAAGGAGTCAATTATATTCTTTAGCAATTGCCGTTTTACAAAATTTAAATATCTTTATCCGTTTCCGAGATATTTGACCTGGGAGTTTTAAGTGGCACACCCTGTATAACGTAAGAAAAAAAAACAACTTTAAAAAAGGTTTGTTCATTTTTTTTTGATCAGCATTGTATCTTAAATAAAACCAAAATAAAAAAAAAATAACTTTATACTAAGTATACACTTTTAATAGTTTATGTAAATGTGACTGTCTAATTGAAACTGACATCAGTGAATGGATACATGAATCTTTAATTACTCATTGTGATCAGATGGTCATAAAATTAAAGTGTGAAGCATTATAACTAACACCTTTCAAATTGGCATTAATAATTTTCACTATTACTGTTAGTAATAAGCAAAAGTACTTATTGAAGTATCTGCATGTTCTATTGCATTAGAAGTGTGTACGTACGATCTACCCTGTATTTTCTGACAAGTGAAAGTTCACATGCTGGGATTGAGGTTTGTGATTATTTTCAAATTGCTAATTTAAAAATTGCCTACGAAATGATACTGGTTCATATAAAGTTTATGTGCGGTTTCTTTTTTTTAATTCACTTAAAAATATTTAATGACGTTTGGAAAATATTCCGCTCGTGTTCAGGATTTTCTTCTGGAACTTAAGGGTTTTCTTAACATGGTGAAAGAGATTTACCAATTTTTTCCAATCTCCGAATATATTAAAATTTCAAAAAAAGCATAGTTTTTACATTATATATTTAGTAATATTAGAGCGAATCTAGCAATGGGAAAACATTAGGCAACCTTTCCCGTGGGTCTAGAATCTAAAGAGATCTTGATTAAGTAAGGCAAAAAAGAATTTTCGTCCAAATATTAGAAATCCTTTGATAACTTAAAAATCAGGGAATAGGTGAACGTTTCCCTCTGTTTAAAATATTCATTTTTTATTGTTTCCGGCAGTTTGTCACTGGGGTCACGTCTACATTGACCCCTGATCAGTGCTGCCACGCTGTGATAATAGAAATCGGCAAATGGCATGCACAAAATTCGATAGATTTGGGAATATACAAAAATAAACCCTGTTTTATTTATGTAATTCATCATTTTGGATTTGTCTTAATAATTTCGAATATCTATTTTTCTATTTTTATCTGGGTTAATAATAATAATAAGTCACATCCCTCACCACTGCTAATATTTACCACTTCATCGCAACATTTGCATTTCGCAAAATGACAACCTTTTCATAACCTTGTCTCAAAATTAGGAAGAGTAACGGTTGAATGGACCAATTTACAGCAAATTTATGATAGATACCTCAGAAGAATAGAAAATAGCAGTAAATTTAAATTTATAACCAAAGTACAATTTTTTGACATGCGGCTTTGACAGATGTCAGGCAGTTATCTAAACTTATAAAACAACCTATAAAGATTGAAATACTTGAATATTAAACTAGTTAAGCGATGAATGATAGTGTAAAATAATAAAATCACTTGTGTACAATATTTATGGGTATCGTAGTGACTCCGTTAATAATTAATTGATCCCAGTACTTGGCAAAAATCACTGTCCGCGCCACTACTTCCTAAACATCCTAAATTAATTGTGAATGCTTCTATTAAATTGTCTATTATAATCACCTTCTATTTTTCAATGTATCTACCAAAAGATACGAGAAGTGTTGCAAACATTCAATATATTTGCTGTCATGTCTTTATCAGGTGATTCCAAAACACATATTCAAATGATTCTTTTCGTCTAGACATAAATCTCCCACACAGGTAACAATTTCTTAGTGATACCTACAGCTACATTTAAAAAATCGTGAAAAAATCAATTAGAATAGGTAGATCGGTAGAAAAAGACTGAAATCAGTAGATCTACCGAAAAATCGGTAGAGGTGGCAGCACTGCCCCTGATTTCAGATGTTTGTAGATATCCGCGCGGAGCTAGCTAGCAAAAATTATGATGGTTTATTTGTCTTAAATAAGCATATTTCTGGCAAAAGTTGATCGTATACAGCAGCGGTTCTTAACCTGTGGTCCGCGGACCCCCAGGGGTCCGCCACTCCCTTTTAGGGGGCCGTGAAAGAATGTTTTTCGCGATAAATATACTCATAGTTAGGTAAAGTACATTTACGAAAAAATTAAAATCCCTAACATGGATCGCTGGCTAAATTTAAAACGCAAAAATGCTGAAAGTGATAGTATCGTTGCATCTTGGGCAAAGTTAATTGAAACTTCTTCCAGTGATCATACGAAATGTCGCCGTTATAGTAAAGAATATCTTTCCATCGGTTTCACCTGCACAGGTTCGGAAGACAAGCAAATGTCTCAGTGTGTGTTATGTTATGAAATTTTGTCGAATGAGGCAATGAAGCCGTCGAAGCTTCGAAGATATCTTGAGACTAAACATAAAGATCATGTTACAAAGAGCATCGATTTTTTCAAAAGTAAGGAACGCGAACTACAAGGAAGTAAAAAAATTGTAAAAAAGACTGACTGCAGGTATTTGTAGCAACGAAAATGCTGTGAGAGCTTCATTTGAAGTTTCTCTCAACTAATAGCGAAAACTGGGAAACCGCAGACAATAGCTGAAGAAGTTATATTGCCTGTTGCAAAAATAATGGTTTCTGCGTTGGTCGGTGAAAAAGCTGTCAAGGATTTACCATTGTCAAATGGCACAGTAAAGAAGCATATTCACAGCTTGTCAACTAATGTGAAAGAGCAGTTGTTAGAGAAAGTTCGTATGTCGCCTTATTATGCTCTACAACTAGACGAAAATACAAATATAACAAATAAAGCAGCCTTGATGTGTTACATTAAGTATGAAAATGCGAAAAATATTGTCGATGATTTGCTCTTCATCTCCATATTAGTGCACACTACAGGAGAAGAGATATTTAGTAGCATAAACGACTTTTTAATATCTCATTATGTTGACTGGTTGAAATGCATTGGAATCAGCACTGATGGGGCGGCGAGCTATGGTCAGGAAAGATTACAGGACTTATAGCACGAATTAAAGAAGTTGCACCATCGGTGGCTTGGACTCATTGCTGCCTGCATAGAGAGGCCCTAGTTGCCAAAAGAAATCCCAGAGAAACTACAATTGACCTTAAACAAATCAGTAAAAATTGTCAATTTTATAACAAGCAAAGCATTAAATTCAAGGCTTTTTGAACAACTTTGCAAAGGAATGGGCAGTGAATACTATCATCTCTTGTTGCATTCTGACGTTCGTTGGTTATGACGAGGTAAACTGTTATCTCGCTTATGGGAACTGAAGGACGAAGTGAGGCTATTTCTCATCGATAAACAGTTTTACCTTAGTAATCGCATGTGTGATTTTTCATGGCTAATAAAGTTAGCGTATTTATCAGATATTTTCACCCACTTAAATATGCTTAATTTAAATCTTCAAGGACAGCAAAGTACACTGACAATTTTCCAAGTGAATGACAAGATCGCAGCAATAATTAAGAAGTTGGCTTTGTGGCATCATTGGCTCTCGAATAAAAACTATGAAGTATTTTCAAACTTAAAGAACTTTCTTGAATCTGTTAACGAAGAGTTGTATAGAGAGGACATGTTAGTTATTGCACAGCATCTAAATGATTTGCAACACAATTTTCGTGAATATCTTGCAGCTCCTGAATCAAGTAGTGAGTGGATTAAGGTTGAAGCACACTAGAACGGCTCGTATCGGCTCCTACCGGCACGGAAAAATTCGTGAACGGAGCAAGCTGCGTACACTTGTCCTGCTGGAATCGGCTCTTATCGTCAAGTAACTGCATAAATGTAACTTGTGTAAATGTAAAATGTGTACCCTTTCTCAATTTATGTAATTTTAAATATGGAGACAAGTAGCTCTGAGGAAGATTTACTTCTATCGTTATTAGTAGATGTAGATGTTGCAGAAAGAAAAAAAAAAAACAAAGCGAAGAATGTGGATTCACAATATTAATAGAAAACGTGAGGTAAGTATAATGTAACTTGTATTTTTGTCAATATTACTTCAAAAAATTTCGGAATAAAATAAATTGTTATTACGCGAGTTTTAGAAATATGGGGAATTCCATCACTTATTCTCCGATTTACAACAAGACCAAAAAAAATTCTTTCAGTATTTCCGAATGAGTTACGAAAAGTTTTGGGAGCTGCAAAAAATTTTGGAACCTCATATTGTAAAACAAAACACAAAATTTCGACGATCGATTCCACCAGAAGAAAGACTTGCAGTATGTTTAAGGTAAGAAATGTAAATCAAAGACTACTACTAAAATTTATGTATTTTGAAAAATGTATAAGAAATATAAAACATTATTTATTGCTATTGAAAAATTCTTCTGTATTGTTGTTGTGAATATACTGAAACCCATCATATTGTGCTTCTTGACATTGTGGTTGATAAGAATATGAGTTGTCAGTAGGAATGGTTGATACAGGTTGATTGATATGCGCAAGATTTCTGACTTCTAGCTCATGCACAATAGTGCTAATTTTTATTTTCGCTTCAATTTGTAATCGTGGAGCGAATGTTCTAACAGTTTCCTCAAGTGATTGAAAGTATTTTGTTAAATGATCACATTTCCCTAATGTGTTGGACTTTTTAAAGTTCAAATATTCCATTAAAGCTGACTGTGGAGTAATTTCACGACAACGTTTCATACTTTTCTCAGATGAATTTGAGGGCGATGGAGATTGTACTGGTGATAATAAAGTATCTGTAGATACTTCGTTATCTATGTTTACAGTAGAAGGGCCTTCATCTTCCGCATCTTCGGGAGATTGAATATTGGATAGTTGCTGTCTCTCTCCCAAAAAGTCTCTCATGAATTCAAGCTCTTTTTCAAATCTTATTGGTTTAAATTTGATAGCACCTTGCCCAGATTTTGTAACTCTTGCCTTCAGGGCTTTTCTATAATTATCTCTAATTTGAGTCCATCTTTTTCTGCACTCATCTCCTAAACCATTACAGTTTATGAGTAATAATGAAATACATTTGGAAAAATAAATATAATAAAATGAATATAAAATAAGAAAATTTTTTGACAGGTTTTTAGCTACCGGTGATACATTTCGCACCATTGCGTTCAGTTATCGCCTTGGAGAATCAACTGTGAGAGACATAACTTATGATGTCTGTGAAGCTATGTGGAACATTCTGCAACCCTTGGTTATGCCTACCCCAACTAAAGCAACGTGGGAACTAATAGAACGAGAATTTGCACAAATATGGAATTTTCCTAATTGTATCGGTGCTTTAGATGGGAAGCACGTAATTTTTGACAAGCCCAAGAATACGGGTTCACTTTATTTTAACTATAAAAAGAGCTTCAGCATTGTACTTCTTGGACTAGTAGATGCAAATTATAAATTTATTGCTATAGACGTTGGAGCTTATGGACGCAATAGCGATGGAGGAATTTTTGCAAATTCTGCCATAGGGAAAAAATTAGCATATAATGAACTAAATATTCCAAATGATAAGCCTCTACCTGGAACCGATATAGTTACACCACATGTTTTTGTTGGAGATGAGGCATTCGCGTTGCAAAGGCATTTATTGAGACCTTATCCGGGAACTGCAACCACAGGAATAGAAAAAAACAAAATATTTAATTATCGACTTAGTAGATCAAGACGTGTTTCTGAAAACTGCTTTGGTATTTTAGTTAAGCGATTTCGATTGTACCAAAGAAGGTTACAAATAAGTCCAGAACATATGGACATTATCGTTTTAGCAACATGCGTACTTCATAACTTTCTTGGTTCCGATACTTTAGGATATATAGAGGGTTGCGAAGAAGTCAATCGAAATAAAAACGAAAGCATTGAAGAAATTGCACACCTAGGTGGGATATCCTCCACTGTTGGATTCGAGCATTATTTACGAACTATTTTAATTCTAATATTGGTTCTGTACCCTGGCAAAATGAAATCATACATAAAGGCAAGCTAAATTTAGATTAATTTCTTGAAATTGTAAGACAGGTTATCCTCTTGATGATGTATGCATTCGTTCCTTGAAATACAGGATCTTTTAATAATCTTAGATGATATGCTGAACAATATTAAGGTTATGTTGGGTTAAGATAGTAACTACTGTCTTTTTTTATAATTTAGAAATGTACCTATCATAAAACTATCTTTCTTTTTTGTATTATAATTAATGTTTTTTGTAGTATGTACTATTTACTGCAATAAACTTACCGTTTAAGTTTTGCTCCTATTTCTTCCCATATATTTTGTCGACGAATTTGATTGTAGTAGTTCGAACTACTTTGATCATATAATTCTTTATAATCTTGAACAAGAATTATTAATTTCTCCTCCATAATTTTGTTAAAATTAAACCTTTGAAACAAATTATTAATGCACTGGTGTTGTTGTTATTACAAGAACTATTACCGTAGCGGTAACGTGGCCGAAACACTCCGAACAAGAGCGAGTATAAACGAAATTTAAAATCATTCAAAGTATACTGGAAGTACAAACGCACACCTGATCGGTCGGCATCGGTTCGTTAAGAAATTTTGCCGAAGAATGCCATTCACAGCAATTCCTCCCGAATTTCCGAAGGTTACTGAATGCTATTCGATTCCGGCCGGTGTAGTGTGCGTTATTTATATTAAAACTGTATACTTAATTTATCAGAATTTTCCGTAGCGATACGATCCGATACTAGCCGTTCCTAATGCGCTTCAACCTTTAGGGATCCGTTTTCAGTGAACATCTACGAGTTACAAGGGCTAACAGCGATAGAAGAAGAAAAACTTGAAATATCCACCAATGGCGCTTTAAAATTAGAGTATATGAAAAGCTGCTTCCAAATTTTTGGGTGCAGTTAAAAGAGGATTATCCAGAGTTATCTAGGAAGGCTCTAAAAGTTCTAGTGGCTCTTGCGACTACCTATCTATGTGATAAAACCTTCTCTGCTCTTATTTATCTTAAAAATAAATATAGGAACCGTTTAACAAATGTAGAATCAGAATTGAGATTACAAATTTCCAGCATTAAACCTGATATAGCAAGACTTTTTAGCGAAATACAGCACCAAGCATTTCATTAATTTATTATATGTAATACTAAAACAAAGATGGTTAGTGTTACTGTTTGTTTTCGATGATTTCGATTACAACTTCTGTTGTAATTTTTTATTATCTACTTATTTACCTTCAATATGTCAAGTAAAAATCTTAATAGGGGTCCGTAAAAACAAAATAATATTCTATTCAAAGGTGTCCGCGATAAAAAAAGGTTAAGAACCGCTGGTATACAGATACATAAAACTGAATTTGTCCATCTCTATATTGTATTGGTAGAATCAGCGCTCGTAAAACTTGACTGGGTCTTTTATAGACTACATTTTCCTAATTATTCGCTTGTATTTACTTAAAAATTCATTACATGAAGATAACGACTACCTTCATCATAGTATGGATAAAAAACAAAGTAACTTACAGTCATTCATATAGAGAGCGTGCTTCAGCAGTGAAAGTTTAGCTTACCTGAAACAAAAAAAAAATATATTAAAGTTTTAAAAACATGCACTTTATTGTTATAAAATCACTACAAAGTGATTATAAGAATAGTATATATGTATATGCCTGTATACAGTATCCACACATGTATTACATATGTGGATATTCACAGCATCCCACAAGTTTCACCGTAATAAGTTAACGGCTCAGTGTTAGCTATTGAGAAAGGAAAAAGATCGCTACGTTGACCCAGTGACACTCTTTTCAAGTCGCACGATCTTGCATAACCCATTTTTTGAACACATTTACGCGCACACACTATTCATTTCATTTCACCCAACCTCTTACTTGTTCTCTGTTCCGGCGCTATCAAGTTTGCGAGCGGTTCCGTAAAAATTGTCGTATATATTATACCTATACATACGTTACAAAACAAGTTCCACTTACTAGCTCACTAAGCAATGGTCAAAGGTCATAGCGTCATTGATAAAGTAATAAACTTCAGTAGTTCAGAGAAAACAACAATAACATTCGACTAGCGTTTACGTTTTCAGGATATAGGCGCTCGTAATTAATATACGATTCCTTCCTTTTGAATGTTTATGTTGAACATGATAGAATACTTCCGATTGTGCAGACACTGATAAATTTATTTTCACTGTATGCAGTTTTTAAAGTTTACTAAATAATTCTCATAGAGTTTGACTAGTTCGGAACTGTCATACGAATATCTGTTTTTTTGTAATAATTTACTTACAACATTAACTTTAGATAATACGTCATACCATATTAAGGCCGATAGGACAAACTTAAAAATAATATTTTGTTTCCAAGCGAATCTGTTTTATTTCGAGAATCCTGGTCGCGGTTTGTATTAGAAGATATTTCATAAAATGCGTCATAAATGTCCGGAAGAAAATGCTTTAGAGCAGTGGTTCTCAAACTTATTTAGACACTGTACCCCTTTTTACCCACAAAACATTTTAGGTACCCCTTCTCAGTTACCGGTACTAAGTAAACTATAATTAAAATCATTAAACAACTTAAGCCTTCTATGTAGCATAGAAGTATAGTGTTAACTTTGAAACTGAATTACGCATCATGTTTAAATAAAAACAAAGAGTATTGTTTACAAAATTTTTATTACATTAAAAACAAACACACACAAAATTTAAAGAACAAAACGCTTACTTTCAAAAGAGATTATGAGAAGGGTGAGCTTGTTTCCCTTTGCACAGTTTATCAAATTGGGTTTTAACTTGTTAAATACAATCTTAAATCATCTTCAACATTTAATTTGTTTCTAGATTTATTTTTAAGATAGGTTAACTTGAGAAAGCCTTTTCACATAAATAGTGTGGAAAACCAACAAGAAATTTAACAGCAGTGCTTGACAGTTCTTTGGTATTCCTTCCCAATACCCGATCCAGAAAATTTAACAATGTAGTAGCCAGCAGTCAAATATTTGTTTTTGCAACGTGGGATCACATGATACTTCAAATGAGGTGTTCCTTTTGAAAGATAGTCAGGTTAGTGTCCATAGCATCAGCATTAAGGGGTACGTATCCAGTTATACTGTTTCCTCCAAAGGTGGAAAGTACTCTCTTAATGCGGATTCTTCAATGCATTCAAATGCTGGCCCATTTTGTCTTGAGTTCAGTGAATCAGATATGTTTTTTTCATTATCTTGCAAAATGTAAGTAATCTTTCAAACGGCTCGCAGTTGTTATTTTCTATTTGTTTTCCCCAGAGAATGATCTTTTTTACCATTGCAGTCAGTTTTCTTTTTCTATATTAAAATATCAGAAAACAATGCCTTGCATGGATAAAATTCCAGATGTTGAGTTTTCCAAAAATATCACTTAAATAAGCCAACTTCAAAAGCCAATCAAAATCAGTAAGTACAGAAGACAGATGGGAATTTGTGTTCGGTAAAAAATTATGTAATTCTTTGTGGGAGGTTCAAATAACACGGGACAACAATTTCCCCGAGAAAGCCATCGTACCTCAGTATGTCAGCAATAAGTTCTCATGGAGGCTCCCCATAATCCTGGCATAGAATTTTAAAGATAACGAGATTTTAGGGGCCTAGGTTTTTATGAAGTTCCAATTTTCACACTCTGATCAAGGACATTCTTTAAGTTCATCAGGGAGCCGCTAACAATCTAACAAATTGAAAATATCTTCACCTTTTGTCGATGTTTTAAGTGTCTTACAAAATAAAATATCTTCAAATATTTCATCTTGAAAAAATGCCACGTACAAAAACGATCAGTTGGGCTAACCGGTGTGAACTTGGCAAGCAACTTTATTAAAAAAAAATAAACGTAGTACGGTTCGATTGTACTTCGTTTGTACCCGTTTGTACCACCTTCAGTTTCGTTTGTACCTCAAAGGTTAAAAAAATAGAAAGGGTTAAAAAAAAATTTAGCGAAGCAAGTACAAGATATTCAAAACGGACAACGCCATTCGAAAGAGCATTGTTTGTACCCGTTTGTACCACCTTCGTTTTCGTTTGTCCTCAAAGGTTAAAAAAATAGAAAGGGTTAAAAAAAAAATTAGCAAGCAAGTACAAGATATTCAAAAACAGACAACGCCATTCGAAAGAGCATTGTTTGTACCCGTTTGTACCTCCATTTAAATCGTTTGTACTTCCACCAAACCGGAAGTAAGAACATTTGAAAATAAAGTATGGACGAGAGAAATTTCGCTCATTTTTGAGATATCGGAAAACGGCCAACGCTATTCAAAAGAGCATCGTTTGTACCCGTTTTGTACCCTCTTTTTAAAATCGTTTGTACTTCAACCAAACCGAAATAGTGACAATTCAAAATATGTCAAGAGAGAAATTTGGGTATTTTTTAAGATATCAAAAAACGGCCAAGGCTATTCGAAAGAGCATCGTTTGTACGTTTGTACTTCTTTTACCATCGTTTGTACTTCAACCAAACCGGAACCATATTGAAGATATGAGAGAGAAATTTCGCTAATCTTTGAGATATCGCACAACGGGCAATGTCATTCGATCAATGCGTTGAAAATGCCGCTACACGACTCAAATTGAATATCTTTCTTTATAATCCCCCTAGGACAGGTCTATAATAATTAGATAATAAGAAAAGTATAATTGGTGTTAAATGCATACATTTACAACCGGTATCTGCAATCAAAGATATAGAAATATATAATAAGAGATGGTTTAAAACAACATACATATTTAAGAATATACTAAAAGTCTCACAAAGTAAAATTAAATACATAGTTAATAAATAAATAGTGGTCGTATTACTAGGTTGTCTGACCTAATTTGGCAAAATGCAGAATATCTGTATTTATATGTTTTCTAAAATAGGGGATTGGGAAACCTGGTCAATTAAGACAAAATGTAACATAAACATTGAAAGAACATCTACTTCGGTTTCGCTGAAGTACAAACGATTTTAAAAAAGGTGCAAACAGTTGCAAACGATATTCTATAGAATAGCGTTAGCCACTTTGCGATATCTCAAAATTAAGCAACATTTCTCTGTCCGACATATTTTCGTATATTCTCTACTCCGGTTCCCTTTGAGGTACAAACGATTTAAAAGGAGGTACGAACGAGTACAAACGATGCTTTTTCGAAAAGCCATGGCTGTTTTTTGATTAACACAAAAAAAAGCCAAATTTCTCTTTTGACAAATTTTGAATTGTCACTAACTTCCGGGTTTGGTTGAAGTACAAACGATGTAAAAAGAGGTACAACGGGTACAAACGATGCTCTTTCGAATAGCCTTGGCCGTTTTTTGATATCTTAAAAAATACCCAAATTTCTCTCTTGACATATTTTGAATTGTCACTACTTCCGGTTTGGTTGAAGTACAAACGATGTAAAAAGAGGTACAAACGGGTACAAACGATGCTCTTTTGAATAGCGTTGCCGTTTTCCGATATCTCAAAAATGAGCGAAATTTCTCTCGCCAACTTACTTATTTTCAAATGTTTCTACTTCCGGTTTGGTGGAAGTACAAACGATTTAAATGGAGGTACAAACGGGTACAAACAATGCTCTTTCGAATAGCCCTGGCCGTTTTTTGATATCTTAAAAAAATACCCAAATTTCTCTCTTTGACATTTTGAATTGTCACTACTTCCGGTTTGGTTGAAGTACAAACGATGTAAAAAGAGGTACAAACGGGTACAAACGATGCTCTTTCGAATAGCCTTGGCCGTTTTTTGATATCTTTAAAAAATACACCCAATTTCTCTCTTTGACATATTTTGAATTGTCACTACTTCCGGTTTGGTTGAAGTACAAACGATGTAAAAAGAGGTACAAACGGGTATAAACGATGCTCTTTTGAATAGCCTTGGCCGTTTTTTGATATCTTAAAAAATACCCAAATTTCTCTCTTTGACATATTTTGAATTGTCACTATTTCCGGTTTGGTTGAAGTACAAACGATGTAAAAAGAGGTACAACGGTACAACGATGCTCTTTTGAATAGCGTTGGCCGTTTTCCGATATCTCAAAATGAGCGAAATTTTTCTCGCCAACTTACTTATTTCAAATGTTTCTACTTCCGGTTTGGTGGAAGTACAAACGATTTAAATGGAGGTACAAACGGGTACAAACAATGCTCTTTCGAATGGCGTTGTCCGTTTTTGAATATCTTGCACTTGCTTGCTAAAAAATTTTTTAACCCTTTCTATTTTTTTAACCTTTGAGGTACAAACGAAAACGAAGGTGGTACAAACGGGTACAAACAATGCTCTTTCGAATGGCGTTGTCCGTTTTTGAATATCTTGTACTTGCTTGCTAAATTTTTTTTAACCCTTTCTATTTTTTTAACCTTTGAGGTACAACGAAACTGAGGTGTAGCAAACGGGTACAACGAAGTACAACAGAACCGTACTACGTTTATTTTTTTTTAACAAAGTTGCTTGCCAAGTTCACACCGGTGTTGGGCTAAGCCAGCGACATCCGTGGTTTCATCGAGTTGTATACCAAAGCAAGGACTAGCTCGAATTACTCCAACAAGTTGTTCTTTGTGTCATACGCCATATCACTAATTCTCCTTGAAACTGTATCATTTGATAATGGGAATTGCTGTAACTCTTTTTGCCTCGTTCTCTCAAAATTACAAGAAACAATTCTGCTGCGGAAGGGAGGATTAGGTTTTCGCCAATAGGATGGTTTTTCCAGACTTCGCAATTAAATGACTAACTTTGTAGAAGCTTTTAGAGCACTTTCATTTTGTTCGCCAGAAGTGTTTTATCGTGTTTTTCCTTACTTTTCAAAATCTTCCAAAAGACGTTCAAAAGTACCGTAAACTCCTTTGATTAAGTACCGTAAATGGCGTTTTAAAAAAGGGGAAGGTTTCATAGGAATTGTTTGATAAAAATATTCTGAACAAAACAACGCATTGTGGATTAGGGCTCGTCTGAGCTTCCAGGTCCAAGTAAAACCTAATTTTAAGTACAACTCGTCATATTTTCTCTTTTTAAACTTTTATATTCATTTGCCAGTTTTTCGGGTTTTTTTATTTTTCCTTGAGCTGCTCATTAGTAACAAGACGTTCAGGTCTACTTTCATTTTGTGAAGTTGATGGCCCAGAATTTTGATGCAGATCTTCATGAAGCCTTTTCTTTAGGAGCCATTTATCCATTGTTAATTTTTATTGTAAAATTCACTTACGTGGTACCTGACTCAGTTTTCAAGCAGATGTCCGTAAACGTGTTTCAACAGGATTGAGTGTCCGCAGAATAACACAACACACCACAAAAATAACACAAATACTGAGAGCGAGCTTGTAATAACAGGCAATGCTACTGCAGTGCAGTGACACGAGTGATTGGCCGGCCGCGTACCCCCTAAAAATTTTCGTGTACCACAGTTTGAGAACCACTGCTTTAGAGGTCTAAGAGCCTCAACACGAGTTTCCCATCGAGTTGCAGAAAAGGGTTTTAAAGTAATATTGCTAACATAAACTTTTAAAAATATGCTATTTGTGTGTTCAAGCCGAAAAGAAAACGTAGGTATAAGCCATGTACAACAGAAAAAAAATTATCACTTCCGGAGAAACTGTTACCTGCATCGTTAACAACTAATGAAAAACACGTGATGGCGTTGCACTCACTTATAAAATCAATTGGATTGCATAAGAAAATTAGAAACCAATTAAATCCAGCATCACAATGCTGTGGTACAAAAAAATCTCTTTATTACAATGCTGATTTTATTTTAAAAACACAGTCGAAATGTACCTACGAAAAAGGAATGATGAATAGATATAATATTTCGTGCAATGTTCTGTTTAAAACGCCCAAATTAATGGATTATATTTTAATACTTTTGGATTTAAGTGTATTAAAATTTATGAAATTAATTTTTTGGATTTTTTTTTGCGAATGAAATGTCTATGTGATATGTCGCGCCTCTCAGCGTGCTGCCCGGGTGCGGTGCATCTCCTGCACCCTCGGTTGGCTCGGCCCTGAGTTCATGTGTTCCTTAGAATTTTAGTTGATTTAAAGGGTATACCTTATCAACAAACTAAAATATCAATGATCTTCTCATGAACTTAAAAATCTTAATTTGTAAAAAGTCAACAAAAGTAACATTATTAATAGTGTGTATGCCCTCCTGTTGTAGCAATACATGCTGCTAATCTTCTTGACCTGCTTCAGATTAAGTTTCAGATGCTTCCACTGAGGGTATCTGTTCCATTCTTGATGTATAGCACTTACAAAGTTCATCAAGTGTTACTGTGTCTAGACGCGTGACTGCCCATTATCCAGAGATGTTCATTCAGGGCTTTGACCCGCCACTACATTGGATATTTGCATCTCTGAGCTGGACAACGTTGCTATACCATGCCAAATCACAGCATTGTCGTGCATAAACATGAATCCATTGCCGAAATGTTCAGCAAATGGTCGATACATAGGTATAATTAATCTCTTGCTGTTAGCGACCCAATCAGTTGTGAAAACTAATTCTGTACGATCATTAAATTGTATGCCACCTCAAATCATTTACCAGGACCCCCCACATATTTGTCAATAACAAAAATACTCTAAACTGTTGGTACTGGTAATGCTGTAAACTTCTCCTAAACCCCTCATCACAAACTGCACTAAACTGGACGTACGTTTCGATAGCAAAGCTATCATCATCAGCAGAAACACTGAACTGAGTTCTGCTGATGATGATAGCTTTGCTATCGAAAACGTACGTCGCAGTTTGTGCAGTTGGTGGTGAGGGGGTTTAGAGAAGTGGTACAATCATATATTGTCAAGTTCTCGTATATTACATGGTACAAATCGCTTACCTAGTCTTCGTGTGACACGAACACTATGATTATTCCCGTTTAGGTGGATTCAGGACTCATCCGGAAATAAAACGCACTTCCAGTGCCCCTTGACCAAACCTTGATGATTTTGACAAAAGTTTAAGCGCTTTATTTTCTGCGTAGCTGTGAGAATTCGACCGGTTGCTGGCTTTACAGCAGCCAAATTAACTTCTTTCAGCCTTCTTACTGTTTTGGTAGGAATTTCTTTTCCAATGGTTAGTCAAAGATTCTTCTCTGCGTGTTAGTTTTCGTTTAGCATCTTGTCCGCGTCTTCTGTCAAAACTACCAGTATTTTTGAACCGTTCTGATGCGACCCTCTGTACCACAGATTTGTTGGTATTTAGAATTCCAGCAACTTGCTCTTTGTAAATATCCTTCACGAAGAAGATTAATAAATTGGGATAATTCATCTGGTCTGCAGAGGCGGACCAGGCATATTAATTAACTGAATGCAAACAACTTCACTAATCTATAATATGTTGATGCACCGTGGAAAATACCCTACACAACAGTATCTTCCCCCCAGAAAGTGAAAAATCCATATATTTCATTAATTTCGTACCATATTATGCTGTACTTTTCCCCAAAAACGCATTTAGCTTCCAAAATTACCCCAGTTGTAGGGTATTTATTAGTTTCCCCAAAGTAATGTACACCAAGCTCGCATGCATATTTATAGTTTTAAGTGGGTAATGTTCCCTATTTTTTTCTAGAATGTGATTGGATATTTTTGAGGACCAGAAATACACATAATATAAATCGTTAAATAGATAGAGATAGATATATTAATCGAAGGAGGAGCCTCCTATTGAACAAAAGATCACGTTTGTTCAGTCACGTGGTTTATTCCAGCGACAACCTTCTAGGTATATATAGAACAGTCACAGAATCAGGAAAATTACCTGCCGTTTGATGCATCGACCAAAATTGAATGGTTTCTGTCGAACAANGAGATTACCACACAGGGGAATTAAGGCTGCGTTTTCACATAAAAAAATTGCAAACAAGTAGAACAGGTTAGCATACAGCTTTCTTATTCAATTAGATGACTCTGCATAGCGCGACATTCCGTCTAAAATTAAAATGTTAAACAATTATTTTCAGCAGTAATGTTCGTAATATTATTTTTGAGATGCTGATTAATTAACAGGTAGCCATTTTGGTTTATTACTATTTATATAATGTAATTATTACCGTTTGCAGATTTCCTGTTATATCCTTTAACAACTTCTTACGGTCCGATTAGGCTTTCAACAATACAAGCAATTAAAATTTTGTTTGTCAGATAATATTTATATTTTTGCATTGTATTTTCGGTCAAATACTTATAAAATACATTTTATGTTTTCTTGTTTTTATGTACATCCGGTGATTACATGTATTTATTCGTGAAAAGTTTATAGCAGCAGTAATTTTGTGTTTAGTTTTATGGAGGTTGCAGTTTCGAAATTATCCGAAATGTCGTATCAGACCGTATCAGAAAAGCAGGCTGTCTCCTCCCTTGAGCTGCTAACAATGTCTACACATTTTTCATCCGAACAAATGAAAAGAAAGTAACTCTCTTAGAAAAATACAGCAGAGGAGATGGATTATTCTCTAGATATCTGTTTAACTTAAAAATACAGGCTTATACTGTTTAGAAACTCAATAGATGCTATGCCTTTTTTGCCTTTTATTCTAGGTTTAGTCAAACCGAGCCTAATAGCGTTTCGATTTACACTCCAGAGCATCGGGCATAAAGATCTTGTGTTCGGTGGTGTCTAGTGACCTTGCTTCTACCACGATAGACAGTTCGATTATGTCTGATGCTCTTGTTAAAAAGCACTTCCAAGAGTGCTCCGCAGCGAATCTGATCGTTTGAGACAAAAATCAACGATTCGAGTAATTGGTAAAACATACCTTAAATCATTTGAAAGTATAATATGGGGCAGAGTGTTTAGCGGTTTATAAATTCTATCATCTGGTGACTAATGATATTTGGAATTAGTCTTTGAAGTAGATTCGCAGTAGGGGCTAGGAGGCATTGGAAATAACGAGTGTATTCAAATAAGAAAAAAAATCGCAATTGTTGTCACTTAATAAAATTTTATCAGTGTGTGTTTTTTTATATACCGAATTCAATCGTTGTTGGAAAAGCAGATCTCCTTCGCATGTTACATATTTACTTCTATTACTATAACATTGTTATCATTCATTGCATTTCAGTTAGCATGAGTTTTAATGTGTACATAAGTGGCTAGGTTATGCTTTATTCTTAAATTTTAAAAATTATTTGATAAGTTTTTTTTCACAAAAAAAGGACAATTTTTAAACGCCAAGTGTTGAAAAAATGTAGACAATATATAAATCTAAACTTTCCTAGATGAATGTGTACGCACCTAAATGTATTTTTTTTGCGTTTACTATATGGCGCTACGCATACATTTCAATATCCTGGTAATAAATTTCTACGAATTTAACCTTTTATTTGCCAGGCAACACAAAGCATGCCCCCATCTATAAGAGAACGTGCAAAGTTTTGAAACAGTTGACTGTATTCATCATGGCCTAACCAATTGCTACATCATTTCTTTTAACTCATAATCTTATAGAACGGCGGCTTAATTTTTTAATTTCTCTTTCCCTCAAAACTCGATCTATAAATTCCGATGTTACGCAGTGATTCTTTCATTCTTCACTAAAACAAAACTTTTTTCATTTCATTTAAAAAATCGAGTAAAAGAAAAATCAGTCTGATAGACAATAAAAACATTAACATTTTACTTCTTAATTTTCTTCTATTTCTTTTTCTTCTCAATATATATTATTCCTAATCTAATTGAGGGGAAAAAAACTCGTTACGACTGTCGGAATCTGTGAAAACCCACCTTTAAGCTGCAAAAATTGCTTGTTATTGTTTTTAAGTAGTTTGTTTCAAAGAAAACCTAATGTGATTACATATTGCTTCGTAAAGTTAAACATGCATCTGAAGCATAAGCCTAGGCAAAGCCATCCATCTCCAACTCCACATACCCCATCAGTCATGCGTCCCTCCCCACTTTCATTGCACTGACGCTATAGAGTACAGGAAATTGACGGCGAATATGACGAATTTCTCTATTTCAACGCCATCCAGGGAGGACGCCGAGACGTACAGCGCATCGTGCCGTCGCGACGAACAATAGAAGATATTCAATAACGGCCGTTCGCGTTCCGAAATCGTGCGAACGCAGCAAGCGGAATCGTCTCCGGCTCCCGGTGGCGCATTTGTTCGACGTTAATTTTAGTTTGTCGCCTTGGCCAAAGAGGGGAGCGCGGGGACATTTAATCAGCGTGGACTTGTTCGTTCCCGCCGATATATCCTCTTGCGCCTTGGTTTAACGCGGGACCACGCGACAATGGGTATAGAAGGGGGCTTGGTCTGCTGGCGGCAGAGTTCGGGACGTAATGTTAATTACAAACGGCTGCCATGGTTGTTGTCGTTCCTCGCTCGACAGCGCATCAGGACCGTTTTAGATCCGCGTATGCGGACGGACCAAGTTCGTAATGTATACGTATGCAGAATCTACAAGAGTGGAAGGCTGGACTTTTTCTAAAATACGCACTTTCGTTATGAGTTGCTCGCCCGCAAGGGACTGTAATTATGTGCATTTTTGCGGAAATTAATGCGGAGCAACGAAAATAGAGATGAATGAAGTTTTTTAAAGGGCGCATCACCAAGATTGTTTAAATATATGTCCAAAAACACTACAAGTATAAATCTCTAGCGCCCTATAAACGGTGTTTTGTCATTTTACTATCATTTCGCGTAAATTTTCTGGTATTGTGAGAGTGTGTCATTCCGTAAAAAGTTGTTTTAAGTGTGTGCATATTAATAAGCGCTGTTACGGAAATAAATCCCAACTTCTCATTGTGCCAGAAACCACACTAGTAATATGAACGCTAAATGTTATAGCTCTACATCAATTAAAACTTTTTAATCATGATACTGTTCACACAATCCAAGATCTTGCCATCAATAGAATAATGAAATAAGAAAGAGCTTTTTCTAGAGATAAGTAACCAAGCTGCATCATTCTTCCCTCTGCATGATGACTAATCTTCTGAAGTTTAAGCAATCTCGTCGGACTTAATTGTGAAAAAATTTTGACATTAACAATGCAATTGTAAGTTTTGGTAAATCATTTACAACATTAAGAATAACAATGGCCAAGGTTCGAACCTGTCGTACTCCAGATTGACACCACGAACACAAAGAAAAGACTCGTCTGAGCAGTGAAAGGGTAAATGGTAAACATATATTTTCTTAAAAGATAAATTAAGAATAACAAAATTGTATGCATTAAACTAACAGCTTTTGCGGGTTTCGCCGTGTGTCAAAACTTTCGCTCGACGTATTTCGCTGTCATACTGACAGCTACTTCAGGATAACTGAACTGATCCCTCCATGGGTCCGCACATTCTCTCTATATACGCCCTGGTGCATCCAACCGTTGTAGTTTTCGGCCTCCATTGACCGTGACGGTTTCGTAGTTAGGCTCTTCCACGTGTTGCTAAGGCGGTACCCTTCTTCTCTTGTAAACGGTTTTATTCTCTCTATTCTATGGCTTCCCTGTATGAGTCTCTTCCCGTAGTTCTTGTGGTAGTTATTACTTTTACATTCTTGAATCCATTTTGTGTCCCGGTGTCGTGCATGTGTTCTGCCACTGCTGATCGCTCGGGTCCTTCTTAATCTTGCTCCCTCTTGTGTTCTTTTATTCTTATGTCGATTGCCTCTTCCTGTTTGTCCGACGTAGCACTGTCCGCATTGGCATGTTATCTTGTATTTACCTTCTGTGCGCCCCTTGGGTATCTTATCTTTGCGGTCGGTAGATACTGCTGGATCGACGTTGCAGTCCGAAGCGTATTGTTCGTTACGTTTCTTCAAATCGGCCTACTTTTTTCGGTTGACTCCTGCTATGTAAGGCAAACACGCCATTCCTCTTCGCTGGTTCTGTAGTTGTTTCTCCGTGTCGGTCTTCTTTCTTAGTGGCTCTCCTTAGTTAATGTCAGTGTAACATTCTTTTTTAGTGCTTTCTCCAAATGTATCTTTTTACTGGTAAGATGTTGTTCGTCACTGATGGTTTGGCTCTGGTAGCAATGTTTGTATTATTGTCTTCTTCTGCATCGGATGATGGTGAGATCTTGCATGCAGATATCTATCGGTTGTGCGTCTTCTCTTCTAAATACTGCGTGGCTGTAGCATTCCCTCTTTTGTTTTCTTAACCATAACATCCGGAAGGGAGATTTCCATTTTGTTCTTTCTCCATGGTAAACTTGTGGCTGGGTGCTGTGAGTGTATGTGTTCCAGGAACTGTTGTAGCTTTTTCTCTCCGTGTTGCCATATTACAAAAAGTATCGTCGACATATCGACACTGGGGTTTCATATCGCTGGAACTTAGGGTTCTTCTTCAAATGCTTCCATAAACAGTTGGCTATTTACTGGTGATAAAGGGCTTCCCATTGCTGTTCCGTTCTTCTGCTTCGTAGTATTTTCCTTCATACAAAAAAGTATGTCTGGATAAGCACAGGTTTTACTAATTCAATGATGTCTTCTTGTAGTCCGAGTTCTGGAAGTAAGGCCAGTGCGTCCTCCGTGGGTATGTAGTGAATAGCGATATAATGTCGAAACTTACTAAAATGTCTGTAGGTTCAGTCTTTAGCGTAGACAGAATATCCACGAAATGTTTCGAATTCTTCACATACGTTGCAGTTTGTCCGGTATAGTCCTGTTAGTTATAGTTACACCGGCCGTGAAAGCCTACGCAGTGTTAAAATTGTATGCAGTTGATATATGCAGTTTTGAAACATATTTTTTAAAATGTGCTGTGCTAGAGCATTATTAGGTAGACAAAAATTAAAATTAACAATATGTAACAGGTAAATGTAAACGTAGAAGAGCTTTTGTAAGCACAAGCAGTTCATTGTTGACACCACACTATTATAATCAACAAAGTGGTTGACGAGATAGTCTTTCAAGATTGTGGTTTTTTCAAGAACGAGTTTAAGCGATCCCTTAGTGAAAATAACTTACCACTAAAAGTATTATTGTTACTTAATAATGCGTTATCATATTCCACGCATCAGTCGGTCTTAAAATCAAATAATGAACATATTTTTATTCTCTGTGGTTTCAGGCCATAACTGCAATTGTATAGCCAATGGATGAAGATTTATCTAGTTAGTTATTTGTATAATTTGACATAATCACTTTGTGGTTTTTTTTTCACTCTTGGCCTAAAGATGAGGATACACACTCGAAACCAATTGCATATTACTTTAAATATATAAAGAGTTGATGAGATACGGACTAAGTATTTTTTACATTTTCCCAATACAATATTAATTCACACAATCTGCTTTGATGATGTTAAATGCCGGTTCGTTTCTCTAATCATTGTGTTACTTACTGCATTACCATTTTCAGTATATGGATACAAATTTAATTAACATATATTTATTTTCACAACTCTGCTTTTTTGTCTCCTTCTAAGTTTGTGTGATACCAATTGCATTAGCTTCACCTAAGATATGCCTACTAGGTACATTATCCTACATATTTTGCAAGCAAACGCATATTCCCACAGAGAAATGAAACAAATACATAAAGAAAAATAATACAACGGAGTGAAAGGAAAACTTTAAATCATCTCACGTATATCCAGGAACAAGGAAAACAACACGGATAAATCGAGTAAAAGCCAGCCGCGGTTTCAGTGCAAAATTCAATCGACACGCTTGACCTACGTAAAACATTATCGACTGCATCGCATATACATACATACAACATTTACCGAAATAATCAATAACAGGTTGCGAAAACGTAGAGCAGTTCACTTAGCTCTCCACGACTCTCCACAAGCAATTATCGTAGTTTATTTAATTGTTCTCATTACCGCAGCGCGAGCGTTCTATTTGCGGTTTAAGAAGCTGCCTTTCGAAATGACCAGATCGGCAACGTTTTAGTTTATTTTCTAGGAATTTAGAGGCTATATACACAATGTGGACAGTGTTGCACGGTCTATTGATGTTTCAGGTCGTCAATATGTTGAAAGAAGAAAAAAAACACCATTACTAGACAAAACAAATTAAATTAGTAATTAAACGTTAGGTGAGATTTTTGGTACTAGTCATTTATCAATGAATATCCCAAGCCATCAAAAACAATTCATTTCAGTTTTAAAAGGAAAACGATTAACATCCTATAAACATGTTAAATTCAACCTCTTCACAAATTTTAAATATATTTCTGGGATAATGGTTTCTATATAGAGACATATTCTGTGGAGCCAGGAGTGAACATCCTATGGAGACAGTGTATTTAACACTTATCACTTTCATATTAGGAGATATCCCTACCAATTTCATTAGAATAGCTGCCTTTCTGTGAATGTTTGTTCTATCTTGATGCTGCTGAATGTCTCAAGCTTTCGGAAGAAGTCCAGTGGGTGGTGCCACCAGATAGAATATTTTCCGAAGAGATGGATTGGTCGTGGTGGTCCAATGACCAAATGACCAGCTAGGGCACCTGATCTTCATCCGAAGCCCCAGCGAGCTGTCGTTCTTAGGTCCAGAGCCGACGTGTGATAGCTCATATGGCAGCGTCAAAACGTTTGTCAGATCTCAACTGACAAGATCTCAATCTTAAACACATAAAAAGTGATTTCTTGTTCTAAATTCTTTTACATAAAAATTATTTATTCAAAAAAGTCGTGAAATCTATTGCAGGAACAGTAAAACTAGTAAATGAACAATACTTTAATTTTTACAAAATCTTATTTTCTAAAGAAAAAAAACTAAATTTGGATGTCATAAATGCGATAGGAATTTAAATCTTATGGTTAAAGATTTTTTTTCACTTTGTACCAACTTTTACCTATACACTTAGGTCATTTCAATTTTTATTAGAAATTTGTTTTGTTGTGCTTATTTCATATGCTTTTAGTCAATTGTTGTTACTACTTCTAGTTAGTACTTACTGTCATATTCTAATATTCATATAATCTTTAACTTTCAGAATATCTTCTTGTAGTTTCTCCTACTTCCTTAATAAAAGGTTCGTTTTCAGATTAATCTTGGTTCTTATGGTGTGTTTCTTTTTCATTTCCTCTAGATTACCTTTGGAACTATTACTGTTATCATCGACTTCCTTTTTTGCTTATTTTTTTTTTCACTTCCTTATTCTTTCTGTTTGATATCACTTTCTCCTCTTTTCTAGGCTTTTCGTTTCATATCTTCTGTTTTATCCGGCATTCTGTTAATTAGTGTCTTTTTTACAGTTTGGCTGTATTTTGCACGTGATTTGGAAATAAATTCCGTATTACGCTTACCAACATCTGGATGTCTTGGTAAAAATAATTTGTGCAATTTTTTGCCAAGCCTTTTTCTTTAAATGCATTTTGACGACTTTTGGACAGCATCATAATTTTGGTGGGATGCATTGGAAATCCTAACATGGCTTTTCTATAGGACTTTTCTCTAATTCTTGTAAATAATTAATTCATTAAACTGGCCGGAAACTCATTTTAGTAATGTTGGGCGTCCTTTGAGTAAGTTTGTTGTGAAGAGTCGATTTAGAAATGGTATTTTTTGTTGAAACCCCGTTTAAGGTTTCAGTGCTATCTTCTCGAAGAGGCTTTAGCAAGACCTTTGTATCGAAAACGACAATATTTGTTGACGAGGTGTCCTTCAGAGATCTTTAAAAAAAAGGAAACATTAAATTAATAACAATGAATTGTTAATTGCCAAAAGATGTCAAAAAAAATTCCTGCTATTGAACAATGCTAAAGCGTAGCTAAAGGCTAAAAGAACGGTGTTCTTGTGCTGATTTAGTTACATTTATATTAAAAATAATACAATTGAAAGATATGCACAATAGCTTATGGCTAATTTGGCTTGCTTTGACGTTATTATCAAAATTCATGTTCATACTTGTCAAATGTTTTACTAAATTGGGTGTCATACATTTCTCAGTGACAGTTATCGAACACAATATGTGAAATATATTAATATTGTGAAATTCCCACAAAAATATATTTATTACTGTAAAAATAGTTTCTTTATTCATTTTATATTTCCTTGGTTATTCAAAATTCTAATACTTTCCAGACTTAGTGAAGCTTAAGTATATGTTTGCGCGATTAGACAGTATGCTGTTACCATGTGTATAGTCCAGTTAGTTTGGTTTAGCTGTAGATCTGTTTGCCTGATTGTTGAATATATTTTTGCTTATAAAAAAGAGCTAGAATAGCATTCTGGGTTATTCGCCATTTTAGAATTGACTTCCTTCCTGACATTGAAGCTGATAACATCTAGGCTTTCTTATTTTCATTTATATTCTTATTTTCTGGAATAGAAAATAATTTTAAACACTTGAGTCAAGTACCCAATCAGGCTAATTAACTCGGAGATTTTGCTTGTTATTATTAAATTTGTTATTCTATCATTGTATTTTATTTTGACTATTGTTATTTCCGACCTCCTTGTCGTTGGTCACGATTGGCGCCCACTTCTACCAACTTTACATTTAAACAAACCCACTACCCAGCCCCGATTTACGAGCACCGGTCAATATTGTGTAATTGTCAATACTTTTCATATAAAATTTTGCGCACTGAACAAAATAATACGCACATGCAACAAATGTATTTAAAACAGAAGCAAACTATGTAGATTATTATTAGACATATTTTCTTGGCGACCTACCTATGGATTTTAATTTCAACATTTAAGGCTATAATATAAGCTAATTCTCTCTTCACTACACTGCATTCCCTTATTAACCAAAAAAAAGTTTTTAGTGGTAATTTTGATAAATAATACTTTGCTTCGCATGCTAAACATGCATTTTAAACAATAAATTATCGGGAATATATCGTGCATTCTTTACGCTTCTCTGAACAAAGAAATACGTGTTTCTCCATCAATAGAATATAATTATTGAACAAAGAGCAAAAATTCAGATTGACAACTCGGCTTATACTGGATTAATACGTAATTTCTATTATACCATTAACTTCCTCATGACGAATAATTTTATTTTTAATAGCGATTCACATTACACCTATAGGTAGGTAACCAATTCATTCCTCTTTATTTGTCGAAGTTGATTATCTTGCTTGTATATTTATTATTAAATATTTTATGCATTTAAGTGGCTCCTAAAGTTGGTTTCACCTTGGTGTAACTCGCTCGATTAGATTAGATAGGCGCGAATGCGTTTTTTTTTTTTTTGGTTCTTTGACTTCAACCGGCGTTATATGCCAGTGCGTCGTACACATCTTAAGTGCTGTTGTTAATGGCGAATAAATGGTTTGTAGATCCTTGAAAATCTCGAGATTTTCTAACAAGTAATTCTTGGGTTAATTTATTAATAATTATTTATCCGTTAGTCAAAGTTGTAATTTTCATTTCGTTACCGCAAAGGTAGTTTTCATCGCTTCAAGGGCATATTTTTAATAGAAATGTCAGAAGAGTAATGAGAGATTGTGGAACCCCTAAACCCTTGTTGATTAACGACAATTTAGACCAGTAACGCGAATATTATCCACCTGTGAAAAATAAAATCACAACAACATGGGACAATTTGTTACTAAGAATTCTATCGCAAAATATGGATTATGTTTTTCTTTAATCAAAATTAAGAAACTAAACTCAAGTTTACCCTAACACAAATATTCTAGCTATACTTACTTAACGACCTCCTTAAGTTTAAAATTAGTTAAACTAAGTTTTATCTGCAACTTTCTCAATTCTTTTATATATCACTGATTTTTGACAGCATGTATGAACGAAGGGACTATTTATTTACATTTTGGGAAACATGTTAGTAACTAGTAGTTTCAAAATGACAGACTCGACTTAAAGCCAATGGGTAAAATTAAGTTAATAATGTAACAGGAAGTCCCACCGATTATAGCTCTATTTTTGATTTCAGAAAAAAGTCTTTTATACAAAATTTTTACAGAATTCAATGCTGCATAACATGAAAATATTTTTGATTATACAGTCTGTTCCAAAAGTAGGAAAACGCATACTTACTCGTTACTTTAAATGGAACACCCTATATATTATTCCATTTTTAAATTCTACGTAGAAAAATAATATCACTTTATATAAGCTACCATATATCTATCTGTAATAACAAGGATGTTATTTACGCTTTTGCTGAAAAAAAAGGTACTGCTGGAAGCTTTCGATTAGGCGGCGTAGTTTGTATATACATTTGTTTTAGATATTCGTATTTTAAATAACATACATACATACATACTTAGCTTGATACAACAGTGAAATTAAAATCGATATAATTATATACAGGTGTCCACTATAGTACTGAACATTTGCTTAATTTTAGTCCAAAATAACTTGATTTTTTTTAAATAGCATATCTTTGCTCATGTTAGATCAACCCTTACACAAAACATTTTTAACTTATACTAAACATTTATGAAAACTCATGCTGAATTTTGTAGATAATTAATGATTTTAAATAAATCTAACGAATTTTCCATTAATTTGCATGTTGACTTATTGTTAGTATATAAACTATATATATAATTGAAAAAGCTTGGAATTAATAAATATGTGTTAGATCAGATAATGAAATATAAAGCTAATGCCATATTTTTTAAGAAAGAATGATATTTAATGATAATTAGCAGAAATAATAATACCTATTTTTAATAGGACTGACCATGACAATTATTTCACGAACATTATAGTTAAACCTCAAAATTGTCAACAAATAATTTTATATGAAATATTTTGTCCTTGTTACATCTCACTGATTCTTTATTTATTTTATTATACATTCACTTAATTACTTAAATAGTATGCATTTTATTTATAAAACATTAAAATAAGGTTTAATGTTTGTCTTTTATTTATAATTCATTTAGTTATATCGCCTTTATATATTAAGCTGACTTGAAAATTAATGGAAAATTGATTGGACTAAAAATAATTATCTACAATATGAATCTTCACAAATATTTAGTATGAATTGAAAGGGCTTTGCGTAAGGGTTAATTTAGAATAAGCTAAGATATAGGCGGCTATTTAAAAAAATCAAATTACTTTCAGCTAAAGTTAAGCAAATGTTCAGGACTATGGTGGAGAACTGTATACAATTATATCAATTTTAATTTCACAGTTGTATCAAGCTAAGTATGTATGTATGATACTTAAAATATAAATATTTAAAACAAATGCATATACAAACTACGCCGCCTTATCGGAAAGCTTGCATGCAGGCCTTTTTCTACAAAAGTGTGTAAATAACACCGTTGTTATTACAGATAGATATATAGTAGCGTATATAAAGTGTTCTTATTTTTTTATGTAGAATTTAAAAATCGAATAATATATAGGGTGTTCCATTTAAAATAACAGAGTATGTATGGGTTTTCCTACTTTTTGAACACTCTGTATAGTCCAAAATATTTTTAGATTATGCAGCATTAAATTTTATAAAACTTTTGTATAAAAGACTTTTTCCTAAAATCAAAAACAGAGCTGCAATCAAAGACCCAGTTATCGATGGAACACCCTGTATAGCAGTGTAAATGCCAAAATTTTCAAAAAATCGGAATATCTTGGATGTTGAATATACACCTCTATAGGAAGTCTCAGTTGTAATCGTCATTGAAGTCTATACAGGGTGATTCTCAATATATGCGACAAACTTTAAAAGCTGGTTCCTGAGGTTATTTTCATCATAAAAGTTCATATGAGTATAGGTCCAAAACGGTTTGGTTTTAAAGTTATTGAACGTTTAATAATAAATTATGAACTATAACTAACACGATATAATATCACATTTGGTTCTTCAAAAACTATTGTGTTGAGAGGGAATTGTTTATTTGTCATTTCACTATTTGTCAATAGTTGTCAGAGTATTCATTCAGTTTATTGCAGTTTCTGTTTCTAAATGATTACACGAATGCTGAGATGTGTGATATGCATTTCGTTTATGGTCTTGCAATGGAAGTTCGCGTGCTGCTAGACGTCTTTATGAAGACGATACCGAACCATATCATCCGCATCATTCAATATTTGCCCGTCTTCACCAAATCTTAGTGAAACGGGAATTCTAAAAAAACGGTGATTGATAACGGGCACCCTCTACAGTGCGAACTCACAAGTTTAAGAAATGGTACTAAATGAAATTGAGGAACATCTACTACAAGTACCAGAAAATTGCGTTTGCTTTAAACATTAGTCAGGCAAGTTTGGGAAATATGAAAGATCAACTGTTGTATCCATATCACATTCAAAGGCACTTTTGCCGCCAGATTTTCCGCAAGGAGTGGCTTTTTGTCAATGGGTGCAACACAAAATCGCACAAAATCCTGACTATTTGGCTCAAATATTCTTCACCGACGAGGCTACTTTCTCTAGAAAGCGATTATTAGTTTTCATAATAATCACATATGGGCCGAAGAAAATCCGCACGAACTAGTGAATGCCCGTCATCAACATCAATTCTTTGTCAATGTGTGGGCCGGAATTGTTGGAGATCACTTGATAGGTCCACATTTTTTACCGATGCGATTAAATGGCGAGGTATACCGCAATTTTCTTGAAGAGGAGCTACAACTATTGCTGGAAGAAGTTCCGTTGCAATTAAGATTACAAATGTATTTTACGCATGACGGTACTCCAGCGCATTTTAGTTTAGTTGCTCGCG
Organism: Protaetia brevitarsis; assembly: GCA_004143645.1. Taxonomy (NCBI): domain Eukaryota; kingdom Metazoa; phylum Arthropoda; class Insecta; order Coleoptera; family Scarabaeidae; genus Protaetia; species Protaetia brevitarsis. The sequence goes on along the minus strand of RXPK01000017.1, from coordinate 2,043,275 downwards.
AGTGTTTAGACAATACGTATCCAGATCGGTGGATAGGACGGTGAGGTCCACAACCGTGGCCTCCTCGGTCTCCAGGCTCCAATTCTTTGCACTTTTTTTTCTGGGGTCACGTTAAATCATTAGTTTATACGACTTCCATTGAAAATGTCGATGAACTGAGAAATCGTATTATCGCAGCTTTTCAAACAATTCTAAATACCTCTGGTATTTTAGAACGGACTCGCCAGTCAATGCGACGGGGGATAGAAGCTTGTATTGCAGTTGGGGTTGGTCATTTTCAACAGTTATTATAAGTTAATTTGTTTTACTAATTATTTTGTTAATTTATAATAAAAGCATTAATTATGTTAACTTACTATTAAACATTGTACAACTTTAGAACTAAGCGATTTTGGACATATGTTCTTATGAACTTTTATGATCAAAATAATCCCAGGAATCAGCGCTTACAGTTTGTCGCATATATTGAGAATCAGCCTGTATACTGAATTCAAAAAAACCAATAAGATAAAGGAAGTCTCATTCCTAATAAAAAGCTTCAAGATTTCAAAGTTAACCGGAAGTGTAAGTACTTGAAAATATTTTGGAAAAAAAATAACTACGAAATTATTACAAACCCAAAATTTTGACAGTTGCTTTTTTAAACCGAAAAACTTCTAACTAGCCAGTTTCGTGAAAAAAACCGGTATATATTTAAACCCGTGTTTACATATATAAACTTAACCGAAGTAATTTAAAATAATGATAATAATCCGAATCAATTTGGCAAGGACTTTTATTTGGAGCATAGCGTCCTAAAATTGTTACGGGCCAACAATACCGCAATAAAACCTAAATATGTATGTATTCCACTTTCGCTTTTTTGCAACCTTAAGAGAATTTATTTTTAAAATTCCTAACTGGCTTCGAGAAATTTGGATCGCTTTTGGCAACGTATTAATTTTGCTTTCGTTCGGCGTAGGAATAGAAATTAGAATTAGGGTATTATGCAAATGTTCGTTTGAAATTCGTTGAATTTTTATTGCTATTACAATGTTTCCATTCAGTTTTATCTGATCGTTTTTGCTTTAAATGGTGGTTATTTAAATTGCAAATTTCTTTTGTTTCACTCAAGGGAAACTGCCAAATTAGTTGGTTGTTATTCCTTTTTCTTGTTTTGTTTTACAACTTATTAAGTTTGAATTACTGTCTTGATGTAAAGTAAAGGTTAATACATAATGTTTCTATACTAATTTTATTTGGTTTTATATAGAGTAATACATGAGCAGATTACTCATTATAGGAGAAATAAATTATTGTGTTGCATGCCTGCTATTTATGTCTATTTAAGATTGAATAAATAAAATTATATATTCCGGATATAAACAATAAACAAGTCAAGGAATAACTTGCTTTATTTATTGTTAAAGTAGTGTATTAAACAAAATGGAATAGAAGTGGTAACAAGTAATGAAAGGCCAAGCAATTTTTTTCTTTATATTAGTAGTTTAAAAAGATCATTCATTCATTTCATTCAATTTTTAAATTATTTTTCACAATCTTACATTTAAATAACTGTGCCTACATTTAAGTGTATAAATCCATCAATATAGTTGTATACAATAATGGGTATAGATGCGTAAGAAAGTAGACATTTTTTTCTGGTTTGAAATTAATCCAAATCATTAATTCGGCGTTTGTCGAAAGATTTTTATAACAACATGGTTCACTTTGCCAAAATAACTAATATATTAGAAGTAATGTCTATAAGTGTATTTTTCTTTTCTGTTGAAGGATGATTATAGATTCGACTACGTAACTTTGTACTGATCGAAAGTGGAATATCTTCATTATTTCATTCAAATTTTGAATGATGTGTTAACGCACTTGTAGAAAAGATCATTTCATTTAATGAAATTGATGGCCAAAGAAAAATTCATCCACATAATGTGTTATTTAGGTAACAGATGGGTAAAAGATTTTTGATGTAAGGAAAAAAGATTCATATAAAATGAAAATATTGGTGCTCTTCAGCAATATTTTATATCCAGAACTTCTTGGTTTCTTAACAAAAAGATGTTTTTAAATGTGAACTACCTCTATTTTTTTAAGTCATCTGGTGTTTTAATTAGGAAAAAGTATTTGAAATGAGTATTCTTTTCCCTTTTGTATCAAACATTGCATTTAAAGCGTCTAATCTACTCTTGAAATATCAATAATTTTTATTTTTTAGCGATCTAATAGATAATTTTGTTGGTAGTTTGATAGATCTATAAGCAACAACTTCGGTGATATATAGCTTAATATTTTTTTCTTTACAACATATGAACATATGAGACCTTCGTTTTACCAGAAATAATTTTCCTGAGAATTTGTATTTCTGCTAATAAACAATCAAAACTTTTTAGTAAAAGATATTTCTTCTTGGAGTTTTTCGACTCAATTTAAGTATTTCAGATTATCACAATTATATCTGTTTAGACGTTTCAACTCATTTTTTGGTCTTCTTCAGTAATTTAAAAAAAAATAAGTCGAAACGTCTAAAGAAGTATAATTGTCATAATTTGAAATAAATTGAACCGAAAAACCCCAACAAAAAATATCTTTTACTAAACATTTTACACTTAGTTAAAAGCAAAATACACCACTTATCAAGGAAACAATCAGAACTGCATGCTCCCTACATATAGATAGCTCTATTACCTCCGAATAATAAGCCTTGCAATCCCGAATTTTTTTATTACCTCATAAACTTTATAAATAGTGAAAACAATATGAATAAAAAATATTGATTAATACTTAACGGTAACTTTGAATTTAGTAATTAATAACACACTTAGCATTTTGAATGTTGAAGTATTCATTCAAATGTACGAATAAAAATGATCTTTAATTTTTTGTTAAATACGCAATGTAAAATTGTTATAGGAGCTTTGAAAACGTTAATTTCAATTTTAAACGATAATATTTTGGAAATAAAATAAAAAATAATTATTTTTGTAATAAACAGAAACAAAAACAATATTGTCAATTAAAGTTAGATATCAATTCGCAGTAATTTTTATAATTGGATCGTCTCAAAAAGATTATGCATGATTTCCAGTCACTGTCAGATAGACGAGATAGATACAGTGCCAAGTTTTTACATAATGTGTTAACGAATGCTGTAGACTCACCTTCTTTGCTTGCCTAGATTAATTTCCATGTTCCAACACAAAATACGCGATCGTGTGATGTGCTTAGAGCTCCAAGGGCTAGAACTAATGTGTTAGTGAAGTCCCCAGTGTTCCACATGGTAAACAATTTCAATAAACTGTACTCTGGTGGTGATATCAATTAAGCGTACCTTTTAGTTTCCTGCTAATGCTATTAACTTTTATATACATAATAGGTTTTCTATTTCTGTATTATTTTGTTTCAGAATGTTGATTCTTTTATGTACAACATGTCGGTTTACTTAGATGTGGTTAAAAGTAATTGTATTGTGCAACTTATTTTGGCTTTTCTGGGATTTATAGGTTGTCTTTGTTTATATTTGTATGCAACGTAGTTGATGTGTGTTTATTTACCAACGAATTTTTAGTATGCAACTTATGTTACATTGATGTATTTAAGAATTTATTGTTGCATTTCTTTATTTTCAACTTATTATTATTATTATTTGTACTGCATCCATTGTAATGTAATTATATTGTCCTGTAATTGGTGTTCACCGTTGGACAATAAAGATTATTATTATTATTATTATTATTATTATTAGCACAGCCGCGCCTGTATGCCTGCAAAAAAAGGGTAAATGTAGACAAATCTAGAAGGATCTATTTAGGTACGGTTGAGTAGAAGCGCCAGATGTATTTATTAGGGATTTGAAGAAAGTAATGTTGGATATGCAGCCAATAGATTAAATATAATTTCTTGTTATCCTTCTAAGCTTTCGCAATTAATTTATCTCTTCCTCAGAGACAAAAAAAAAACTACAAATTATAAGATGAAATTACAAAATTAATAAAATTCAAGGCTAAATTACTTATAATGGAAAAATAAACAAGGCAGAAGTCATATAAATGGTGCACATGTTTAATAATATTATAGACATGAAAATGTAAAATCCTCCTAACAGAGAACCTGTAGGACTAACATGAAAGCGGCAAAATTGAACAATGACACCAAAAAGCGAGTATGGCCAACCCGCTTACAATAAAGTGAAATAAAATAAAATTTGATTAAATCCCATTAGAAAAACAACACCGTCTTGATTCTACTCACAAATCAACTAAAACTGCTCTAGTAGATCCGTATGGAAACAAAAGATAATTTTTGACACCAGTATGATCAAAACGTTTATTTTTAGAGATGTACTACATTGTCAAACATAAAATGGCCATTAATTGAAGAACTGATATTGGCAACTTGAATAATATTTATGCTTATTTGTTGAGATTTAATCCAACAACTTAATTTAGAACCATATTCATTGATTTTTTTTGGCTCAAATTAATCTAGTTGTTTTTAAAATAGTGATTTTAATAAAAACAGTGATTTTGTCACTGTGGCTTCCCAATTTTATTGTAAGTGGGATGGCCACATTGCGTTCTTGGTGTCATTTGCTCAATTTTGCGGCTTTTTGTTAATCCTAATCTTATCTTTTGAATGTGCTTCTCTGTTAGGATTATTTTAAATTTTGTAATATCTGTGTTTTGTTGAACATGTGCACAATTTATGAGTATTTCGGCTTGTTAAATGCTTCCATTGTAAGTAATCTGGCTTTCAGCTTTATGTAATTGCCATCTTACAATCGAAGGAGTTAAAATAAGAAGGGTTTTTTGTAATAAGTGCTTATTTTTTACAAAAATAAAAATCTTACACTAAGCACAACTTTAGAACTATAATTCTCTTATTTTTTAATTAATGAATGTATTTTATTTTATTAAATTAAAAATCTTGACTGTTTTTATAGTTAGGTAACTTTAGATAACAACAACCTTACAAACAAATGAAGCCTTAACTATTCCTGTGTAATATACTTTTCACAGAATTATAATTTTAGATGTAGATTATATTATTCTATAATATCTAATAATAATCATAATAATATAATTCAACACTACAGGCCATGAAGGCCCTTGGGCTCAGGGTGCCGGAACACACCGAGCTGCTAAGAAGTGTTTTCCGAATGGTTGCTTGACTTTCAAGATTAGCAATGATGCACCCTTTCTTCTCAGCCATACTACCGCCTATATTACTCTATACATATGGTAAAAATATGTATTAAAATAAGAATAAGGAAAGCATCGTTCTGCATGTAAAACAGAGTCTAAATACACACGCCAGCAGTATACAGAAATATAGTCTAGGTTTCCGGGTACCTATAAAAGGACGAGTACTCGATTCTACACCCCACTACCTGAATCCAAACTTTTATTCGATTAATGCGAGGTTCCGAAACATATGTAGCGTTCCGGAATATATAAAAGTACTCATTTGTATCGAAACCTTTACTCGATACGCATCCCTACCTTGGACCATTTTATTTTAATTATGTACGAAGGGCCTTGAGTTACTACCCATGCTCTGAACATATTAAATATATAATTCCATTAATCAAAGCGTCTCCAGATTATTCACGAACCCCCATGACGGACTAGCAAGGAAGACTAGATCATTTCAACCCCGTCCTCTGCTGTATACGTCATAATAAGAACCCGCTTGCGTCCGAGCACGGGCTCTGTTAATTACGCGCGATCAGCCAGGCGAGCCGAGGCGGACCTCCCCGCGTTCCCCCCCTCCACCTCACCGCGGCGCTCAGCTGGCCCGCGCGCTCCTCGCGCTGTACGCGGCCATACGCAACCTTGTCGTTTGAAAACGCGGGACGAACCGCGAATCGGCAACGTTCGCGAGTTTCTGCCTACGTCACACGCCGACCTACTAACCCCATTCGAGTGAGGTTCTCGCGGCTCCGACGTCGACATTCTGCCATTGAGCTGGCGGCCGGCAACTCGGAATCAGGCGTGTACCGTGGGCAGAGTCGCGAGAAAACGTATATTGTAGTAGACTTCTGCTTTGAGCAGAAGCAACGCAGTAATCTAATAGAAATATAAACGCTAAAAGGTAGAAAAAAAAGTCGCGTACGATCCGAATTCTTGCCGCGAGAGTTAATTATTTATTAGTTGGTTAGTGTTTTTTTTTAATATTAAGTTTTTATCGAGTGTATATACAGAGAGGATAACAATTGATATGTGCGAATAGTGAAACAACTAAACACCTTCCTGTGGATCGGAATATAATAGCACCTTGGTATATGCGGATATATATAGAGATAGTTCAGTGTTCAGTGCTGTTTTGTAAGATGAAACAGGATTTGTTGCGTTTATTTGTGTTATCAACGGATTCTAATTCGAGAAACACTTACCACGGCTACGGATAAAACCGTTGTGTTATTCTAAACCCGTCTCTTGTGTGTATACAATAACAGAGTGTTTCCTAATTTACACCTATATGTACGATTCGAATAAAACTGATGCGCCATGAAATATTATTTTAAATAAGGTACCACCCACTTAAAACTGCCATTTTAAGTTAGTGTTTCTCCTGATCTTTGTACATACCACATCGCTACTAGTCACACTGCCCTTTTACGACGAAGACATCTGCGCCTTTCTGTGATAATAATATTAACAAAAACTAAATACTATAATACCTGTATGATAGTGATTCGTAATAAAGTAATAGGCAGATATTTATTATACTACTTCTCTTCGTATCGTTGTGTTGTATGCAGTGAATCGTATTTTTGTGTTTGTGTTCCTTCATGTTTGGATACAGTGCCTAAGGATTTTAAGGATATTTTACGATGCTGGAGCATAGCGCCATGTATTTTAACGTTCCTACGCCGATGTTAGAAGAGGATTCTACACCTTTTCCCGATTTTTATACACGGTAAGTCATACGGACGCGAATTTCCATAAATTTACCAAATAAAGTGCTTTAACGCCCTTTAAAGCTGTTATCATGATGAAAGATATTTTGCTTCTGATATTTTATTATTAAAAACAAAAGAAAATAAGCGCAAACACTTACAGATTCCACGATAAATCTGTCATGTTAAAACGATTAGTGGTAAATATGAATTTACGTTTCTTAAAATGCGTTTTATTTTTTGCAATTGAGAAGTTTCCCAGGAAAAGGAAAAAAAACATGTTACTTTGAGGCTACTCTAAGTTTAACTCGATGCCTTTCCACGATACCAACATTTCTTAGTATAATAGACGAATAAAAAAATTCAGTGATTCCCAAAAACTACCTATTAAAAAATATGAATTAGGATAAATATATTTATTTCACGTATGCGGCTTTTTTCCCCGGAAGTCCTTTAATTGTTCCCAAGCTTGTATTTAAATATATTTGAAACAATAACCATAAAGTATTAATTATTAAATAGTTTATTTAATCGTTAATTTAATATGTAGTACTTTAATGACTTGTATTTTCCACAATCTGTTTTACTAATCTAATAAGATATGCAGTAGTAAACATACCTTTTTTTTCTTTCAATATTAAACTAGTTTTTATGACATCTGATAAAAACTTGTGAGGCAAGCTGAGTCCTAGAACTCATGAAGTTAAACGTTGTCGGTTATATAAATTTTAATGTAAGTACTGTAGAAACAAACCTAATTTTCACCGCATTTTTTGTTGTGCTTAATTAATCAGAATCTTTTTATCAACTACTGGGTGTAAATGTATAAACAAATAAATAAACAATAATTATTAATTCTGTGGATAACAACATTTATATAATTTAGACAAAAATATAACAAATGCCAGTCAAAAATATTGTAGTTTCTCTTATGTAGCAACCTTTTCTTACCGTCAAACAATATATAGTGTAAATATTCGTATGAATAAATTAAATTATTAAAAGTGATTATTAATTAATTTGAAATATTCAGAAAACTACAGATAATGGATCAATTTATCGTGGACCATAACCTTTACAAATTACTTGTACCCACACCATATTTTAACTGTCACTAAATACATCACCATCTTTAAAACCGATTCTGGATTAGTTTCACACATTATTAATAATTTTATAGTTTTAATAACTACAACACGAATATTAGTCAAGAATTAGCATTAAATGACGAGGAAATGCCGGATTTTGCAAACTTAAAAATATGATTCAATTTCATTCAGGTAAAAATGACGAAGTTTTTATGTTAATATACGATTCTGTATCCGAACCATATGTAACCAAAAATAAATTTACATTTTTGCAGTATTTTTCTATGTCCATGCCATTTGCCCATCAAAAGGAGATAAGTACTTTCTCACATATCTGACTATCATTTTCCAAACTTTCAACAAAACAAGTATCTGCATTCGCATATTACTACCTTGCCCTAAGTCAAAATTTAGAAGTTTTAAGCTCTATGTATCAACAAGATTGTTCCTCTAATTGTATAGCGGTCCCCAAATAATCTTGATTTTGCAATAAATTTATATAAATGAATTAATCGTTAAAAGAAATTTCAAAATGTCAAAGCATTTTATAGATTTAATGACGGTTTAGAAATAAAAAATATAGACATGCCAGTTAGCATAGAATAAATGCTTATTTGTAACAATTATTTGTGCTTTCCCCAGAACTTATGTTATTGCCTGGTCACAAAGTTATTGTCAATAGTGTTAAGATTCAAGTCTTTCAAGTAATTGGTATTATTTTCTAAGGTGATATTCAGATAAACTTCGTTGCTATTTTTCACTTAAAATAATAGATGCGAAAAATAGGAAGTGGGTGGTCAACCATGCGTGAATAGAGGAAAGTAGTACTAAGATACTCAGACCTTAACTGTATAGCGTAAAACTGAAGACTGACCAGTGCAAGCATCTTTTATCCCATTTGTGTTGTCAATGATTCACGCAACCAAAATTAGTAACAATTCTTTTAAGAATAAGTTACAACAATCACGCGTTTTTTGAATATTGAAATAGGATTTAATCAGAGAACTAGAAATCATCCAAAAATATTTTTGACAGATATTCTTTAGTAGACTATTCCATTTTAATAATTTTGAATTTTCTAGAAAATCCGTTGAGACTATTGTTGTTGACATGGGCAAATTAGTATTTCTTTGGTATTAATTAATACTTTTTTTTTTGAGGATTTCTGACCGAAATTGCTAGAGAATTTTTTTATAGATTATTAAATAACAAAAATGCTGTGAAAATGTACATAACGTTTTCTAAAGTCAGATATATCTTTAAAAACAAAACCATCTTTGGAATTTTTAGACTCAGAAGACAGAACTTTTTGGAACTTTTTTGAACTTGAAAGTTTACGGTAACTAAACAAAAAACTGGTTTTTTTACACAGAATTTGTGCTACATTCCGCTCCAAAAAAGTTGATTTTTTAATAAGATAAAGTTCATAAGTAGCTTGTGTGTGTGTGTACTAATTTTCTAGTCGGACATCTGTGCCAATTTTTTAAACTCACATTCCTTTTGAAACTCGTTGCCGCCGAATTAGTAATTTATTTATTTTGTTGCACCTCCAGTGTTCTAATAATTGACCGGTGTGAACTTGGCAAGCAACTTTATTAAAAAAAAATAAACGTAGTACGGTTGGATTGTACTTCGTTTGTACCCGTTTGTACCACCTTCAGTTTCGTTTGTACCTCAAAGGTTAAAAAAATAGAAAGGGTTAAAAAAAATTCAGCAAGCAAGTACAAGATATTCAAAAACGGACAACGCCATTCGAAAGAGCATCGTTTGTACCCGTTTGTACCACCTTCGGTTTCGTTTGTACCTCAAAGGTTAAAAAAATAGAAAGGGTTAAAAAAAAATTCAGCAAGCAAGTACAAGATATTCAAAAACGGACAACGCCATTCGAAAGAGCATTGTTTGTACCCGTTTGTACCACCTTCGGTTTCGTTTGTACGTCCATTTAAATCGTTTGTACTTCCACCAAACCGGAAGTAGAAACATTTGAAAATAAGTAAGTGGGCGAGAGAAATTTCACTAATTTTTGAGATATCGGAAAACGGCCAACGCTATTCGAAAGAGCATCGTTTGTACCCGTTTGTACCTCTTTCTACATCGTTTGTACTTCAACCAAACCGGAAGTAGTGACAATTCAAAATATGTCAAAGAGAGAAATTTGGGTATTTTTTAAGATATCAAAAAACGGTCAAGGCTATTCGAAAGAGCATCGTTTGTACCTGTTTGTACCTCTTTTTACATCGTTTGTACTTCAACCGAACCGGAAGTAGAAACAATTCAAAATATGTCAAAGAGAGAAATTTGGCTATTTTTTAAGGTATCAAAAAACGGCCAAGGCTATTCGAAAGAGCATCGTTTGTACCTGTTTGTACCTGTTTTTACATCGTTTGTACTTCAACCGAACCGGAAGTAGAAACAATTCAAAATATGTCAAAGAGAGAAATTTGGCTATTTTTTAAGATATCAAAAAACGGCCAAGGCTATTCGAAAGAGCATCGTTTGTACCCGTTTGTACCACCTTCGGTTTCGTTTGTACCTCAAAGGTTAAAAAAATAGAAAGGGTTAAAAAAAAATTCAGCAAGCCAAGTACAAGATATTCAAAAACGGACAACGCCATTCGAAAGAGCATCGTTTGTACCCGTTTGTACCTCTTTTTACATCGTTTGTACTTCAACCGAACCGGAAGTAGAAACAATTCAAAATATGTCAAAGAGAGAAATTTGGCTATTTTTAAGATATCAAAAAACGGTCAAGGCTATTCGAAAGAGCATCGTTTGTACCTGTTTGTACCTCTTTTTACATCGTTTGTACTTCAACCGAACCGGAAGTAGAAACAATTCAAAATATGTCAAAGAGAGAAATTTGGCTATTTTTTAAGGTATCAAAAAACGGCCAAGGCTATTCGAAAGAGCATCGTTTGTACCGTTTGTACCTCTTTTTACATCGTTTGTACTTAACCGAACCGGAAGTAGAAACATTCAAAATATGTCAAAGAGAGAAATTTGGCTATTTTTTAAGATATACAAAAACGGTCAAGGCTATTCGAAAGCATCGTTTGTACCTGTTTGTACCTCTTTTTACATCGTTTGTACTTCAACCAAACCGGAAGTAGAAAATTCAAATATGTCAAGAGAGAAATTTGGCTATTTTTAAGATATCAAAAACGGCCAAGGCTATTCGAAAGAGCATCGTTTGTACCCGTTTGTACCTCTTTTTACATCGTTTGTACTTCAACCGAACCGGAAGTAGAAACAATTCAAATATGTCAAAGAGAGAAATTGGCTATTTTTTAAGATATCAAAAACGCCAAGGCTATTCGAAAGAGCATCGTTTGTACCTGTTTGTACCTCTTTTTACATCGTTTGTACTTCAACCAAACCGGAAGTAGAAACAATTCAAAATATGTCAAAGAGAGAAATTTGGCTATTTTTTAAGATATCAAAAAACGGCCAAGCTATTCGAAAGAGCATCGTTTGTACCTGGTTTGTACCTCTTTTTACATCGTTTGTACTTCAACCGAACCGGAAGTAGAAACAATTCAAAAATGTCAAAGAGAGAAATTTGGCTATTTTTAAGATATCAAAAACGCCAAGGCTATTCGAAAGAGCATCGTTTGTACCTGTTTTGTACCTCTTTTTTACATCGTTTGTACTTCAACCGAACCGGAAGTAGAAACAATTCAAAATATGTAAAGAGAGAAATTTGGCTATTTTTAAGGTATCAAAAACGGCAAGGCTATTCGAAAGAGCATCGTTTGTACCCGTTTGTACTCTTTTTACTCGTTTGTACTTCAACCGAACCGGAAGTAGAAACAATTCAAATATATGTCAAAGAGAGGAATTTGGCTATTTTTTAAGATATCAAAAAACGGTCAAGGCTATTCGAAAGAGCATCGTTTGTACCTGTTTGTACTCTTTTTACATCGTTTGTACTTCAACCAAACCGGAAGTAGAAACAATCAAAATATGTCAAAGAGAGAAATTTGGCTATTTTTTAAGGTATCAAAAACGACAAGGCTATTCGAAGAGCATCGTTTGTACCTGTTGTACCTCTTTTCACATCGTTTGTACTTCAACCGAACCGGAAGTAGAAACAATTCAAAATATGTCAAAGAGAGAAATTTGGCTATTTTTAAGATATCAAAAAACGGCCAAGGCTATTCGAAAGAGCATCGTTTGTACCTGTTTGTACCTCTTTTTACATCGTTTGTACTTCAACCAACCGGAAGTAGAAACAATTCAAAATATGTCAAAGAGAGAAATTTTGGCTATTTTTTAAGATATCAAAAAACGGCCAAGGCTATTCGAAAGAGCATCGTTTGTACCCGTTTGTACCTCTTTTACATCGTTTGTACTTCAACCGAACCGGAGTAGAAACAATTCAAAATATGTCAAAGAAAGAAATTTGGCTATTTTTTAAGATATCAAAAAACGGCCAAGGCTATTCGAAAGAGCATCGTTTGTACCTGTTTGTACCTCTTTTTACATCGTTTGTACTTCAACCAAACCGGAAGTAGAAACAATTCAAAATATGTCAAAGAGAGAAATTTGGCTATTTTTTAAGGTATCAAAAAACGACCAAGGCTATTCGAAAGAGCATCGTTTGTACCTGTTTGTACCTCTTTTCACATCGTTTGTACTTCAACCGAACCGGAAGTAGAAACAATTCAAAATATGTCAAAGAGAGGAATTTGGCTATTTTTTAAGATATCAAAAAACGGCCAAGGCTATTCGAAAGAGCATCGTTTGTACCTGTTTGTACCTCTTTTTACATCGTTTGTACTTCAACCGAACCGGAAGTAGAAACAATTCAAAATATGTCAAAGAGAGAAATTTGGCTATTTTTTAAGATATCAAAAAACGGTCAAGGCTATTCGAAAAAGCATCGTTTGTACTCGTTCGTACCTCTTTTAAATCGTTCATACCTCAAAGGGAACGGGAGTAGTGACATTTGAAAATATGTCGGACAGAGAAATGTTGCTAATTTTTGAGATATCGCAAAGTGGCTAACGCTACTATTCGATAGAATATCGTTTGCAACTGTTTGCACCTTTTTTGAAATCGTTTGTACTTAAGCGAAGCCGGAAGTAGTTCTTTTCAATATTTATGTTACATTTTTGTCTTACTTGACCAAGATTCCCATCCCCTATTTTAGAAAACATAAATACAGATATTCTGCATTTTTCCAACTAGGTCAGACAACTAGTAATGTGACCATTATTATTAATTAATAAATTAACTATGTATTAATTTTACTTTGTGAGAACTTTAAGTATATTCTTAAATATGTATGTTGTTTTTAAACCAACTTTTATTATATATTTCTATATCTTTGGTTGCAGATACCGGTTATAAATATATGCGTTTAACACCAATTATACTTTTCTTATTATGTAATTATTATGGACCTCTGCTAGGGAGATTATAAAAAAGATATTCAATTGAGTCGTGTAGCGGCATATTCAACGAATTGAATCGAATGGCATTGCCCGTTGTGCGATATCTCAAACATTGCGAAATTTCTCTCTCATATCTTCAAATACTTCTACTTCCGGTTTGGTTGAAGTACAAACGATGTAAAAAGAGGTACAAACAGGTACAAACGATGCTCTTTCGAATAGCTTTGGCCGTTTTTTGATATCTTAAAAAATAGCCAAATTCTCTCTTGACATATTTTGAATTGTTCTACTTCCGGTTCGGTGGAAGTACAAACGATGTAAAAGAGGTACAAACAGGTACAAACGATGCTCTTTCGAATAGCCTTGGCCGTTTTTTGATATCTTAAAAAATAGCCAAATTTCTCTCTTTGACATATTTTGAATTGTTTCTACTTCCGGTTTGGTTGAAGTACAAACGATGTAAAAAGAGGTACAAACAGGTACAAACGATGCTCTTTCGAATAGCCTTGGCCGTTTTTTGATATCTTAAAAAATAGCCAAATTTCTCTCTTTGACATATTTTGAATTGTTTCTACTTCCGGTTCGGTTGAAGTACAAACGATGTAAAAAGAGTACAAACAGGTACAAACGATGCTCTTTCGAATAGCCTTGGCCGTTTTTTGATATCTTAAAAAATAGCCAATTTCTCTCTTTTGACATATTTTGAATTGTTTCTACTTCGGTTTGGTTGAAGTACAAACGATGTAAAAAGAGGTACAACAGGTACAAACGATGCTCTTTCGAATAGCCTTGACCGTTTTTGATATCTTAAAAATAGCCAAATTTCTCTCTTTGACATATTTTGAATTGTTTCTACTTCCGGTTCGGTTGAAGTACAACCGATGTAAAAAGAGGTACAAACGGGTACAAACGATGCTCTTTCGAATAGCCTTGGCCGTTTTTTGATATCTTAAAAAAATAGCCAAATTTCTCTCTTTGACATATTTTGAATTGTTTCTACTTCCGGTTCGGTTGAAGTACAAACGATGTAAAAAGAAGTACAAACAGGTACAAACGATGCTCTTTCGAATAGCCTTGGCCGTTTTTTGATATCTTAAAAAATAGCCAAATTTCTCTCTTTGACATATTTTGAATTGTTTCTACTTCCGGTTCGGTTGAAGTACAAACGATGTAAAAAGAGGTACAAACAGGTACAAACGATGCTCTTTCGAATAGCCTTGGCCGTTTTTTGATATCTTAAAAAATAGCCAAATTTTCTCTCTTGACATATTTTGAATTGTTTCTACTTCCGGTTTGGTTGAAGTACAAACGATGTAAAAAGAGGTACAAACAGGTACAAACGATGCTCTTTCGAATAGCCTTGGCCGTTTTTTGATATCTTAAAAATAGCCAAATTTCCTCTCTTTGACATATTTTGAATTGTTTCTACTTCCGGTTTGGTTGAAGTACAAACGATGTAAAAGAGGTACAACAGGTACAAACGATGCTCTTTCGAATAGCCTGGCCGTTTTTTGATATCTTAAAAAATAGCCAAATTTCTCTCTCTGACATATTTTGAATTGTTTCTATTCGGTTCGGTTGAAGTACAAACGATGTAAAAAGAGGTACAAACAGGTACAAACGATGCTCTTTCGAATAGCCTTGGCCGTTTTTTGATATCTTAAAAATAGCCAAATTTCTCTCTTTGACATATTTTGAATTGTTTCTACTTCCGGTTCGGTTGAAGTACAAACGATGTAAAAAGAGGTTACAAACAGGTACAAACGATGCTCTTTCGAATAGCCTTGACCGTTTTTTGATATCGTAAAAATAGCCAAATTTCTCTTTTGACATATTTTGAATTGTTTCTTACTTCCGGTTCGGTTGAAGTAAACCGATGTAAAAAGAGGTACAACGGGTACAACGATGCTCTTCGAATAGCCTTGCCGTTTTTTGATATCTTAAAAAATAGCCAAATTCTCTCTTTGACATATTTTGAATTGTTTCTACTTCCGTTTGGTTGAAGTACAAACGATGTAAAAAGAGGTACAAACAGGTACAAACGATGCTCTTTCGAATAGCGTTGGCCGTTTTCCGATATCTCAAAAATTAGTGAAATTTCTCTCGCCCACTTACTTATTTTCAAATGTTTCTACTTCCGGTTTGGTGGAAGTACAAACGATTTAAATGGAGGTACAAACGGGTACAAACGATGTTCTTTCGAATGGCGTTGTCCGTTTTTGAATATCTTGTACTTGCTTGCTGAATTTTTTTTTAACCTTTCTATTTTTTTAACTTTGAGTACAAACGAAACCGAGGTGGTACAAACGGGTACAAACGATGCTCTTTTCGAATGGGTTGTCCGTTTTTGAATATCTTGTACTTGCTTGCTGAATTTTTTTTAACCCTTTCTATTTTTTTAACCTTTGAGGTACAAACGAAACTGAAGGTGGTACAAACGGGTACAAACGAAGTACAATCCAACCGTACTACGTTTATTTTTTTTTAATAAAGTTGCTTGCCAAGTTCACACCGGTTAATAATTGTGCATTAATTATTAACTTAAGTAAGTAAATTGTTTTTCAATTCAAATATACAATGGTAATTGTAGAATATTAATAGGGAATTAAAAGAATACACAGCGGATTATCACTATGAGAAACTTGCGTCATCGAATGTGGCATAACATGTAAATGATACCGGACATGGTATTAAATAGTGACTTAGAACTAATGAAAAAATGTAACTTAGACATGTAGGAAACCATGTACCATGGCTCTAAAGGTAAACCTAGACAATCGCCGAAGGGTTACCTACATATCCTATAAGTTTATCTTTGTACCATAGTATTTACACACATCATATAAAGTACTAATGAATGGTTAACTACGATATGCTCCTCTCCACCATTCAATATTGATAGATTTATTGGAGGTAAAATCGATCTCCTCAAACATTCATCTTTAGTTCTTGATACATTCTAAGGTCGCAGTATTGCATCTTTTTCCAATTCATTCGATCTTCGGTTGAAAACTAAAATCCAAGAATTTTCCAAACAATTCTCCTAAACAAGAGTTAATCTCATACAATTATTCAATATTTTGTGTGTCTAAATTAGCAAATAATTGACAAGAGAATTCATTTAATTGAAGAATAGAGCGAACCAATTTCTAGTAGATACTCCTAATAACAAATTTGAAATTAAAAATTAATACTCTCTTTTGAAAACTGATTTGATCATGTATTTTCGCTTATATTACTGAAATTCGACGCCATCTAACAACCAATATAATAATTATAATTTCTGAATCATGATAAGTAACAACAAAGCTTAATAACTTGACTCTTGCATGCTACATACGAAATATTCTACCGTATCCCAGCGCGCGTTTATCTTGAATGAATCGCTAAAATTCCTGAGAACCTAATAATTTTCTCTCATTGTTATATAGGCATGTAGTACCTATATATAATAATAATAATAATAATAATAATAATTTTTATTTATTACGTAAGCCCACAGGGATGTAACAAGTCAACAAGTATATACGTTGTATAAAGTTATATACGTTATAAAAAGAGAAAACATTATTTATAACTGCTCATATTAGGTACAGTTAGATTCCAAGTGTTATGGCTGAACTTTACCAGTTCTATTATGTAAAACAGTCCACTAAACTATGTCTGTGAAACACACCCACCCACATGGTAGTAGCATTTACATCAGAATTCCTCATAAATTTATTTTTTTTTATCACTTTTTGAATCCTTTTACTTTTGAAGAACATTTTTGCAGCATTGCTATTTTTGAATGCGTACGCGTTCATCGTTTTTGTTTGGTAGAGAAGCAGAACACCACCAAATGTAAGATTTGGCATGTCAGAATTGTTGTTGGCCTATTTTCTTTGGAGCGCAGTCAGTTTTGAGTGGAGCAACATCAAATTAGTATTTTTACGTACAAACAATGCTGATTCTGTTTTATTTTTAAAACATGCCTACCTGGAAATTTTGAAAAGGAATCCATTGTTTTCTTTTGTACTTAATTGCCTTGTTTTCAATGTAATTAGGGAATATCTTGTTTTTTTTATATATTCTGACAGATAAAAGGAAACTCTGAAATAATTACTAGAGAAAGATAAATTTGCTAACATAATCTATATTCCGCACTAAATTTAAGATTTTGTTAAGAATTGTATTTGCTAGTGTTACATCGCACTATTTATATGTATTGCGTTTTCCTGCAGGTTAAATACAAACGAATTCTTTTGGATCGATTCCATGATACTAAAATTTCTGAAAATAGTTCGAATTAATTCAATTTCTTACAAATTCATAACGCTGTAAATTGCCGTAGAACTAAGTTACGAATTTACTTTTATATCAAAGGATATTTTGATTCATCTTGCAGTAATTTCGACATCAAAGGCACTTTTACAAAACTTGTATTATAATTTTGGCTTGTCTGTTCCTCTGACTCAAACTATTTTGATGAAATAGTGAGACAGTCGATAGCGTAAACATGTTTTTTTTTTTTTCTTTTCGTCAGAAGTATATTCCTGTTAGTATATAATACGAACAATAATGATGTTGTTGTGAAATATGGAAGTAACTTCTGCATAATATAACCCGTAAATCCTTACATAACACCGTAATATATATTATAGCACTGGTTTACCACAAAAAGAAACTAGTACAATCTTCAAAGCACAGAACAATAATTTATTATATTTTTAGTTCAGTTTAGTTTAGTTTATTTTTCTTATTTTATACTATCAATGCATAAAATATAATAACATGACAAAAAACAGAATATAACAAATACACATATTTTAAGGTTATTTAAATGTAATTAATTTAAATTTTTGAAGATAGGGTGGGGGAAAGCTAAAACTGCTTTTAATCTCGATATAAAACTATATTTTACTTGCATTAAAAGCATTTGTCTTGGAATAAAGTGCTTGGAATTTAAAAAACCATGAAATCTTGACTTAAAACTATAAGAAAATTGTATTGAAACAATCTTTTGTTTCTGTGTGTACTTGCAAAAGGCTTTCTGAACTTGTGATAGGTACACACTTTTTTTTTGAGCTGGCAAATCTTATTTTATTGAAAATAAAAAGAAATGACATTAAAGAATTAACTAACAGTGCAGTTAGGGTTAAGATATCTTAATTACTAAGGTATCTTTCCTAATAAGGAAATAATCCTACTAAGAGAAAACTTTCGAAAACGTCAAAATACTACATAAAATGTAAGATAACATTACTTTTATATGAATTTTTTGGAAAATTACATAAGAAAAATGTAACGTCATCAATATTAATAAAACTTGACACAATGGCGTACACCATTTAGCATGTGCGTTTCGGTAAAAAAAAAGTCACAAGCGAAAGGCTCCGAAGGCGTGCAAGGTGAACAAGGGAAATATATCGCGGCCAAATGGAAAACAATCGTCGCCAGTAAGGGGTATTTTCATTTATCGCCAGAAGTATCAAAAAAAAACAGAAAATTCTACGAAATTCCGACATATTTTACAAAATGGCACAAGTCGACTCTGCGACCGTATTGATGGTCGTTGCATACACTGTGTATATGTTACTATTTTAAATGATTAAAGACAGTTCTCAACCAGACACCCACGTGTATACACCCCACACCGGCCGCTCCTAATCACTCCAAGATAGCACAGACGTCAGATCATTTGTCAAAATTCATCAACTTTGTGCGATCATTGGATGCGATCATCCTGCCAGTTGGAGGTCGGGTTGATGTCGAAACGGCTTCTTACATGCCTCATTTTACAGTTCGCACCCTAAAATAGAGTGGCAACACGTTACTTTTTTTTGTATCAAAATGAGTTCATTTATAAAGGTATGTTTTACCAGCGACACACTTAATGTTACTTTAACCGAATGCGTACAGTGGCAGCCGTATCTGTCATACGGTAAAATGCCGCTTAAACATTCCGAGTTTCCAGGGATAATTTTGAACGTAATTAAGCGTTTAAGCCACGTGTAAAAAGTCAAAACACCGTTCGATAAATGTTATGAAGCTGTACAGTAAGAAAGGCAAGATGGAAAATTGCAGAATAATTCGTGCAATGTTGTTATTTGTGATGGAAGTAATTTCCTAACCTGACATGTCTTTTGGGTAACATTAACAACAATTTTATTATATCTATGGGTCAATACGTTGTAGTTACAAAGTAATACGATATTTAATTTTGTTTGTTTTTTTTTTCATTTACATTAATAAAGTTACGTTTCGGATTCTCTTACTTTAATCCATTTCCAAACTAATTATTGTTTTTTTTTTATTTTTAATTCATCCCTCTTGGCCACTCACAAATCTCTCATAGTCCTGGTTAATTCCAATTAAAACATGTAAATTAATCAAACTAGTGAATAACTAGTGTGTCATATGGGAACATTTTTTAGAACTTTTTATTTAAATAACAATTTAAAACACGCGGTCGACATTCATTTTATGTGTGTGTTTGTTCAGATTAATATGTTTGATGTGGGAGGACTATGAGAGATTTGTGAGTGGCCAAGAGGGAGGAATTAAAAATAAAAAAAAACAATAATTAGTTTGAAAATGGATTAAAGTAAGAGAATCCGAAACGTAACTTTATTAATGTAAATAAAAAAAAAACAAACAAATGAAGTTTTTCTTTGAGATATAACACGGTAAAAAAATTCGAAGGAAAAAAATCAATCTTATTTTATTCTTTTTCAAAATCAACGTTACAAAGTAATATAAGATTCGTAATAAACGCTCAGGTATTTTTGTGATTGTGATTATCCAGTTTTTAGATAGATTGTTGGGCAAGTTTCAAGATACATACATATATGTGAAATCATAGGATTCCCATAGCGCCAATTTGTCATAATGATTCCGGTTCGAATAGTATAGAATGATTGTAGGATTATTTCACATACTTATAAAACAGGAAATTTAAACTCCTGTTTCAATATATAAAAATTGCAAGTTGTGTTATTTTACGTTTCAAAATAAATTTAGAAATGACGAGTCAATCACCAACGATAGCCAGGATAAAATTACATTTTACCCGTAATAATGCAGGTATGCCCCTTGTTTTTGAAACATCAATTTGGTGTGTAATTACACTCTAATTTGCTACTCCTGATGAAACAAACAAACTAAACAAATCAGCCGTTATTGATCCATTCCCTACAGATCGTATATCGGACAAATTTCGAGATTTTCTCATTATTATTTAAACCTTTGTTTGTATAACAATTACAGCGTCTTTTTTTTGTAATTCATTTTGATTTATCGTATCGCTTACATATTTATATACAATTTTGAATTAATTTCCGTGACAGATATCTATAACAATGTAATCTACATATTTTTTTACAACAACTTTCACGATATACTCCTATAATTTGTCACAAAATTACGTCCGAATAATACTGGGTATAATATTTCGAAAGTTAGGTAGGTACCATGCATGTGTATAATCGGAAATTCCACAGATTATTTCAAAATTTCGCGCAATTAATTAGAGGAACGAATGCGACAACGTCACGAGACCTGGCCAGAGAGCTTTCGCCTCTGTTCTGCAACGAGGGCCAAAGCAACTCAAGTCTCCAACCACATTATGGACGGCGACGTTATTCAACTTTTCTCTCCTCTCTTTCTCGCCAACGAACGCAGGAAAGAAATACAGTCGTTATATAAAATCGTAAAAATTGAATTTCATCAATTCCTCCAACAACAAGCAAATAATGTTTGTATACTCTGACATGGCGAGAATCTCCTTCCAGATGATGCTTGCGGTTTTAAATTAACTATAGGGAATTTAATGATTAAGCTAATTGAGTAATTTAAGTGTTTAAATTAGGGAGATACACTGCGTGTTGTATAGAAACGCCGATGAGGAATATACACTTGTGAATTTTGTGGCTCTAATGCCGGACTGGCTATAAATATACGGCAAGTTTCTGCTTGCATAAACTCTCGGATCATTCATTCTATACTAACAAGTAATTTCTATTTTTAAACTGTATACGTGGGATTCTTTATTTGTTTTTTCGAAAAGGTCAATGCGCTTTACTTTACGAAAAAAAAAAAATGAGACGTATTAAATAAATTTGTTACCTCTCTCTATATACATATCCAAATTATTATTAATACATTTTACTTTGGTTTATACTACTGATGGGTTAATTAAGTGAAAAAGGATTAATTAGGTAACGGTAAACGAATGCGCTTTTATATTTAAAAATAAATTGAGTGCTTTTTCCTTGCAAAATTGTTTTTAAAATTGAATTTTATAAAGTAAGGAAATCGAATGAGATGTTTTATAAGAATGAACGACATTATTTAAATTATATTATACAATTTACCAGTAGGATGGATTTATATTCTTTAGCATTTGGCGCTTAAAACATACATACAGGGTGAGCCAAATTAAGTATGCACCATTGCTATTTCGTTATTATAAATGTTACAAAGTTAGTCAAATTATTATAATAAAAAAATTAGAAATTGCTATTTTTAAACTTTGACTATTCTTCTTATACAGGGTGATTCTCAATATATGCGACAAACTTTAAGAGCTGATTCCTGAGGTTATTTTGATCACAAAAGTTCATATGAGTATATGTCCAAAACGGTTTTGTTTTAAAGTTATTGAATGTTTAATAATAAATTATGAACTATGACTAACACGATATAATATCACAGTTGGTTCTTCAAAAACTATTGTGTTGAGAGGGAATTGTTTATTATTTGTCATTTCAATATTTGTCAATAGTTGTCAGAGCATTCATTCAGTTTATTGCCAGTTCTGTTTT
Organism: Protaetia brevitarsis; assembly: GCA_004143645.1. NCBI lineage: Eukaryota > Metazoa > Arthropoda > Insecta > Coleoptera > Scarabaeidae > Protaetia > Protaetia brevitarsis. Next base: position 2,021,093 of record RXPK01000017.1, on the reverse strand, counting down.
CTAAAATGAATTACACGAATGCTGATGATGTGGATATGCATTTCGTTTACGGTCTTGTCAATGGAAATTGCGCGTGTGCTAGATGTCTTTATGAAAAACGATACCCGAACCGTATCATCCCGCATCATTCAATGTTTGCCCGTCTTCACCAACGTCTTGGTGAAACGGAAAATTTTAAATTACTAAATGAAATTGAGGAACATCCTATACTACAAGCACCAGAAAGATTGCGTTTGCTTTAAACATTAGTCAGGCAACAGTTTGGAGAATATTGAAAGATCAACTGTTGTATCCATATCACATTCAACGGGTGCAGGCACTTTTGCCGCAGATTTTCCGCAAAGGTGGCTTTTGTCAATGGATACAACACAAAATCGCACAAAATCCTGACTATTTGGCTCAAATATTCTTCACCGACGAGGCTACTTTCTCTAGAAAGATTATTAATTTTCATAATAATAACAACATATGGGCTGAAGAAAATCCGCACGAACTAGTGAATGCCCGTCGTCAACATCAATTCTCTGTCAATGTGTGGGCCGACATTGTTGGAGATCACTTGATAGGTCAACATTTTTACCGATGCGGTTAAATGGCGAGGTATACCGCAATTTTCTTGAAGAGGAGCTACCACTACTGCTGGAAGAAGTTTCGTTGTAATTAAGATTACAAATGTATTTTATGCATGACGGTGCTCCAGCGCATTTTAGTTTAGTTGCTCGCGAGTTTTTGGACAATACGTGTCCAGATCGGTGGATAGGACGGGGAGGTACACAAGCGTGGCCTCCTCGGTCTCCAGACTTAATTTCTTTGCACTTTTTTCTCTGGGGTCACCTTAAATCATAGTTTATACGATCCCATGTAAAATGTCGATGAACTGAGAAATCGTATTATCGCAGCTTTTCAAACAATTCGAAAATACCCCTGGTATTTAGAACGGACTCGCCAGTCAACACGACGGAGGATAGAAGCTTGTATTGCAGTTGGGGGCGGTCATTTTCAACAGTTAGTATAAGTTAATTTTGTTGTACTAATTATTTTTTTAATTTATAATAAAAACATTAATTATGTTAACTTACTATTAAACATTGTACAACTTTAGAACTAAGCGGTTTTGGACATATGTTCTTATGAACTTTTATGATCAAAATAACGAAACTATGCATCTTTATATATGATGTATTTGTTTACTAGAGGATCTTCCAATAGAGTAGTGATGTATTTTCACACGTTGTTTTGAGGTACATACTGTCAATTTGTTCCTAAATGTTTTGCGGCAGCAAACGTCATTTTCCAATCTAACTCGCAAATACTTAAAAGACAACATTTATCAAAATGCCCAAAGCACAAAGGAAGGAGGGCGAAAAGACAAAGTTGTGTAGATAATGATCCTGTTATTGTAAAACGCATCCTTAGTGTAAAGTTGTTTTTCTTTTCGGGGGCATTACCTACGTGTAAGCTGGTCAATCCCCGCACAGCCAAATCTCCGATTTTAGATATGATTCGATTACCTTAACGTTTGTATATTTACAGAAAATAACGAATGAATAAAGCTGGCCTACTTTAAAAACGAGGTTCCCGTAAAGATACTGTAAAATAATACAATCATTTTATTTTAACAACACAAGATTTTTTTACTGTCTTTGAACCGTCATTCCACACATGTAAAATTCGCGTGCAATTTTTCGAGATGACATAATAGGATTTAATTCGACCAAAGCACATATTTGTCATTTTAAATCACTTGCATTCTTATCCGGGACAACTTTATGCTTTATCATTTATTAATATAAGAAAATGTTGCTTTGAACAGTAAGGCCGTGTTAGAACAGTATCTTGGGCTACTCTCGGAGCTAGGTAACTGAAAACCAATCTCTATACTAGGGTCTATTCGCTAAAATACTTGCAGTTTCTCCACAAATTTGAGCTCCGGCGTATAGTAATTCATTTTTAAACTGATTATCTATACCCACTTTAGAACGCGATTTATTGGGAAATATGTGAGAGGATAGCATAGGATTAGACAATATAAATTCGATTAAATGCGCTTGCAGATACGCGATAACAACATTCTGTTACCATTGCATTGGTACTCTGCACTGATGTTTGACTTCCGCCCTCGATCATCGACGCGACAGGGAATTTAATGCGTCCGATAAAATAACTAACTGAGAATATACAATCAGTCTAATAGCGCTTTCACATATTTCATCATGTGTTGAGGCCCTAATATGCAGGCATTTGACTGTAAATCGATCGTTTTGAGAATTTTACAAATATTAAAGAACTTCTTCTGGACAACTAAATTTGTTTGCAATCAAGAGTCTTAATTATATTTAAATACAAAACGCCTTATATTAAAAATTTGACAGAAGGGTAACTCCTATGTATGTAACAAATGGAAACCATTTGGCTTTTGCGTTTTAGTTTATTAATTCATCTCCAGCTTGCGTGCGTTCACTCGGTATAATCGTGCAGTACAGAGTCTGTAAAACAATAATTTCAAAACGCTGCATGTGACTCCTTCTGTTATGAATGAACAGTCTCCAAATGTATTTGTAACAATTCCACACACACACAGTTTACAGATAAATCTAGTGTTAATCGCCCGTCCAATTATATCTTCCAGTTTATGGCAATAGACATCAATCACTTATCCAGCACGATTATGCATATTGCACTAAAGTGTACACGCACTTCTTTCGTTTTCATTTCAGCAGTGCGCCAATATGTTCCAGTTATTAATAAGCACTTTATCTCTCGTAATGACACGACCAGCTCCGTGACTGACGTGACCTTTGCGGTACCGATTATTATTATCGTCGACAGCATGTATATAGTACGTTACGGTTCGTCTAAATTTAAAACAAGAGACAGAATCGCCGTTTCTACAAATGATTATTGTAGTAAATTCAGAATGTCTCCTACTATAAATTGCAGCACTGGGTATGTGGTAAGCTATTCACACACAGAAAAAGAGAATCAAAATATACTAACTACTATTTGGGATCTTTTTAGTTGACCTTGAAATTTTCGTTTTAAAAATTGTTTTTCTTTTTGCATACATAGCCTCACATTCACGCAGAATGTGGTAAGCGTTTTCTGTTATTGCATTACACAATCTACAGTTATTATTATATTTTAAACGCCAAGCATTGAATTGGATTGAAAGTTGCTCAAGGGAATCACTCCGCCACTATAGGATGCGGTGAGGGAGTCGCCCTTTCAATGATCACAGCACCTATTAGATGTTTATCTGGTAAATACAGGGTGTATCAGATATAGAGGTAAATATAATAATATGTAGCAGCTGTAATCATATACGATCAAAAAGTCTTAATGCACAGGGGGTCTATCTGTAAGCATTACGAAAAAAAAAAATATTTTGTAAATGCCGTGGCTAGAGCCGCACCTGTGCCCAACCTAAATGCTGTCCCGAGTATACCCCACATACCGCTATCATTCAGCCAATACCGCTGTTAGTTTTTGTGGAATCGCCGCTATGGAGTGCAAGCCACTTCGAACATTTTATTTAAATTCTTCCCGTCTCGAAAAAACTATCCTTTTCAGGACCATCATGATTTCATATAAAGAAAATCGAAGCTTGATGCATCGGCAAAAGCGCGGGAATGTGTAGATTCATTTTCGCGCGACATCATAGTAAAAAGGCGTGTTTGCAAATTTTCTGTATATACATCTATTTCTGTGTAATTCGAAATTCAATTCATTTTGCGTTATTTGATTAAATAATCCAAAGAAATAACTCAGATTCATGTGGTACCGTTTATTAACAATTAACTCTCGATTCGACAAAGCAAAAGGAAAATCTTTACGTTTTTTGTAAGTACTGAAGTCGCATATCCGGTGAAACTCGAACGTCTTATCAGGATATTAAAAAATATACTTTGTAGACTTCGTGGAATGCTCTTAACAAAAAGGAGTTTATTTTATAAATAGAAGAAATTTAAAATGCCTCAGTTTTGCTATTTTTACAAGGGCCTTTATTTATTCTGAATGACGTTAAATGAACTTACGGCTTCTTTCTATTCTTAATGGTATTTAAGAATAATACTAAATGAGTGCAATGTATTTATACATAATACCACGTTTAGCGGGTGCTTAACATGACGTTTCCTTGCATCAGGCCCGACTAAAGAATTTTTGCTCTAAATTTTACTTTTTTTTATTTTTTAATGATGAAATCCGGTTTCGGCGAGTTTGTGCTTTATATGTCGTGTAGTTAACACCCAAACAAATTTTACTTTTTTATTTGATACACCCTGTATACCAGATACTACGTTATAATCGTATAATCGTGCTATTTATGGCAAATATATCCTCTTACTAGAATGGAATAGGAGGAGCGTCATCTACGCAACAATTTCTATAAAACACACAAGTATTTCTACGTAGTTTGTTATACTTATTGTGGGGAGAAAACTACTATAAGAAAATGAGCAAGATATGTTCATGATTGCACTCCGAAAAAAAAAAAACATTTTATTGATTTAACATCGTTGAATGTTTAAAATATTTCGTTAAACAATAAATGATACGGTAGTTTACATTTCTACAAAATTATTTTGTTGAGATAAATTTAATAACTTTTGACTCAGAATATTTTCTGTTGCTTTGCAACCATTGGTTTATTTAATCTTAGTTAAAAATTGAAATAACAAAACTTCTTGTTGAATTAACTAAATTTTTCTTGATAAAATATATTTTGTTGCCGCAAATAAATCGTTTTTTCTGTATAAAAATAAATATACCATTAAATATATCCAAACCAAATTGTTATATTATTTATAAATCGAAAATTAAAAGATGTGTATGTGATGAGTAATGGATGATTTCGAATGACCGTCAATTAATGAATGATCATTCAAATTATAATTCTAAGCTGCCGGTTGAATGATCATCTCGAAACCTCTAACCTTGTTCAAATAATATTGGATAAATATTTACTCCAATTAGTTGTTATGTAGTTGTCTCGTTTTTTCGAATTAAAAATGCGTATTTGACTATTGAAATCTATTTCCTTTTCTTGTTACTATACAGTGTATAGTGGAGACAATCTTAAAATCAAATCGATGGCTTGTGCTCAGAGTGTGATCAGTCAGTAAAGGCACTTTTATTGTCTCAACTTAGTTTTAAAGTGTTGAAACGATTAACCTACATATAATTTATTACAATTTTTACAAAGAATTTTATAAATAATATTGGGGCGAAGTGACAAAGGTGTCTTATCCTTCATTTTAGAGAATAGAGTATTATTATTCGATTTGTAATTAAAAAGCTATTTTATATATATTTAAATCTCAAAATGTAAGAGTTTACCAGAGACTTCTACATCTGGTAGTTACGATATAAAAAACTTCTTGTATGTCGATTTTAACTACATGTTTGTTATTTATATTTTCTATTTTTAAAATTCGTGTTATGAGCCGAATCATGTTACTTCTGTTTCTTAAATTTAAATTCTTTTTATACATCTTTACTATTATTCATTTACAGTTTTTATCTACTGAAGTGAAATGAATTTGTTAGAAGCTTATAAATTGCAAACTTTTCTGGTTTGGTATCTTCCCCAATTTCTGTGACATCTACTTAAAATATCCAAAAAAAAAACGGGAATGCTCTATGCGGTATAAGATTGTGTATCATTACATTCGTTTGTTCGATCTAAATTATGCCATAGATCATTAGGCTCTCATCTCGACTGTGTTGCAGATGATGTCATCCCTTATAAATCAGAGCAGTTTTTGTGTCCTGACTAAATTATTTAAATTCTAAAATTTCTCATTTGTAACAAATGATATTATATTGAATTGATTTAAACCAACCTCCTACCTTCACATTAGTCAAACGAAAGACTCATCAATAGAATGTAAACTCTTATTAAGACCTTTTACAGTATCCTCTCATGTGTTTCATGTTTCACTCGTCTAATCAACATTAAGTCACAGCGCGTAAAACTAGCGATCATCCTTTTAATTCAAGGTTCAAATATTACTTATAATTAAATGAAATGATATACGGAAAAATTAATAAATAAACAGTTCTTATAAATACAGTACAACTAGTTAACATACTCATACTGCAGTAAGCTAACATTAGATTATCTTTTCTTATTATTTAAAACCGCTGTACTAATTAATTACTAGGAGTATAATTAAAAATACCAACAGACTGGTTTACCCGGTACATACATACTGATAATAACTAGTCTCACCGTACCAGCGTGTGTTTGAAATATTTATAAGTCAGGATTGTAATAATGTGCGTGTAACATATATCCAAGGACCTTTGTTATGTAATTTTTAGTTTATTACTATGCCATAAACGGCATTATAACTATTAAAATTATTGAAAATTGCTCGTTAAAAACGATTAGTGTAATGATTGTACATATCGAATTTATTTTATGTTGTTTTTTTTTGTCAATTGATTCGTAAGTCAATTTTAAATATATAGATTCACAGTGGGTGAATGAGAAATTTAAATGAAAAAAAAAAATGAAAACTGTTTAGGTGTTATTTTTATTTACCTATTAGCAAACATTATATTTATCTTAATTATTGTAAGGACGATACAAAAATATACTTTACTATTCATTAATTACACGTTTTACTGTACATACTGTAATTAATATAACTTTCCGTCTAGCGCGCCAGTCAACTACTAAGTTTCCATATATGTGAATTAACATAACAGAAGGATACCAGTACAGTTGTCGAAAAGAGCAACATTATTTATTTAACTATAAGTATTATATATTATATCACGGGCCGGTGTACTCATAACTAACAGCTTCTTGCGGGTTTAGTAAGTATTAACATTTAACCCCTTATCTTATTTAAGGACGCTGAAAGTTTGTAGCATTAAGTGGTTTTAAGATGTTCTCACTAACCGCTTCATTGCGATATAAAAACATGCTGATCTTTGAAAAAAGTACCTTCCACATCTACGGAGCAACACACGCCATAAATTAAACTAACTCTTTATAGGTCTGATGAACGATCAGATGTACACCACCAATGTTGTAGTCCCCATTTGTGCAAGACAAAACTGTTACCACACTGACAAATATTTTGGCGCCACCATAATGTTAAATTCTGGAATTCCCGATTTACTTTCTAATATATGAAAGAATGAGCGTTTTCTATGCCCGACATTGTATTACAGTTAAATGCGTAAAACGTTAAGTGGGAGAGATTGTACTATCCCGCGTCACAGACTCGACTAAACTGATACTGTACTATATCCAGTGTATAGAGTATACTTAGTATGTCAAAGCAGGTTACCAAATAAACTATATGTGGTAGTACTGGCTGTACGTTACTTAGGCACAAAATCGAAATTAAAAAAAACAATTTAGGAAAAGCATCCAAAATATGAGGAGAGCAATCCTTATTTACATGTATCTAAGCTGTGCTATATTTTCAGCCTTCATCAAAAACAAGTTTCTCTAAAAGAACATTACATTTAGTTAAATAAAACATTAAGGTACCTATTTGCTCATCATCATTCGCCGCATAGACAGCCATTTTATATTGTTGGAAGTACTTCTACAGCGTATGTTGAATTAACTGTGTAATATTTATTACGTTATTTCTCATATTTTGTTTTATTGTTTTGTTGACAATTTTGTTTTAAATATAGTTTCTGATTAAGTTTTATTTTATTTTATATCTACATACAAATACTACATTTTGAGGTGAGAAGTTAAATGGTCGTTATTAAATATTTGTACAAATTTTTGTTGTTTATATAGTCGCCTAAATTGATAAAATGCCTAATTGTGTGGTGGAAAGGATGCAAAAATCACCATTTTTTTGTAGTTTTTGTTTATCTTTGATTAAAATAATTCTTTCTTTCAATTGCAAAAGAGTACACGTTCCTCACAATACAAAACGGAAACATTTCAAATTATCTGATTAGCTATGATAAAAAGTTTTCTTTAGAATAACAACACGCGTGAAAGAAATTCACACATTTAAATTTGTAAATAAACTCTCGTATTAAATGTGTAAAGCATTTAATGAATGTGTAACTATCTAATGTTAAAGTTCTCTTAACTTCATTCTACTTTACTGCATACTCCCAGTATATTCATTGTATCTTCCTCATCATATATGTGGTCCAATCCGCCCCGTCATCACCATTTGCGCGTGACATACTAATATATATTCCATACACGAATCTATTAGTGTTGAACGAAAGCTTTGTGCATCCTTCACGGTAGATTGTCCCTTCATCAATGCGACTTCCAAGCAATCCTATTTTATCATTTGCGTGAATGCAAGGCTTGTGCATGAAGAAATCTTCCACATTGCTATTTCACGAGAATAAATGTGGAGCAACCCCTGTTTGTATATAAACATTTACTATTTACGATCATAAGGGATTTGACTCAACAAATTAAATTATAAATTATAAAAAGCCACGCCGTGAATGGGAGCTGCTTGCTCCTACCTTTCACGAAATACATCCATCAATTTTAACGCCGTAAATAAAAAGCAAAAAACTGAGCGTTCGTTTCATCGTTATGTGGCTTCGCGCACTGCAATATTACTCATAGCTATACAGGCCGAACGAACCCGTTCATCGCAACACTACTAGTATTTACTGTAGCGAAAGTTTGCCATAGGTGCGGGCGGCGCCATGTAAGCAACACTATTGACCATCTGAGAATGACATAATTTTCACAGATGTCACTAAAAGACATTCCCACCAATGGCTTCACTTCCTAATTCAAACTGACATTTTAGGGAGCTTACCTATACACAGATGTTCTTAACCTTGCTGCCTCAAAGCGCGATTATATCAGCAAACCACAAAATCGCTAATGCACCATGTTTCTCAAATTTGCGCAATGAAAGGATAAGTCACATATGTATAGCATATAAATTATTATTAGCGTGCCCAAGCAAAAATCGCGAGTAAGGAATATGCACCATGTTAATAGAAGAATGGGTATATTACGTTGTAGCTTAGGTAAATATTGCGGAGCGCACGTATATACAACAAAACAGCCTGAATAGTTTATTACGCAAAGAAGCATTCTCAACTATCAATTGAACAAACATCAATAACAATTAATATACTACTAAAGGTGTGAACATTATTAATAGCCATCCATCATCTGCCAATTCGTTTACCATAAGGCCTCAAATTAAACGTTCCTATTTTTACACGTACAATGAAGACGTTTAAGTCTATATAAAAATTAATTCAAATTACCGCTTCTAACAAAGACATTAGCTCGATATAGGCGTCTACATAACTAACCATTCTACATAGAGTATATAATTTACGACTATAGTATACCATTTTACTTTTTATTATTATTAGTCCGTTTTGTGATCAAGCGTGTATGTATAAATGTACCATCGGGAATTTTGCAAGACGATTTTATAATGACGGCCTGAAACTTCAATTACATTCCCGACATGTGTGATGTACAAATTATTAATAGATAAACAAATTGCGTCCTAAGATCATATTTACCATCCTGGGTTAACACAATGGTTTTAGTCGTACAATACTATGTTTCGTTAACTTTATGATTATAACAGTCCACATTTCATATAGAGCTAAAACGCCTGTGGCTACAAACTTTATGACGCATTAGTGTGTATTTTAGAAAGTTAATAAACCGCGTTTTTAAATAAAACTAGCCGGTGCCTCGACTAAAACGAGAGAAGAACATTTTTTTAGTAACGCTGTGTAATCGTTGTCGCTGCCTTCTCTATAGTCTTTTTTTTCTGAGCGAGATCTTATAGTTTCTATTTCCTTTTTCTTCTATATTACTCCGTCTCGTTGTCTAGATTTCATAGCGTTAGTGTCTTATCGACCGTCAAAACAACATTATTACTTTTATTGCCTCTGTATTTGATATATACAAACTCGACGCGAATCTGCTGAGATAAAAGCGTTCGCTTTCGGTTTAACAATAACAACAGGTGTGGGAAAAAAAAATCTATTTGTCCTAAGGTGGAAACGTCCTATCCTAAGGTTCACGTTCAACAATTATTTATCTGCTCGATTTTTTTTTTCGGTCAGCCGTTTTTGAAAACGAAATATAATTCGTTGCGTATTTATTAACTTTGATAGATACTGCGTCTATTATTTTATCTGCAACGAATTATATTTATGTGTGTGGT
>RXPK01000017.1:1811087-2005630 GCA_004143645.1 Protaetia brevitarsis | reverse complement strand
TCATGATAACCATAAATTTAACGAGTGCATCTACTTAAATTATCCGATATCACATCTATTCCCTTCTACATAAACAATTAAATGTAACATACTTTATAATACTCCTATCAACCTCAACGATGTGAATAAGCACGCATATAGGATCAGCATGGAAAAAAATAGATCTTTAATGATGAAAGTAGTAAAGTAACACTGCTCTTGATGATGTCATTATTCATAGCCCTACTGCAAAGAAATGTTAAACTTTTTCATAGCGAGGTAATAATGGTTTGATATCTTGACAACGACTAGATAGGTATATGCATCCTTTATCTTATCGACGGAGAATTTATTCTACACTTGTTTGGTAAATTAGAAATAATAATATTAATTTGAAAAAAGTCTTCTAACGTTATTGTTTCGAATTACAATCGATATGAAACACTCTGTATAAATTTAGTGGTTCTTTACAGACTTTGTAGGAACAATTATTTTTTCTTGATACTAGTAAAAGAGATCATATCTTAAAAAGTTTACAAATATGGTATGTGGTCCCAAAGAGATGAAAACGTCAAAATTTTGACAAAATCGTGAATATCTCAAAAACGGTTGGATTTAGGGATAGAGAACTAAACCGTTTGTAAGATTTAAACATTTATAGAGAAAGTCCTGTTTTATATTTTCCGTTTTCTAGCTATGACCTCATCGTTTGTTTTTCTTTTAATTGTAATTACAACAGAAAAAATACCCTGCGAGAAAGGTCATGACAAATTGCATTTAAAAAACTTTTGTAAATATTTTTATCTGATATAACAGCTCGTATTTTTTTCCAGGTAATCAGCAAAATTACGACCACATTTTTCGTCGGGAAATGTACACATATTTTCGCCGTATTTACACGGGTCTAGGGGAGAGTACCGCAGGGACGCACTACACACATACACAGTCAACACACACACAAACACACAAAAACGATATCTCGTGCGGCATTTTTAAAACGCACCTCGCCTCCAATTTATCTTTATAAACGAGTAATTTTCGAGGCGTTTCTGTTTGTCCCTGGCCCGAGGCGGTTGATGTTTATTGTATTTGTCCTTTTTTTTTGTACATTCCGCCTGCAAAAAAAAAAAAAAAACCAGAAAACAAAATACCCACCTCGTGCATCACGAACCAAATATAACAGAGACTGATGGGCCACAGGGGCTTGTAGTGGTTCCCAAGGGTGTACATGTAAATGAGCCACACGGCGCAGGAAACAGAAGCGTAAACATATCACAGAGTGCCATCGCTATCAACACCACGTTGGTGGGGGTCCGCATATGCCTTTTGCTGAGCACGACCACGATCAACGTGTTGGCTATTATCGTTATGATCAGGAGGAAGGGCATCGTTTGACCGTACATCGGAATCGCGTAATTTATCGGCAATTCGTTCGTCACGTTGATATAACTCATCGGTTGGGCGGGTGGCGAAGTCGAAGAAGAAGAAGAAGATTGATTGTAGTAAATCGTCGAAACGTTGTAGAAGAAATCCGGCGATTGTTCGGACGAGAATAACGTCGACATGGCGGTCGATACCAGGACATCGTCGAAGATCATGGTGTTGGCGGGCATCCTAGGGAGGGGGCGAGGGGGATTCTTTAAATTTCCATAACGATCGAGACGCCCTCTGTGCTGGTTACGTCGGGCATTTTACGTATACGGCGATGTGTTCTTAAACTTTCTCGCTCGTTAGCAGCATCTTGTATCCGGTGGAATTCTGTATTAGATGTTGGAGTGTCGAAGTGAAGGTGGACCATCCTCCATCCGCATTAGTAGAGGTCTGAAACAAAAGAAAAAATACATTTAAATCGTGTAGTGTTACTATAACTTGATACTTAATATATAATGGCAACAACGTTACTTTATACTCATATCTATGATTATTTTTATATTCGAACATTGTTCACGGTTCAATTTGAACTCAGCGTATTTAAGGAATATCAGCCATAAAGCCATCGAATTTAAGGAATATCGATCAGAACGTACTGCTGTGGTCTGGCACCCCGGGATTCGTAAATTCAGTGTTATTTTATTTATAGAGATTAATCTTTATCAATGTGTCGGGCAAATTCTCTCACAAATTATGTTTTATTTTTGGATAAGATTTTGTTATTTGATTGATTGTTAAATCTATTTTATGTGCAGTTGTTATTTAAATGTCAATTCCAATTGTACATAATAGCGTTCATCAGTATTGTATATTTTGTAGTTTTATTATTCTTTTAGAATTTTCTATAGACGATTCTGCGTTGTCGAGCGCACCGTAATTTGTAAAATATTATAAACCAGGTATATCCACGTAACTGCGTTCATTAAAAGTTTATGACGTTCTATTTACTTATTTTTAAGCATTTTGGCACCAGTATCCTGTTCATTTGGAACTATAATGTAAAATACCTTAACCAAAATATCCACGTCCGGTTGAACCGGAAATGGATGTCAACTTTGTTAATTTTAATATAAGAATGATAGAATTTTTTAATCATTTTTTGGATAGTAACACAACTATAATACGTCAGCTTTCATTACTATTCCTATAGCTACATGTTGCCGTTTTTGAGTTATTTAAGTTTTCTTTTTTAGTCCTAATCATGCATCGATGAGAAATAAATATCTCGGTTAATACTAACCAAGTAGAGACTGCAAATTTGCTATTTATGAATGTAGATGATTACTCTAAGAAACGGTAAGCACACTTTACGTTCTAACATACAGGGTGTTCAAAACTGAGGAACAAAGTGACATACTTTCAAAGCAGAAAATCAATTTTTTTTTAAAAGAACACCCTGTATTTTAATTCGGAATTAGAAAGTAAATATACCCCTATCATATTATATCAGCCATTCCCTATACCTATCTTTAAATAGATTGAGATATGAGCGACTTTTTGTTAAACAGACTAAGTTAGCCCTATCTTTAATCGTTCGTAGCTGGCCTCTGAAATTGACTTCACGTCAAGTTCATGTATTATTTTTGAATAACCATACAAGAATGTCTGTTCGAATACTCATTTCTATTAGTATTGCGTAGTACGAAAGTGTAATCACAATGATATACATAAACACCTTTGGTTAGTCAATGAATTTGACATTAATCCCATTCAGAGCCAACTAGAAACACGCAAAGATAGGCCTACTTAGTCTGTTTAAAAAAAGTCGTTCATATCTCAAAATCTATTAAAGATAGGTAAGAGGAATGCTGAATATAAAGTGATAAGGGATGAATATTTACTTCTTAATTCCGAATTAAAATACAGGCTGTCTATTAAAAAAAAGAATACTTATCTGTTTAACAAAAGTCGCTCATATCTCAAAATCTATTAAAGATAGGTATAGGAATGCTCTATAAGCGATAGGGAGATATTACTTCCTAATTCCGAATTAAAATACAGGTGTTCTATTTAAAAAAAAAGATTTTCTGCATTTGAAAATATTCATTTGTTCCTCAGTTTTGAACACCCTGTATGTTAGATTAAGTGTGCTTACCGTTTTTAGAGTTACATCTAACATCATAACATAGCAAATTTGGAGTTCTACTTGCGTATTAACCGGATATTAATTCGCAATCATGCAATGATATGACTAAAAAAAAAGATAAACTTAAATAACTCAAAAAATGGCAAATGTACATGCAATAGCTAATGAATATTGACGTATTTATAGTTGTAAACCAAAGAATAAAAAAATAATATCTTTATTTAAATAAGAAGGTTGACATCCATTCCCGTCAACGAAGTGATATTTGGATTAAGTATTTACATTATATTTCAATCGAACAGATACTGTGCCAAATCTCAAATATAAGTAAAATTGACATAATAAACTTTTATGACCAGTTAGTGGAATACCTATATATACGACCGGTGTTTAACCAGAGGCTAGTTACAGATTGACGAGGTGAGTACATTTTATTTTTGTTTCTTTGCCACATTTTGGTAATATTTTTTGTTTAAGTTTGTTCGTTATTTTGTGATTAAAATCGCCATCGAGAACTCTTAAATAATATTGCTGTTGTTTTGTTTGTGTACAGATGGGTGTAAGACAGTATTATATATTAGAAGGTATTTTTAGTTTTAGAGTTTAATTTTTTCCGTTTCCTGTTTCAATTTTAAGTTTTTTTAAGTTAATCACAGGTTTAGTAAAAAGAACTTTGTGCTAAAAATTAAATGTCAATTTTTAAATCTTGTTTTGTCACGTTTAAATTAATTTACGAGTGTTTGAATTTTGAGACACGGGAATTTTTGGTGAGATTGGATTTTCTCTAGAACAAACCTATCTTTTGTTGTTAAAAGGATTGCATTGTCCTTCTTTATTTGTAACTCATGCAGTTTTTGTTTTCGGCCAGAATTTAAATTCATGTTTTGTTTCTGCCATATTGTACTAAATGTTTTTTTTTTTTTTTTTTTATATAATAAAAAATTATGATTATTAACGTCATTCAAAATTCTGTTTATTTATTTTGATTCAACCTTTAATTTTGTAATCAAGTAAGCCAAATTACTTTCACCCACATTTTTATATTTCATGATTAGTTCAATTGTGATAATAACCCTGAGGTTATTTGTTCTTGTGCGCCCTTTTATTTTTTTTTATCCACTGAGCTAGTTAATTTAAATTTTCATTTTTTTTTACTTTTCATTTTGCATTTATGCTGGTCATCAGTACAAAGCGTAACACGTAGGAAATAGTTTCATCCGATTAGCCGATCAGCCTATAATATTTGAGTTCCGGGACAGTAGCGTCCTTCCGTCCTCACCACTTTTCAGATAACCTTGGTCGCGTGTAGACGTACAGTCATTCCAGCCCTATTCGAATCGCAGAACCTGTTGTGTTGTGTGAAGTTTTGGATTAAGTATAATATCTCATTGGAAGGGATATTAGTTTTGTGTTCGTATATTGATGAATTCAATCAAGAGTTGATTTGTACTACAACACCGACAGGGTAAGGGATGCCATTGTTTTTTCATTCTAGTGTTTACTGACTTTTCGCATTCGTCTGAGTACTGTAGTGGCCACCGTTGTTTGTACCATCCGTAGATAGTGATAACCGTTCTTCGTACCCACATATTGTTTTAAACAAAGCGTGGGTCATTTGCTGGTTTCTTTTTAAGGGCATGGTAAGGTTTTTAACCTTTTTTTTCTCGCATTTTCTTGTATTTTTTTTTTAAATAAATGTATAATATCTCAAGAATATTGCGTCAAAATTTCATCACTTGAAAACGGACGTTCAATGAGTATTATTGTGTATATTCCTCCAATCGGTTTTCTATACCTTACCTGAAGGCTTTGTGACTTTTTTATATAATTAGAATGATGACGTTGGGTGCAGTTCGCTAACGAGTGTTAGTCAGCAAAGCGTCGATCGGGTATTTGCAGTAGCGTAGATAACTTGAAAGTCATATACATAAACAAATAAGTAATGTGCTTTATTATCACGAAAAATCACAAATTTAATGGACACACTGAGAAAAATGGGCTAAGCTAAAGTGTTTACTTGATAAAAAAAATTATTACAAGAGATAAAGTTTACCTTGCATTTCTCGTATAACTAATCCTGCAACTAATAAATCAGTTTCCTGAATGCAAGTTACTGTAAATAGTGCTCTTATTAACGGCTATTACACAGCGTCTGACAAATTTGTAGTAAGTAACGGATTATTATGACTACGCTACTGTTCTACTACCACATGGTTAGTGAAGTAACAACAATGCTGATCGCCTATTACCATGTATTCTTAAATAGGTAACAACTTGCCACACTATGATATTTGATTTTCTGCACCCCGGATTGTTTTACTATTCCTGATTGGCTAATACGAGCGGAAGTAATGAAATAGTGCCCGAGACGGTTACGCGCGCAGCGCCGAGTTAGCGTCAAGTAAGAGTTACGGACGGGGAAAGGTCGTCGAAAAAGGAGTGGCCAAGGAGTACGTCATTGTAGGTCAGTTGGAACGCAAATATATTAAAAATACCGGGTGATTAACAAGGCCCCCATCCGATAAAAGAATCCCAGCGAAAGAAGAAGTACCAGCCTATAAGCAATCGGATGTTTCAGGATTGCAGTTTTAAACCCACGTAGGGGATATTTGAATTCCCCATCATTGTGATGATATCTGCCGTCCGCTGGTGAAGTTAAAACTCTGGATGCCGTCGCTAAGTCGATCCGACAGTACAAACTGCCCATCTGCAGTTAGGGATACTGCGACGAAGAAAGCCGTTTTCGAGGCGATCACCGGACAATAACCGCCACGTACGCCGACAGAGGAACAACTCGCCGAGGCAACGCCCAGTGCAAAGAACTAACAGAAACCGCAAGTTTACCGCCTATATTATTTCTTTGTTTGTTATTAGTTGTAACTTCAGAAGTCATATTTCTCTTTGTCCTTTGTTTAGATTTAAATAATTTCAATAACTAAATAACGTTTCAAGGGGGCCCCATTTACCTTATCTTTTATTATTGCTTTGTCATTTTTTCATTATTAAGGAATATATTTCATGAATCCATAACGTTGTAAATTGTTTAAAAAAAACTGTTGTTAAAGTGAAACCAATATCTTCATCAGATAAGTAGTGAGTGTGTTTGCCCTATACAAAATAAAACATATTACTAATAATACTAGTTTTTTTTCTTAAGTAATAAAATATTATGTACATCTTTAGCAAAAATAAATGCGAATTTAATCTTCAGTTATTAATGCAAACGAAGCTACAACACACTGAATAGTAATTAAAATTATTTGCAAACAATTTTGAATTTACGCCATTGCTCGGTACGCAGTACTAATAGTGCGGTTGCATAAATAATCGAAGATATGCGGTCAACTTTTTTTTGATTTTATCAGTTAGTCGCACAGAGTACACAGTAAGCTATTAATAAATATTCTATAAACTTCCTCGTTCCCTACACACCATAAGGTGAACAACAAATTTAGAGTAAGTATATTGTATATTATAGCAAAACCATTACCTCCTATATATCAGATATGAGTAACATTTAGTGAGTATTATTATTACGAATCATTGCCCCATCGTGTTAATACAAGTTCTGGCGACAAAAAGTATATTGGGGCACATTTCTTTATTATATAACTTTATCCTGATTGGTGCTTTCAATAAAATCTTTTTAAATGAGTTAATTAATGAATTAATATCGGGAAAGTCTTCACGAATAAATATAATAAGAATGATATTCCATGTACAACACATGTTAGATGAAACATGCTCGGAAAACGTTTTTTGAGCTCGTTACCCGTTTTTAATATTACGCCTGCAGAATCTGAGAGAAAGAGTAGAACTTTTAAGCAGTCGTCACCAGAGGTTTATCGAAAGTAAAAAAATAATAGAAAATTTGTTTAATTGCCACACACACACAAGATATATAGAGCACCCAAGTCGACATATTCCGACTAGGTTTCCACACTTTTAAAATATCTAAACAATAATACAATATTTTCAAGTCGATTATTGATGTAACCAGTTCTACTGGCTCCTAATGTCGAATTCGCTGTTAACCACTGAAGAATTATACTTCAACAGATGGAACTGCTTCAAATTAACTGCATTGCCATTCGCATGCCAAAGCCACAGTCCTTGAGGTGTGGTTCCTCTTTCCATGACTTTCCCGATTTTCCATTCGCCCTCATGTAAGGCTTTACCTATGAACAGGTCCAAATCTTCGTCCACTTTGTAACCACCTTTAATAGCATCTTTCATCTCTTGGTTGTCTGGTTGAGTGAAGTCCACTTCTTCCCAATAGAATCTACCAGGGTAAGGACTGCATAATATCTGTTGTGTAAATTCAAAGAGAAGCAGAAATACATCTATCTATCTATACATATATCTATATGTTTCAGATTACACTGTCTGCGATTAAAGACGTATCATATTTTTTTCTTGAATAATTTCTTAATTTCCTGCTACTTATTTTGTGTAGATAACAAACGAAAGCAAGATGCTGATGCTATCGTCTATGGCAGGGGCCGGCAAACTTTTTTAACAAACATATATTAATGTAGGTAGGTATATTACCTATACCGTCAGATACTCATTTGATCAATGTTGTGGCGTGATTTGATCGCTTGCTTGCTGTCAAAAAGCACATTGTTTTCCTTCGTGGCTCTTGATATAATAATAATAAATATCATGATATTTTGTGAGTTCTAATACTAGTACAATGCCAACATATTTTTTAATTATTACATACCTATTTTACATATATTAAATGGGGGACAAGCGAGTAAAAGAATTATTAATCCAGTGGGAATTTGAATATTTAACTTCAGTGTTTGCAGGCAAGCACATTTTGATTTTTATAGATGTTTTTGCAAATGAACGCCATATTAGCTATTAGCACAATATAATGCAACGGTATACTTCATGTTTGAACGGGTATATTAACACCCAGAATATATCGTATTTATTAGGTTGTAGAATACATTTTCATAGGTATAGTGCGTACCTACCTACCTGGAGGTTCTGGACATCGAAACAATCCACGCTCGGAAGTGCATTCAAATATATTTGTAAATACATGTTTTTAGGCATTACTTTTAAATACCTACTATTATTGTAAAGTGTACTTACATATTTCATACTTTATAACTGTTGTGAAAGTTATTAATAAATATATGAACCTAATTTAGTCATATTTTGTTTCCAAACCCCAATTTGTAATTAATAAAATTTCCAAAATATTCAAAATGAGATTATTTGAATGAACAAAATTTTTGTTTCAAATCAACCAAAAATAAAATGTTTGCATTAACATTCTCAATTTTGTGCACTCAATACGTTTTATTTGCAAATGTAGACCATAAAGATGCATTGGAGCAAGAATTTGTTTTTGTAGTTTCAACACAATTTCGAAGTTACGGTAAGCAGCAATGCCAGTTAAACAAAACACTTTTTTTGTTGCTCTATCATACTTAGAGCTGTATTAACAAATCAAAACTAATGTTACATCAACTAAACTAAAGTGTTGCATTAACGATTAACCTTGCTTCAATTGAAATTGAGGGTTCAGTTGAATCAACGAGTCTATTATTTTTAAGTTAACAAATCGTAAATTTCAATCTAACAATAAATTTCGGTGGGCCGTATTTAATGCAAATTTGTTGGTTGGTTATGCGTATTTTGGTTAAATCAATGCATTTCTTTCCCTCAGTGTAGGGGGCTCACTGAATGGTGTCGAACTCGATCCCCCACCTCACCCCCCAGAGTGGGAGAGGGGACAACTTTGAAATCTTAAATGGGAACCCCCATTTTGTATTGCAGCTTTTTTTAATTTTAACATTGAATAACATTTCAGAGATGTAAATTATTTCAATTCTCTCTTGTAAAGTTACAGCCTCCATTACTGTTCAAATATTCAACACTAACTAATTTGTATTGGATTAATAATTAATAATCTAAATGGGGATCGGACAATGTGTAAGTATTCACAGTTTGTTCAAATACTGAATAAAGTACGGTTTTGTATCGTTGAATAGCATTCCAATTGCGAATAAATAAATGTATCGAAGTGATGGGGCACAGTTTCGAACACATGGCTTTTTGAAATGTTAGTTTATGTTAAAATAAAAAAAAAACTCAAAATCATGTTTGCTTGCTTCTCTTTTTTGTGTATTTTTTCTAGACGTTTACAATAATATTTTTTGTGATTACAGCGCAATCTGTTACGAGCCCACAGTTTTAAACCTCGCACTTATTTAGTTTTCCAAATATTTTCAATGTAATAAATAAATAATAACATACCTATAAAACTTTCGAAAAATATTCAAGCAATTTCCAGCTGGTTGTTTTTAATTGCAGACAGTATATTATCTTACTTTTATGTTGTGCCTAGCGTATTCACGACCGTATATCTCAATGATCACTGTGTTGGTGTGGGAAAGTATGGTGGCGACTAGATTTCCCTTGGTGTGGTATACTTGGCCGATGTATCTACCAGGAGCGCCTTCAATCGCATCGTACGGTATTTCACCGGGCGTGTAGTCTCTCCAGTAGAAATCTCGTCTTAGAGCCTCTGATGGTTTTATAAAGGTATGCCATCGTGATAATTTTTTGTGCAATGAAATTCTAGGATTTAGTATTACATACCGATATTTAATACACTAAACACCAACGGCAAACACATATAAACTAGCTTGAACGACATTCTTTAAGCTTTTTACGTAATTCGCATACATATCCCATCTATTTATACTATATTTGGTATACAAAGGTGAAAGGTCAGTACTATAAAACCCCCATCTTTCATCAGTTGGCCTTTGACATCCAATATTTCCCGTTTGTAAACTAAGAAAACCTTTTTTAAAACAAAGTGCATCAGCAATAGTCAATTTAACGATAATTTTAGTGTACACCAAGCGGTTCTAAATAACACTATAAATAAGTTACATATAGTCTGTCCATCAATATAAAGGTGCGTGCATACTGACACTTTATTTATGAAAACTAAATTATTACAAATCATCCTAACCCCGTGCTCCACCTGAAAAGGTACTACACGAGGCTACCTATTCTAAGTATTATATGGGTTCCATAACAATTGAAATGATCCTACTCTAACTAAATAACTTCCCTATGATTTTTAATAACAAAAATATAATACAGTAGCTTCGCGACCATATGAATACTACTTTTGAGAAATGATAAAAAATGTAAAATGTGATTATTTCACATAATCGCGAGTCTACTGTAAATCAGTCAGCTATCAGTTATTATTAAATGCGCCCATGGAACGACTTTCGTTATCTCCCAGCATTCGCCAAGGACACTGATTATATATAATATACTTATATAAAATCAATGGCCACGGAGTAAGGGAAAACCATGGCAAAAACCTTACTCTGGGAGGCATACGATCGGAGTTTGCCGAACTCCGAATGTTCGGCAACTACCGAACTCTGCATGAATCGACACGATTCGCGGTTTTCCGAAAACCAATACAAAATCTAGCTGAAAATGTTGCGGCATCTTTGTCGCATAACATCAAGGGGATTATCTTTCAGAACGATTGTAGGCATATATACCTTTCTTTGTTGTTTATTTTAGCCATCGATTACTCGCAGGTGATCAGATGGCATAATTTGTGCAAATATTTAAAAACGTGTTCTTGTTTGTTACATTTGAAGAGATAAATTTACTGAAACCATTACTTCAGTTACAAGAAAACTGTTTAAGGTTTAATTTTATAAGAATTTCTTAATATGGATGTATAAAATAATCTGTTATTAATGTAATAAATGCCAAATGGCAATTTTTATTGAAAAAGTGTAGGAAATGTGGAAATATCTTATTTTTTTTTTATTAAAAATTAGTAATTAAAAAAAATAGTTATTCTTTTTTAATGTTTTATTTCTATTGCTTTTTATGACGGTACAAATCAAACTACGCTTGCAAATTTTGCATAAAATGTGGATTAGATGTTTTGGGTTTTAAACTTTAAAAATTAAGATGATTCGACTTAATAGTAAAATGAAAAATATGAACAAGATCATACATGAAAAGTTAATGATAACTGAAATAAAATTTCGGCGTAAACAAGAGAATTAGAAATCAGAATTATTGTATAGAATCATTTGCCGGCAACTACAAAGCTTTTAATTCTGGGAGTGTAATTCGCTGGGCAAGCCGAAAAAGTTGCGGCATCTTTGTCGCACACCGTAAAGGTATCTTTCAATACGACAGCCCTCTCTGTCGCAGATTACGATGGCATTGCATTTAAAGTAGATATGTCGACGAATACGTCTACGAATTCGTTTTACGAACCTGGGGTGCGATTCTCCAAGTTATTCGCAAATGTACTGCTGTGGTTAGACAACCCGTTTCCGCTGAGTGTATTTTAAGTTGCATATTTTTGGTTGTTTTGGTTTCTCCGATCAGCTGATTTTCAATCTACCGAGAACTTTCACAATTTTATTTTGTTTTGATTAATTTTAGTTTAAGGGTTTATTGTATGATTTTAATTTTGTAGTGTCAAGATTTTTTTTTTTAATTATTCCAGTCATTAAATTGTCTATTGTTCGCTTGTGCTGATTTTATGCGTATTCTATTAAATATTGTCGTTGTAATGTTATACGTCTGCGTTGTAGGTTTTTGAGAGAGGGATTTTTATAAGAAAAACAATTGTAGAATTTTGTTAAGGACTTCCTTGTTCGACTTGATTGACGTGAGTAGACGTATTTTTAAATCCTTGTTGCCATTTTGTAATTCATTTCGAATTTGAAAGTTTAATTTTAATTCTGTAAATGTAAAAAAAAACCGCACAATGACCGCCACGTTACTATGTTTTATTAACTAACTTCATTCGAAACAGTGGATGTAAATATTGATATTTATATGTGATGATATTGTAACGAGCGCCAACTTTTTAAACTGGCGGTTCCGATAGATGCCCCTAGATGGCGCTAGCATAGCGGAAGAAAGAACTACCTACGAGGAATGACAGAGAGCAGTACCGGGTCGAAGATTCGTGAATATTCTCCTGAAATCTAGAAGGACGTTCCAGATGTGTCCCGAACAATCTGGAAGTTTCGCGCCAGATATAAATAACGAGTCAGGTTGGTCAGGAGGCAGTCAGTCGATACGAGTTGGATAGTGCGGATCGCGAGTGAATTAGTACGTGTAATATAAATATCGGTGGAAATAAATCGTTTACATAGATAAAGACATTAGTAATTAAGTGATTTAATAAATAATCATTTTTAATAGATTTTAAGTATCGTAATTGTGTTAATAGAATAAGTTAATTTAAATATATCGCCTGTGTAATTTTTTTTTTCTTAACCCCGACAACGTTTTAAGAATAGAAAAAATTGACATTATCCATAACAAAACCTTGAAGGGTTTTTTTTAGTTCAGTGGGAGATTTTTTTTTGCACGCATTTGAAGTTGTTGATCATTGAAAATTTGATAAAATAATGCTTTTTTATTTTTATTATCCTGGAAAGTTGTGGTATCTTACTGTTTTTGGGGTCGAGGAATTCATTTTCGATATTTATTTTTACCTAAAACCATGCTTCCTCTATTACATCTGTTTCTTCCTTTAATACTATTTAAACACACATAACACTGTGATTTAACGTGTTCACCTGAGAAGGCATGAAAATGCAAAATAAAATTAATATATTTGATGTATAATACATGTTTTGTACATATATGATCTGGATTGTACCATAACATTGGAACACCAAACTGCATTGACTTCCTTTTCTTTTGTGACCACTTAATTAAAGAACCATTGCAAGTTCTGCACACTTTTTCAGGTACCCAATCTACATTCTCAATAACCTCTACTCCAGAATACTGTAAATACAATTGTTTCATACTCTCATATTTTGGCACCAATTTTTTTTGTCTATTATATTTTCCACAAACATAACAATAATATTTCAAATGCTGCAAACATTCATTCCGGCTATGCGCCATCTTCAGTGGTTGTTTTCCTACTAAATTGTCTTGTTACGTTGTTGCCAGTATATATAGATTGACAGGTAATATAATTGTGTGCTTGTGTATCTTTATGGTCTTGTTTTGAATTTGTGCGTCACTGAGTTTTATTGCCTTATTGTCTTGTTTTTTGTAGAAATTCTGTAAGGGCTCAAATATTATGTCTAAAGCAGTAAAGCAGTAAATACACCGTTTTTTTTATTGAAAATTTACAAGAAATAGCACCATTTGTATGACAGCGCTATCTAGCGTCAATTTTAGGTAAAAATAAATATCGAAAATTCCTCCACCCCAAAAACAGTAAGATACCACAACTTTCTAGGATAATAAAAATAACAAAAGCATTAACACTGCGTAGGCTTTCACGGCCGGTATAACTATAACTAACAGCTTCTTGCGGGTTTCGCCGTGTGCCAAAACTTTCGCTCGACGTTAAACGGCTAAAGACTGAACCTACAGATATTTTAGTAAGTTTCGACATTATACCGCTATTCACTAACATACCCACGGAGGACGCACTGGCCTTACTTCCAGAACTTGGACTACAAGAAGACGTCATTGAATTAGTGAAACTGTGCTTATCCACGACATACTTTTTGTATGAAGGAAAATACTACGAGCAGAAGAACGGAACAGCAATGGGAAGCCCTTTATCACCAGTAATAGCCAACTTGTTTGGAAGCATTTGAAGAAGAAGCCCTAAGTTCCAAGCGATATGAAACCCAAGTGTTGGCTGCGATATGTGACGATACTTTTGTAATATGGCAACACGGAGAAGAAAAACTACAACAGTTCTTGGAACACATAACTCGCAGCACCCAGCCATAAGTTTACCATGGAGAAAGAACAAAATGGAATCTCCCTTTCTGGATGTTATGGTTAGAAAACAAAGGGGAATGCTACAGCACGCAGTATTTAGAAAGAAGACGCACACACCGATAGATATCTGCATGCAAGATCTCACCATCATCCAATGCAGAAGAAGACATTAATACAAACATGCTATCCAGAGCCGAACCATCAGTGACGAACAACATCTTACCAGTGAAAAGATACATTTGGAGAAGCACTAAAGAAGAATGGTTACACTGACATCGACATAAGGAGAGCCACTAAGAAGAAGACGACACTGGAGACAACTACAGAACACGAAAAGGGATGGCGTGTTTACCTTACATAGCAGAGTCACCGAAAAAGTAGGCCGAATTTTGAAGAAAGTAACGTACAAGTACGCTTCGGGACTGCAACGTCGATCCAGCAGTATCTACCGACCGCAAAAGATAAGATACCCAAGGGGCGCACAGAAAGGTATCTACAAGATAACATGCATGCGCGACAGTGCTACGTCGGACAAACAGGAAGAGCCATCGACAATAAGAATAAAAGAACATGAGAGGACGCAAGATTAAGAAGGACCGATCAATCAGCGGTGGCAGAACACATGCACGACACCGGACACAAAATGGATTTCAAGAATGTAAAAGTAATAACCACCACCAAGAACTACAGAAAAAGACTCATCAGGGAAGCCATAGAAATAGAGAAGAATAAAACCGTTAACAGAGAAGAAGGGTACCACCTTAGCAACACGTGGAAGAGCCTACTACGAACCGTCACGGTCAATGGAGCGGAAACTACACGGTTGAATGCACCAAGGGCGTATATAAGAAGAATGTCGGACCATGGAGAATCAGTTCAGTTATCCTGAAGAAGCTGTCAGTATGAACAGCGAAACGTCGAGCGAAAGTTTTGACACACGGCGAAATCCGCAAGAAGCTGTTAGTTATAAAAAAAGCATTATTTTATCAAATTTTCAATGATCTTTCCTTGTTAGACAGCGTTTCCAAAATCAGAGAGAGAGGTACACACTAAACAATAATAAAACAATTAATGGACAAACTAAATAAATTACAAATGAAATAGAAACAGAAAAAGGAAAACCTCGGTAACAGTACACAGATAAAAATACGGAGTTGAATCTAACACCGTTTTAACTCTTTTCCGGTGTTCCCTCACGACCATCCGTTCAAGGGGCCTCCATTTCGGAGTTAAATGTTTTGCTACTAAACGGATGGAATACAGAGATAATTTTGCTTTCCATCGGGGAAAAAACATCTTTAGCCGAGGCAACCTAATCCGTTAAGGACCAATTTGTCTCTCTTATGCAGTTTTACTATTTTGCAATAAATGTAAAAGTTTCCGAAATGGAGGAATTTTAACTCTTACTGCTGTTATTAAAATGAATAACGGATGTTGTTTCCCCCATATATATGCAATACTACTATCGTATCAGATAAAATTATCTCCGTTGCTAATGCAAGTAACTCCACTTGGAAATAATTACATCCGCAATAAACAAACGGACGGTATTAAATAAATCCATAGTGAATATAATTTTCTCCGCCAGAGAAAGATTTTGCTCCATATTGGATCAAATTATTTCCGGTACGGAAACATTGTTAACTCCGTTTCGGAATGTATTTTCATCCTTTACACATGAATTTATTTCCGTTAAGAAGGTACCTGCCACAGGATTCGAGCGGATTTTATTCAGAAGAGAAGAGAATATCTCTCTAGTGAGAAGGTTTTTAACTCTATTTTTATGTTACCTAGCTCCATAGTAGCTAAGTTTTACATCATATTGGAGTTAATCAATGAGGGCTATTCTATGTGGACAGAAGCATCCTTGCTCAGTGCATTTATTCAATTATTTATCATTAAAAATGCATCAAAAATGTCGTCGAACCTCAAGTTCTTGAATATTTTTGATATATTCCTAATGATTACTAGGATAGACACACTAAGCACGTCCTCTTCTGCGGTCACAAGCAGCCATCATTGGAATTGCTTTAATTTTATCCATAATATAGTCGCTTCTTCGAGTTTGGTACCGACCGTGGGTTGAAGGGCACGACACAGTTGAAACACCACGGATTCAGCTAAGATAAACGTGCTTTTATTCAGGAGCTAACACCTAGAATGTAGTGGGGCCAATTAAAAAATTGGTACATCGTAGATTGAAAATTAAATAACTATGCACAAGTTTCTTACCTGCTTTATCTACATCTGCCTTGGTGATGTTTGCTCCCATAACTCTCACCCATCTTTTACGGTTTTCGTACTTTACTCTAAGTCTAATGTGTATTTTATAAATTTCAGGTACAGTGCATTCCGCCATATGCTTCTCCATTCTCGAACTATTGCAAAGTGACTACGTCCAGACTTGTTGCACATGCGCTGCACTAATATCGCTTTAATAAATGCGCATGCCCTATGCAAACTTGCAATTTTCAAATGTTTAGGGAAAACAGTTACGATTTGGAGAACAAATTGTCCCAATCGGAGGTATCCTTTCCCTTTTTGGCGTTGAGGTATTAGAAATAGAAAACATCTGTTAAGTAAACAAATTATCACCTCCGTGAGGAGAAAATATAATGCAATGTTAGGGATATTTGTTCACATTTAGGGCTTAAATACGGTGGTGTAGATGCGGAGAGAAAGCGGAGATTATTTCTTCCTTGAAAATCGTGTTAGAAAGCGGAGTAAATTCAATCTCTCCGTTTTGGTTGAGATTTTGTACAAAACCGAGGAAATACTTTCTGTTTTCAGCTATGGCAACTCCTTTTTGGAACAAAATATTTCCAAAACGGAGACTCCCTATTTCACTCCCTCAAATTTTTACCTGTGTATTTACATTAGTTACATGTAAAATCGCTTGTTGCAGAATAGAGGCAAATTGAAAAAGATGCCTAAAGCATCGAAACGTTTTTGTATTTGAAAGAAAAATAGATTAATAAATAAATGCCGCTACCCAAGAAATTTCTCTTTTTTAAATAAAGATTATATAGAAATTAAAACACGGCAAAGAAGAAAAAACCATTATCTCATTTTAAATATTAACACTTCTTTCGCTGAATTAACTAATTTGTGCAAATTAACATATATAAGAAGGTAATAAATAATAAAATTTAGTTGAAAGACAGTTATCGCAAACTGTAGATATTTAAATTTGTAAAAGAAAACATGTGGAGACCGTGGACTACCGATGAATATTCAAGCAACGATGTATCCGCACGCCCTGTATATTGACCCTCCAAATGGAAATTTCCAATATCAGTTAATTGGCCGAAAGGAATCATTCCCCAATTACCGACCGGGCAAGTAATGAATGGTAAAAAGGCAAATTTTGCGAAGGTATATTTTCTCTGCTTACAGAAAAAATGATACAGGACGAACACAGGGCTAATTACGATTGCCTGTCTACCGTCTCTCTCTTTTCTTTTTCGCTGACGATAATCAACCTCTGATGGAAATTTCGCATCGATGAATATGGACTTAAAGTAATGCCTCGTTGAATCAACTCTTATTTCACAAGGTGTTCATCAATCTTATAATGATCCTATCAAGCGTATAAATTAGAATAGTACGTTTCAAAATATAAGAATATTAGTAATAATAATAATAATAATAATAATAATAGAATTTATTGCCAACTACTACGTTTCAAATGCATTGTCAAAAAGACTATATCACCCGTGAGTGCTCTCCCTATAGCCTTGCCTTTTGGGTTGATCTTCGCCCTGCCGTAGATTAATCAATTCTTGTTCTTGTCAAGTCAATGATGTTGTTCATTCTCGACCATTATTTTCACAAGAAATTTTGATTTTTGACGAAATTATTTACGCACTGCTAATTTTGATGTTGCTTCTGTCAACATATGACATTAAAATATAACTTTTAACGATTTTCATCGTGTCTTCTATGGCGGTAATTAACTGATGCTTTATTTAAAGGTTTATCCATTTACAGTATATGAATCCGAGGGCCGTATTGTTTATAAATTACGACCCTTTAAGATAATAGCAATTTTAAGTTGCTTTTAATGCACAGTAAAATGATTTTAGTTAATCAGCTGCCATTAATAATTACGAATAAAATATATTTTAATGTAAAATTCATGGATCATTAAAGTTAATCGTCCATTACTTAATTGCGGATTAACGCCTTGATTGTGAAATTAGTCCTAAATGTGACTTTATATAGTTAATAAGCTGTCATTAATATTTGTATATCAGCATATTTTAATATGAAATTTATAGATCATTAAAGCTAATTCTCCATCACTTACTGGAGGATTAATGGGTTAATTACAGTTCAATATGGATAGAAATTATCGAAAGCAGAAGATTATCATCATGTCCGATAGTCAAGCAGCCATCAAGGCGCTGAGCTCATATGAAATCAGTTCCAAGATGGTCTGGGAATGCCTAGGGAAATTAAATGAGCTAGGCAAAGGAAGTAAAGTAGCCCTCCTGTGGGTTCCGGGTCACACAGGAGTGGAAGGAAACGAAATAAAAGATAACCTCGCAAAGAAAGGGGATGGAATGCCTTTTGTAGGGCCTGAACCCTTTTGCGGGTTAAGTAGCAGTACAATACTGAAGAAACTAAGGAGCAGAGAAAATCCAGTTACTGAGAAAATATACAAGGAATGAGGCAAAGTAAAATTCTTCTGGGAACTTATAACCAGAAGAAGTTTACAGAATGCATCAACCTGAGTAAGAACAATGTTCGCATATATAACAGAATACTTTCAGGCCTTTGTAGACTGAAAGGACACCTGAGATAAGCTTGGATCTGGAAAAGAATTTGAATGTAGATTTTTTGTGGGGAAACCAGGATGAAACACCCCTCCACCTCCTCGTCAAACTGCTGTAGCACTGTGACTCGAGGGCGTTGCACCGGAGCATGTGAATTCGAAGAGGGAGACTTTACTTAGACTGCCGGCCCTCTGACATCCTACACTTTCTGAACGGAAATGGATTGGAAGGCCACTGTAAAGAGCAATAACTAGGGGACAGATTCTTTTAGGTCGCAGTGTAACATCCCTTCATTTATATACATACATACTACAACGGGTTAATAAATATAATATTGATATTTAACTAACAGCTTCTTGGCGGGGTTCTCGCCGTGTGTTAAAACTTTCGCTCGACGTTTCGTCTGTTCATACTGACAGCTTTCTCAGGATAACTGAAACTGACTTCTTCTTATGGTCCTGCATTCTGTCTTTATATACGCCCCTGGTGTATCCAACTGTGTATGTTTCCGCTCCATTGACCGTGACGGTTCGTAGTAGGCTCTTCCACGTGTTGCAAAGGTGGTACCCTTCTTCTCTGTTTACGGTTTATTCTTCTCTATTTTCTAGGCTTCCTTGATGAGTCTTTTCCCGTAGTTCTTGGGTCAGTAGTTATTACTTTTACATTCTTTGAAATCCATTTTGTGTCCGGTGTCGGTGCATGTGTTGCTGCTACCGCTGGTTGCCTTGCTTAATCTTGCGTCCCTCTCGTGTTCTTTTATTCTTATGTCGATGGCTCTTCCTGTTTGTCCGACGTAGCACTGTCCGCCATTGGCATGTTATCTTGTTAGATATACTTCTGTGCGCCTCTTGCGTATCTTATCCTTGCTGGATCGACGTTGCAGTCCCGAAGCGTACTTGCTACGTTACGTTTCTTCAAAATTCGGCTACTTTTTCGGATGACTCCTGCTATTGTAAGGTAAACACGCCATCCCTTTTCGTGGTTCTGTAGTTGTCTCCAGTGTCGTCTTTTTCTTAGTAGTCTCCTTATGTCGATGTCAGTGTAACCATTCTTCTTGTTGCTTTCTCCAAAGTATCTTTTCACTTGAGTAAGATGTTGTTCGTTCACTGATGGTTTTCGGCTCTGGATAGCAATGTTTGTATTAATTCTTCTTCTGCATCGGATGATGGTGAGATTTTGCATGCAGATATCTATCGGTGTGGTGTCTTCTTTCTAAATCTTGCGTGCTGTATGTATTCCCTCTTTTGCTTTCATTAACCATAACATCCAGGAAAGGGAGATTTCCATTTTGTTCTTCTGCATGGTAAACTTGATGGCTGGTGCTGTGAGTTTATGTGTTCCAAGAACTGTTGCAGTTTTTCTTCTCCATGTTGCCATATTACAAAAGTATCGCGTCGACATATCGCCAGCCAACACTTGGGTTTTATATCGCTGCGAACTTAGGGCTTCTTCTTCAAAATGCTTCCATAAACAAGTTGCTATTATTACTGAGATAAAGGGCTTCCCATTGCTGTTCCGTTCTTCTGCTCGTAGTATTTTCCTTCATACAAAAAGTATGTCGTGGATAAGTAACAGTATTCACTTAATTCAATGATGTCTTGTTATTAGTCCCAGTTCTGGAAGTAAGGCCAGTGCTTCCTCCGTGGGTATTGTTAGTGAATAGCGATATAATGTCGAAACTTACTTAAAAGTCTGTAGGTTCAGTCTTTAGCGTAGACAGAATATCCACGAAATGTTTCGAATCTTCACATACGTTGCAGTTTGTCCGGTATAGCTTTAGTCAAGTTAGCTAAATATTTCGACAAATCGTAGGTCGGTATCAATGTTGCTTACAATCGGTCTTAATGGCACTCCTTCTTTACGTATTTTGGTATTCCATACGCCTGGGTGTCTAGCGGCCTCTTGGTAGCAACTGTTTCTGCATCTCTTTAAATATCAATGAAATCCTTTATTGCTCCCCTTACTTTTTTTGTGATCTTCTCCGTTGGATCTTTTTATTTTCTTGTAGTGGTTTTCGTCAGTAGTTTGTTTCACTTTTTCCGGTAATCTCTTTATTTAGTTACTGTTGCCTCCTTTTGTCTTTGCAATGATGTGCCAATTTGTCAGTGCCCTTCTCGATAAAACAGAAGACCATCACATAAGAATAAAGAACACGAGGGGACGCAAGATTAAGAAGGACCGAGCAATCAGCATAAATAAATAGTAGTACTGTGGAAAGTAATTGTAAATTATGTCCTCACAAAAGTGTATTAATCTTAGTGGTTTGATAATAAAAATATCTCTGAGAAGAAACTTAATAAACGATGAAGATGATAGAAATACTTATTTGGAGCTATTCATTCTTCCCAGAACGATCAGTAAAGGTTGCAAATCAAGAGCATATTTCTCAGTTTAAACTTATTTATGGTGTTCGTAAATGATATTTTTTTTAAAAATCGCCATTCTCTACATTAAAAGTGCCGGGGTTCACATAAATTTAGAAATATTTTACCTAAATGACGTCCCAGAATCGCTAACTTACCAGACATATTTATACTTTTAAACTATTATTTATGATATTCTACATATCAATCAGCGAGATCCATAAATCGTTTAGAATAACTCGTCCGTATAAAAAAAAACACCCAGTCCTTTAACGCCGTATTGATAGGGGCGGACGCTTGCGACTGTCCCCCATACTGAAAAACGCTCAGTCTTATCGAACACGTACCTTTTCCGTAATCCGGACGCTAATAACATTAAATTTTAACGTAGTACCCTATATATATACACCATACTCTACCGCCTATCCCAGTAGGCGCCCGTAAAAGTAAAACTTTATTAACAGCCGGCGTTCGAGAGATTTACGCATCTAATTTAAGAACGAAGCCGGGTAATAATGTTACAGATGTGTTCACGGTAGTAGCTTAATGACGTAAATCATTAACTTTCACCCACTTATACTTATGTGTGTGTATACAGGGTGTTTCGGTGGAAGGGAATCCTTAATTAATTCAATAGTTAAAGTTTTACTATGGAACTATTCTCGGTAATAATACCGGCAACTAAAACCCAGTTCCTGAATGAAGTTGTTACTTAAATAGTCTTTTATTAACGGATATTAACAGATACCTGCGAATTTGTGGTAAGTAAAATATTATTATGACTACTGTACTGTATCTACATTAGCACATGTTATAGATGTAACAACAATGCTGATCGCTATTAATCATGTATTTCTTAAAGTTAGCAATTGCACAACTATAATATTTAAGTTTACTGCCACCCCGTGATGTTTTACTATTTCTGTTGCTAATGCCGGCGGATAATGAAATAGTCCCGAGACGCTACTCGCGCAGGCGCGGGTAGTCAAAAGTTACGACGTGGAAAAGTCGTCGAAAGGGGGGCAAGGACTACGCCATTGTAGGCCAGTTGGAACGCAAATATATTAAAAATACCGGATGGTTAACTCAAGGCCCCATCCGTCTAAGCATTCCCAGCGAAAGAAGAAGCTACTGAGCCTATAAGCAATCGGAGTTTCAAGATTTCAGTTTTAAACCACGTGGGTGGGATATTTGAGTTCCCCATCATTGTGATGATATCTGCGTCCGCTGGTGAAGTTAAAGTGTGGGATGTCGTCGTTAGCTGAGTGACAGTCCAAGTCCACCTGCCACCTGCAGTTAGGGATTACCCGACGAAGTAGACGTTTTCGAGCGTTCACCGGACATAATCGCCCACGTATGCCGACAGAGGATCAACTCGCCGAGACAACGCCCAGTGCAAAGAACCAACAGAAACGGCAAGTTTACCGCCGAGATGATATGTAGTTTATTCTTTCTTGTTATTGTTAGTTGTAACTTCAAAGCCATATTTCTCTTTGTCCTTTGTTTATGTTCAATAATTGCAATAACTAAATAAGCGTCAATGGGGCCCCCATTTACCTACTTTTATTATCGCTTGTTCATTTTTCATTATTAAGGAATATATATTTTATGAGTCATTTATGTTGTATATTTTAAAAAAACTGTTGTTAAAGTGAAATCAATATCTTTCATTCATATCAGGTAGTCACTGTGTTGTCCTTAGTACAAAATTAAAACTATTACTAACAATACTGCTTTTTTCTTAAGTAATAAGTATTAGTGTTCCATCTTTAGCAAAATAAAATGCGAATTAATCTTTAATTATTAATGCAATCGAAGCTACAGCCACACTGTAATAGTAATTAAAACTTTATTGGCAAACAATTTTGAATTACGCATTGCTCGTACGTAGTACTTATAGTTGCGGTTGCATGAAATAATCGAAGATTTGCGAACTTTTTTTGTACATTTATCAGTTATTCACACAGAGTACACGGTAAGCTACTTAATAAATATTCACTAAACTTCCTCGTTTTCCTACACTACCTAAGTTGAACAATAAATTTAACGTAAGTATATTGTATATTATAGCAAAACCGATTACCTTCTATATATATCAGGTACCTATTTAGTGAACGTGCAGTTAATGATACTCTTTCCTTATCATAGTAATCTAAATAGCTTGGTCTTATTATGAAGTTGTGATAGCTGTTATAGAATAGTTCACTCACAGCAATACACCTACTACATGACAAGGGCAAATCTTTGCTTACTCCAACTACATATATTCTTTGACTTAACTACTTCAGTTCAATTATCATAAGTAACTTCATAAGTTACCGGTATGAAGCAGACCGTAAGTAACTTAGATTGCTTCTTGTTAGTACAGTTTTAGGATCTCTTTAGTAATGCTAGTATCTATGCTTTTTTTCCCCATCGCAGCTGAACTTTTTACTTACGATAATTATTATTATGATTATTAAATTTTTTCTCAGTATAGAATTACGAGTTTTCTGTAACGTCAAATTATAGGCAATTCTACAGAGGTACTCCGTAACCTCAGTACAGCCGTCAATTTGTCTTCTTAATACAATCCTCCCATTATTATTCAATTTTTAGAGAAATCTAGTAATTTTTATATAAGATATGTCATAGTTTAGGGCTAAACTTGCTAATTTCCAAAATATCTTCAATTTTAGGCTGTACACGCGTAGAATGGCTCCAGATCATGATTAAAGTGCTTTTTTTTTTTTGTCGGAAACCAGTCTTCCCACTTTGTCTTAAAAAAGATGCAATTTGAGGTATTTAAAAAAAAGGTTGCAATTTGAGAGAAAAAAACACACTTTATCAACCAATAACTGTTGAACCTAGTAATTAAATGTTTAACTACTTATTTCTTAAAACACCTTTCATGTATTATTTTTGTCACCAACGTGCTAACATAAAAAAAAAACTCGTTTATACTATTTTTTTGGCAAAAATAATGCATGAAATGTGTTATTTCAAGACATTAGTTAATTGAAACAATTTAGACTCTTTATACGATATTGTTGTTGGAATGCTTTCTTTTTAATGATTCAACTTTTTTCTGTGTGACATACCTTAAAATCACTTTTTTTTTTTTTAAGAAAAAAGTGTGGAAGACGTAGTTTCGGACGAAACCTAAAACTTACGATTCTACACCTCTGCTTGTTCTTCTATACCCGAAAGCTTCAATAACATGAAACGAAGAGTGGCGTTTTGTACTACAGAAAATGGAGGAGTTCACTTTAAAAAATCATTATCGCTGTATTTTATTATTAATCTGTCAAGGGTATAACATAACCTGCACCTCACACACGCCACAGAATAAGTCAACTGAAGTTTAAAGAAGAAAATTCCATAACTTATTAGAGGGTAGAAATATTTGATCATATGGTAGTTTAAATCTTGCTTTTCAAGAAGAATCGTCACTATAGCGTTAACAATAAATATTATTCTGAAGGGTTTGTTTATTCACTTCTAAGTACCTAGTGCTTGACAGTTATCTACTGGTATATTTACGTTTTGATAGAGAGAGAAAATTTGCAACATGATCGTAGATACCGTCATAGCGTGCTAACTCACGTACCTGCCTCATCTGTTATCGTAAATTGAAACATAGTTAACCTTCTAGGTAGGCAGGTTATTCTCCGTTAAACGTCATTATTATTAATTGAATTCGAACCTGTTAAAATATGCATTTGTGCATGATCCAATAAACTGTTTACGTGAGCGAATATCCAAAGATATATCCACCTCCCCGTTCCGTATACTCAAAGGAATTACGTAATATATATTCGCCTCGTAAAAAATATCGAAATGACAAATAAAACTGACCGTTCCCGTTAAAGCGATCCTACTTTTCGTCCGACTCGAGCGGCTCACTGCCTATTTCCTTTCTTAGTGAAGCTAGAGCTAGCAGAACTCGGGAGGAAAATTAATATCTTCTTTTTTTACATAGGTAGGTATCCGTTTCCGCGTAACGTGATCCCATATTTTTCTTCGACGATAATAAGGAATCGATACCGTATATACACGTGTCACCGTCCGGCGAAAGATCTCATTAATTTCGAACGCAACGGAAAGCAATAAGATACAGCTACTAACTATACGCAATTTAAATCTACAGCTTGCATGGAGGAATATTTAAGTACACAGAGATTCAAAATGATTGTCAATTCCGCTCCTATAGTTTGTGCAGGGGTTAGGTATATGCCGCGGTTTTGTAATTGAAGGTTTTGAACTAGTCAGTGTTTGAACATAAGAAATGTGAGAGCTTGTCATAAATAAGGTAGACTTAACCTATATTGACTCGCATTATATAAAGACTATGATGGTGTTTCTGTTTGTTAAAAATGATATGCTTATTTTAACTCTTTACTAAATTA
This sequence comes from Protaetia brevitarsis, assembly GCA_004143645.1. Lineage (NCBI taxonomy): Eukaryota > Metazoa > Arthropoda > Insecta > Coleoptera > Scarabaeidae > Protaetia > Protaetia brevitarsis. Next base: position 1,979,811 of record RXPK01000017.1, on the reverse strand, counting down.
TGATTTATATTCAGTGCAAACTGTGTTTCACTAAATTTTTTTTACTTTGTTTGTAAGTACATACATTGTATAATTATTAAGTGACAAAACTGCATCTCTCAGCTTCTTCTATGGTATGCAGCGTTTTCTAGATCCTTTTTTTAGATAGACCGAGAACATTGAAGTAATCTAATGGGGTTTGATCAGGCCTCTTGGTGGTGCCATTTTTGTGTCTAACGAACCTGTCAGCAAAAAACTGTTGGAGATTGGCAGTTTGTCGAGCAGTAGTGTATTGGAGCATATCGTGCTTGAAAATAACCTGCTTCAAGTTCATTTTCTTGTAACTCTGCAATAAACAATTCCAACTCTGTTGGTAACATTGGGCTGTTACTATTTCCTCGAAGAAAATTGGCCGTATTTCGTTGCCCAGGATATAGCTAACCAAACTCCAACTTTTACGGTGATCGCAATTCGTGTGGATTTCTGCAGACAGATACAATAGTTTTGTAAATTGATATAGTCTGTTAGATAAAACCAGGCTTCATCCGAGAAAAATGATTTGTTTAGCAAGTTCATCGTCCCTTAAATTGTTATTAAACCAATGACAATATTCCAATCGCCTATCGTGATCTAATGTTATTAATTCCTGTAAACCGTAGAAACTTTATTGGGAGAAAATGTTACTTTTCTTTTGACACTCTCCATTGCGCTGAAGTGTATGATAATCCTATATAAATTAAATGTTTATAAACTATTTCACTTAATGTAAATATTGATTTTTTATTTGTTTGTTGAGCTATTATCACAGATAAATCCCTGATTTTTACAGCATTCAGAATACTAGTGTTGGTGATATTAAATGTAAATATAAAACGTCTTTGAAAAAAATTATAGATAAATAATCGAACGATTACTACAACACGCACGCCAATTTGCGCTAAATGGCCAAGAAAATTCATTTAATGTTATGAAATTTGTATGTAGCAACTCGCTCATTAAATTTGTAATAAGTATAATAAAAGTTTTTCCGAAAGTTTTTCTTACGACAATAATTTTGAATCTCATAGTATATGATGAAAAACTGTTATACTTTTTTTGTTGGGATTATAATTTTAATAACATAAAATTAATGGGCATTTGTTGAATATCCAATGCAATCAACCAAAATAAATTAAATGTCACTACCTAATCATTGATATTTATTTCAACAAGCAGGTTGATTTAAAAGCACCGGACCAACTCCTGAGGGGTGATCCACTGGCTCTGAAAATGTAAATAAGATACCAATAAATGTTTTTTTTGTGTACGATTTGTGGTTCTTGCAATATAAAGGGTTTGAATTAGGTTTTTGGTAATTCAGAACTATATAATATGATTTTAGTTATTGTAAAAGATAGGTTTTATAACAGAAAAGAGTGTTTGCTAATAAGAAAATGGAAAGTTTTAAGTTATAAAACAGAAAAACAGCCCATTAAATGCTACAGGTTATAAAAAAAATATTTTTGCCAACATTGGCGTACAATAACTAGAAATGTCACTTTTGACAGTTTTGAAATTATTTTGTAGTGTCATTGCTTCCAAAGTGTTTAAAAATGTACACAACCCGTGAATATTGTAACATGTATTTTATTTTGGGTGAATGTCGCGGAAGGACTGCTGCGTTCATTTACGCTACGCGATACCCTCAACGTCAGCATCCACACAACAGTATATTTCAAACCAAGGGAGGAAAGTGCTCTATTGCAGGCCACGGGCAAATATTGTCCAACGCCTGTATTAGCACTTTCCTCACGTGATTTGAATACTATTTTTTTCCTAGCCGCAGTCCAATTTTAACTAAATGTCAAAAAATAATAAAGACATACCTGTGAGTGACATAGTAGATAGTACCATGTGATTCAAAATGATTGTCGTAAGAAAAAAAATGTTTTCCCGGAAAATTGATCAATATACTTATCACCAATTAATGAGCGAAGTTAGCTACATACAAAGTTTCAATACATTAAATGAAGTTTCATGACATTTTAGCGACAATTGGCGGGCGTGTTGTAAAGTATCTTTCGATTATTTAGTCTTATAGTTTTTTCAAAATCGTATATATTGACATCTAATATCACCAACCAATAGGTATTTCTGGAATACTGTAAGAAAAATAAGAGGAATTTATCTGTGGTAATAGCTCAACAAACAGGCTAAAAAGATCAAATATTAACATTAACTGAAATAGTTTATACCATTTTATAAGTTTATGCTTATACATACACTCAGCGCAATGAGCTGCCAAAAAGAAGTTACATTTTCATTCCCTATAAAGTTCTACGGTACAGGAATTAATACCATTAGAGTCACGATAGGCGATTGGGAATTTGTCATCATTTAATTAACAATTTAAGGGACGATGAACTGCAAACAAATCATTTTTCTCGGATGAAGCCGGTTTTATCTAACAGACTTATATCAATTGACAAAACTATTGTATCTGGTCTGCAGAAAATCCAACAACGAATTTCGAAAAAGCAATTGCATCCCCGTAAAAGGTGGAGTTTGGTTTAGCTATGTCCAGGCCAACGAATAATAGGGCCAATTTCTTCGAGAAACTGAACACCCAACGTTAACCAAAAGAATGTTGGAACTGTTTATTGCAGAGTTTACAAGAAAATGGAGCTTGAAGCAAGTTATTTCAGCACAGTAATGCTCTAGCACATACTGCTCGACAAACTCTAATGCTAATATCTTCAACAGGTTTTTTTGCTGCAAGTTGCGTTAGAGCGCAAAGATGGCACCAAGAGCACCCTGATCTAACCCCATTAGATTACTTCCATGTTCGGCTATCTAAAAAATAGAGATCTTATAAGAAACCGCATGCATACCATATAGAAAAATGAAAGATGCCATTTGTCGTACTAATAATTATACTAATTGTACTGTTATAATTTAAAGTAATAAATAAATTTAGTTAAACACACCAGTTAGTACTGAAATATGTAAATTAGTAAGCAAATTAAATTAATAACATTTCACTTTTACAAGCAAAACACAATCCATAGTCGTTTATATAATGAGAAGTTCAAAATAGGGTACGTTTTCCCTTATTTATAACAGATCCGTTTTACTGTTCTTATGTCCAACACCTGACTTAGCTTCAAACCTTCATTACAAACAGCGGCAAATACCAACACACCTGTTACTATCTATAGGAGCGGAATTGACAATCATTTTTAATCTCTGTGCATGTCGTCATATCCGTTTTGAGTGCTAGAATCGTCGGAAGAGTCTATTATACTAGCTTTAGGGGTGTTCCTGTCACTTTGACACAAATATTTAATGTAATTTCTATCGTAAAAAAAAATCACCCCCAGCATTAATGACTTTAGTTCCTTTATTCTACATCGACATTACATATTTACTTCTCATTTTGGGTTCACTCTACTTATACACACAATTCTAATGAAGAAACTCCAATTCATGTTTGATGATGTACATACAACGGGCTTTCACTCGAACGGTAGAACATTCCGTCATTCCTAATGGAGAAAACTTCATTACGACGTCGCAGTCCCCCTATAATCCTATCAAGGGAAAACTTTTACGTGGTGTGTAGCACGTCATATTCCACGAAAATCCTTCAAATATACGGCGCAAAGTTGTTGAGCCAGTCGAAGTCGTTTTCGACTCACGCTAAGAATAACGCCAGTGTATACTTAATACATCAACGTGTCTGCTGATGATAATCCTTTTGTGTGTATAGTTCTTATTTGTTTGACATTAAATATGATTATACTGGAAAGTATAATACGCGCCGGAATATTTCCTCGAAATTAGTGCAAAGCATGAAGTGTATCAAATGTTTTACTACCTACGTGAAATTTTCTGTTTTAATTATACCTACGTAATTAAATTGGAGTTTGCTCACCTCAGACTAGTGTCTGATTCCGTTCATTACAGTTAGTTAGCAAATACATATTGTTAAAGATAATCACGACAATATTAATATTCAAACCGAATTGTGAATCGTTACAGCCACTCACAATTATCTCAAACGCTGTTTGCGCAAATGCCTTCAGCAATATTCTGTGGAGAAGCATGTGTACCCAAGCATTGGTTATTTATTAAATTTGTTAAGATTATCAAAAAAAAAAAAAATCATTTGGAACGTTCGCAATCAATCTTGACAATATGTGCTTGGTTATTACAGGTGCAGATTATTAAACGTAACATAAAAGTAGAAAGAAAAAAAACTATTTAAAAAATAAAAGTGATATATTACAGTAATAAAAATTAAACGTAAAATTCCTAGGGTCAAGTTGACAAAATCTTGGGAGCATCCTAGACCTTGAGAATGGTCATGTGATGCTCCAAGATAGATTGTACCTCGTTAGTAATATGCAATCAGGGTTACTTACACTGATTTTAATTACTTATTACAAAGCCTAATACTGAGCATTGACATTCGTCTGTGACAATCAACATTGAATGCGACGTTTTAACATAATTTAGGTAAGACAATATTTTGTGTTCAGTCAAGCATTAGTGCACACTCATACCATTCCTTGAGAGTCCGAAAACTGGCCTGCCGCAAAACTCGAGTGTTATCGGTATACGGCACATTTCCGCACTAAATTCAACATAAATGATCGTTCACAAATATAAAAGAGCAAAAGTCTCAATACTGATCTTGTGGCACCCCTATATTAGTAATTTTTTTTGGCAGAGAAGGTTAGTTGTGATCCTGAACAACCACACTGTTTGAGACGAATCTTTTAAATACAACAACCCATCCAAGCATGGCTCTCTAATTCCATGCTGGTCTAGCATTTTTTTTTATTAAGATTGAATGATTCATTGAGTCAATACATTTAGACAGATCAAACATTAAGAACCCATCTTGTTAATTTATGTCTAAATTACAAAAATGTCTGTGTATAAAGATCGAATAACGCGAATAAAATAAGCTAAAGGGAAAAAAATAGAGAACAATATTAGTTCCAGCCAAATAAGTGCTTACCCAGTGGACCAACTATATTTATTTATTATTTTATAAATATTTAAAAAATATTAAATCTTCTTGAATATTAGTTATATTAATATACATACATAAAAAATATATATAGAAAAATATATTTAGGGAAAACAGTTAAAAAATATAATATGTTATGTAGCATTATAATATTTTATTGCCAAATGTTTTCTCAATATAATTTTTCATAACTCTCAAGAATATTTTGCTTTGTATTTCGTGTAAATAATTATTTCATATAAAAAAAACAAGATTGAATTTTTGCTTTGTACATTTGGTGGCGTAGGACGAATAATATAAAATGGGAAAATATGCATACATATTAAGTAGGTATGTACCTATTTAAAATGATAGCTTTTAAAGATTGAATTATATCAAATATATCTAATATGATTTAATTAGTATCTAAGTTTGAGTGCTGTAAACTTTCTATTAATATATCTGCGTTTGTATTTATATTATTTGTAATATTTGTAAGTTGCGAACGTCAACACAAACACCTCTATTCATTACGGTGCGGTGTTATATGATTTAGACAAATTGTTTATGCGTCTCATGGATTAAGTACATAGAATGCCATACGCGCACGTGCGTATCATCAACGGTTTTCATTTCGTTGTCCGCTTACATGTTATAGTTTATAATAGTATACGATTAGGGCAGATTAGGGTTAACTGTGTAATTAATTGTGCGGGGTGTGTTTTACTTTTGTGGTGACTACGAGGTAAGCAAAACTCTTGAACATGTCATCGGCATTTATAAATAATTGGAATGCTCAATATCGCTATGTACAGAAATCGTACTATAATATAATTGTAGGAATGTTATGCATCATATATGTACTGCATCTACCAAATAATTGCTAGTTGTTTGCTTAAGAGAATCATCTCGGAGATAAGCGTCATAACTCCAAATAGAGGTTAGAATACGTTGCGTTGTTTTATTGTTTGTACGTAAATGTTTTCAAAATTAGAAATAAAGTAAAAATAAGTATCGAAGTATAAGAATCGTAGCTACCACCCCAATTTGGTAAATGCTCCAAATGTATTAGTAGGTGTTTATAATGTTGTACGATGTTTTATTCATGGTATGTTAATCAATGGCTTGTTTTAGAGCCCAGAAGCCACAAGAAGTGCCACTACCGAAATATGAAAAAAGCAAGGTTGTACATGGCACCAGCCAAGGCTAGATAAAAATGAGTATTCTTCATTTGATTGGCATTATTCAAATAAAAATATATAAAATCACGTTTTTTTTTATTTAGAACACTTCAATAAAAAATAGTGATTAATTTTAAACCCTTCAGTATGCCTTAAAAGATGCCAGAATTATTGATTATTAACTTGTATGCTGAGTGAGAAAAACAAGTTCTTGCCTTTTAGACAACTATATGTAGTTCAACTTTTGGTTATCGCGTTATACATGCTAAATAAACAAGAAACAATTTGAGTTCATTTTGACAAATTAAATAAATTGCATAAAAATCTCAATAATATTTTACAATACTTTTGAAAAAATTAGCGCTACTTAATTTAAAAATATGGAATAAATATTTAATTGAATATTTTATCTATATTTAGAACAAAAATATGAAAATATATTCAAAAACCTCATGAAAAATATTATAAAATATATTTTAAAAAAATNAGGAAAATAGAACCTGTAAACATTGTTTAATGGATACCAGAATTGCACGTTTGTCAAAAAAAATCTGCGACTCTGTGTGATCTAATCAAATAAGAAATGAAACATTCGGAGGATCGAGTACTGTCGTATCCGCTAGAACAATTAGACGCCGTTCAATGAGGCACTTATTTGGAAGAGTGCGCCTAAAACATTATTAATCTACACACAGAAAACGAATACAATTCGCAAAACCCATAGACAATGGACATAAACAATGGAAACATGGACTCTGGTCGGAACGAAACCAAGATAAATCGTCTGGATCTGCTGGCAACATACGTTCGTCGGCCGCCAGGTAAGGATTGATCCAAATTCACAGAAATTAATTGAAGTATAGAGGTGGCTCAGTTAATGGTCTGTGGATGTTACTCCTCGTATAGAGTTGATCCAATTCACCGTATTAAAGGAATTATGGACCAACACATGTACATTAATATTTTAGAAACTATTTGCTACCTATGCGACGAGATTACTGGTCGTTTGAAATTTAAGCATGAAACATGAAAAGATTGGTTGTTCGTTATGCGGTCACAGTTCTGGACTGCCTTCATGCAGCCCGACCTAAACCCTATTGAGCATCTGTGAAATGATATAAAGCGAACGATAAGACAAAAGGAAATAACCAATTTGGACAAACTTTTTGAAGAAGTCGTGATGGCCTGGCAAGTTATTCCTCAAGAATGCTGTGCAGTTATTGTTGAATCTATGGGTAAAAGATGTGAATGTTAAAAAATAAAGGATATTCTACTGAATATTAACACCAAAATTAAATAATTATGTAAATGATCTTTTTACTTGAATATTATTTTTGTTTTTGTACTATGTTCCGTCGTTCCTAATTATCTATCCAGCCTTAATTCTTTCTTTTTATCTAAGATGTCAATTCTAGATGTATAAATTAAATATTTTATTGTATTTGAAGGTGTATTCTTATTTTAATAAGACGTAACAAACGAAACAAATCTGTTAAAAATATATCGTTCCTAATTATATGACCACCACTGTAAATTATTGATATAACAACCAATATTTTTCTCATTATGTCTATTAATTTCAGAACAGATATCAATAACTTGAGTAACAATCAATTGTTTCACTTCATTAGATAGTTTTCATTTTCAATTTATAATTTAAAATTAATGTACTTTCCATTATGTAATTAATTAGATCATCATTTGAATCGGTTTACAATACTTTATATTTTTTATAAGTTGGCACTAACGCTTCTTTTTCGATAGTTTGTTGAGTTAACTAATACCGCACGTGATTCTACATTCCTGTTGTGGGTTAATTTTACAACAATAATGTGTTGGTCGTTTACATTTTCCTTTTCTAAGTTATTACAATCTTAACTATGTATTATCTTCTTAGATGAAATGTTCTTTTATAGAATCTTGTTCTCTGATGAAGCTGAAAATATATATAGCGGAAGCTTAGAACAACAATTGAATAAGAATAGTTTTTCATCAATCTTGCTAGCTTTCCCCATAAATCATCTTAACCGTTAACGTCCACAAAATAATTAAATTCAGGACTCAATTAAAAAACTACGTGAAAGATGGATTCAAACATAAACTCAGTGACCAAATATTTATTTTCATATTTTATAATATCTAAAAATATTAATCTTCTTGGAATATTAGGTATATTAATATAATATGCATAAAATATATTATAGAAAATTATATTAGGAAAACATTAAAAAATATATTGTTTATGTATGCATTTAATAATATTTTATTGGCAAATTTTTTCTCCAATATATTTTTTCATAACTCTGCAGAATATTTTGCTTGTATTTTTGTAATATTTATTTCATATAAAAAAAAAAGATTGAATTTTGCTTTTGTACATTTGGTGCGCTAGGACGAATAATATAAAATAGATAAAAATATGCCATACATATTACAGTAGGTATGTACCTATTTAAAATGTAGTTTAAAGATTAAATTTGATAATATATATCTAATATAATTTTAATTAGTATCTAAGTTGAGCGCTGTAACTTTTCTATTAATATATCTTGCGTTTTGTATTATGTTATTTGTAAATATCTGTAAGTGCGGATTAGTACGTAGATGCATACGCGCACGTGTGCATATGCATCAACCGTTTTCATTCGTTTGTCCGTACATGTTATAGTCTTATAATTACGTATACGATTAGGGCAAGATTAGAGTTAACTGTGTAAATTAATTGTTGCGGGGTGTGTTTTAGTTTTTGTGGTGACTACGAGGTAAGCAAACTTTGAACATGTCATGGCATTATAAAATAATTGGAATGCTCAATATCGCTATGTAAGAAATCTTTTTAATAATATAATTGTAGGAAATTTTAACGCATCATATATGTACTGGCATCTACCAGATAAAATTGCTAGTTGATTTGCTTAGAGATCATCTCGGTAAAAGCGTCATAACCTCAAATAGAGGTTAGAATACGTTGTGTTGTTTATTGTATGTAAATAAAGTTAAATAAAATAAGTATCGTAAGTATTAGAAATGTAGCTACCACTCCAATTATTGTAAATGCTCCAAAGTATTAGTAGGTGTTGATAAGTTGTGTACGATTTTTATTCATGGTAATGATCTAATAAATTGGCATTGGTTTAGAGGCACAAGGAAACGCCATGAGAGCGCCACTACTGAAGATATGAAAAAGCCATAGGGTTGTACCTGGCGCCAGGGACCAAGGCTAGACTTAAAATGAGTATTTCTCATTTTTAATTGGCTTATTCAAATAAAATGATAATAAATACGTTTGTTTTTATTTAGAACACTTCAATTAAAAAATAGTGATTAATTTGATAAACCCTTCAAGTATGCCTTAAAAGATGCCAGAATTATTATTGATTATTAACTTGTATGGTGAGTGTGAAAAAACAAGTTCTTGCTTTTTAGAGAACTCTATGTATGTTTCAACTTTTCGTTATCTACGTTATACATTCTAAATGACCAAGAACAATTTTAATTCATTTTGACAAATTAAATAGATTGCATAAAAAAATCTCAATTTTCATATAAATATTTTACAAATATTTTAGAAAAAATATAGCGCTTACATTAATTTTAAAATATGGAATAAATATTTTAATTGAATATTTTATCTATATTTAGAAAAAAATATGAAAAATATATTCAAAAACCTCTCACAAAAAATATTTATAAAATATATTTTTAAAAATATCTATGTAATATTTCTGGCTGTTAGGGAAGTGAAATAATTTTTTTTTTTCATATCTTCTGGTGCGTGACCAAGGTAGGTCCTTTGTTATATCTTGATATAAACTAATCACTTTTTGTTGTATCATTTGAGTATTTAAACAATGATTTTTTTTATTTAAGTTTTAAATTCATGTTAGAAACATTTTCCAATTTTTCCAAGAGGCGTTTTGTAGAAATAATTACAAATTTAACAGTTCCTGCAATTTCCTACGTAATTGGATACTTTTTCATTTTTCCTTTAATATTGTGGAAGTTCGCAAGTTTAGGTTCGCCTGTATATTTAGATGTTTATCGACTAGTTTTATCGCATTCTAAACTATATTATTTGCGTTCATAAGTGACTGCACACATAGCGAATGGATATTATAAGAAAGGCACGTGCTACCAGAATGAGCTGATTAATTTTAACGACCCGTTACATAACGCCGGTGACAGAAATATCGTATATTTTTACTCTAAAAGACACGCGAACCTAATTCAAGATATAATACTTCATCGAGCGCAGAAATTTCACTTCTTCACAGTCTTCAGCGTTAACAGGAAGTCGTCGGAAAAAGAAGTGAACGGCGTTAACAGCATACACACACAAATACAAGCAAGAATATATCCTCGTTATCTACCGATGTGGTTAAAACTGTTAAAAGTCTTAAGGAAAGGTTAATTAAATACCCTAAGCCAGTTGCACGATGTTCTGGTATGCGACTGTCGATCGGAATCCGCCATAATAATACTTGAAATTTATCGAGGAGCGTGTGAGAATATGCGCCTCTATACCTCTCTACGATGCACGTCGGCATTTATTTCGTCATTTAAGTTGCGTATCCGACATTATACCAGTGTACTAATATTGCGTCGGAAAAAGCAAAACTGAATTCTCGATGTGGTTAGTAATAGCGATCTCTAGCTAAACCCTCAAAGTCGTTGAAAATGGAGGAGCAGTATTGCTTTTTCGTTGGTAAAGGTTGTACTGTACCCGAAGAGATTATAGATAAATATACGAGATGTAATTTGAAATTGATTAGTTCGAGATATTGGAAACGTTTAACATTGAAAAATTGTTTTTAATGTATCTTGTGCAATGCACGTGTGTGGTATATATGTTGAAGTGAAAAATGTTTACTTTCGATTTCTTAAAATACTAAAACAAGCAATAAATAAATACAATAAGAACGAGTAAATTTAATAATAATAATAAAAATACACTAAAATGTATAAAAAATAAACATGAAATCAATTAAGATTATACAAGGTATTCGTCGACAGTGTAGCAAGTATGCGTTAATAATTTTTTTTTTTTTTTTTTAAAGCGGTGGTAACGCCTAAGCTATATGATTAGCTTATCAGGCCCCCTCAGAGCCAAATCTCCCTCCTAATCAACATTACGACCCCAGAAAAAAAAACCGATTATCGTAATTGACCAGAGCGAGATTTGAACCCCGGACTCTGCATTGCGACTAGCCAAGCGTGCAAGCCACTCGACTACCAGCCAGGCAAACCTTTAACCTCATTTTTGAAGTGATTTTTGTTAGTAAGGGATTTTATATACTCCGGCAATTGGTTATAATTAATAATGGCCTGATACGTAGGACTGAACTCATAAAATTTTGTTCTAGGGGAGGGAATACTGAAATTATTGCAGCCTCTTGTCGTCATTCCACTGAATACGTCACAGTTTCTTACAAATGTACTTTCGTTGTTTTTATAAAACACCAGAATTTCTTGAATAATTTGTTACGTGTCAAAAACACCTTTTCTTATTTAATCTCTCTTTAAGGACTGTTAGAACTTATTTTACTGCTCCTTTACCTATTCCGTCTTTAACTCATTTTATTGCCGCCTATTTTTGTTTCATTTTTCAATTTCAAAGCATTGCGCCCCCTTTTTTTATTTCCCTAACTGTACACTCTCTTATCTGAAACCATCCAAATTCATTTACCTTTTGTTAGTTACCGAGAAATTTCGCTATTTACTTGTTTCACATAACGTCACGTTCAACCTTGAAGTTGTTTTTTTTTGTAAATCTACCGCTTTATCTTTAACATTTTCTAAATTCTTAAATGGTCAAATTTTAGTATCTATTTAGATGCATTTGTATTGTAAATTTCATTAAACTCCGTTCATAATTAGCTCCGAATTTATTCATTTTTGTTAATTGCTGCACATTTTTTTGTGCGCATTGTACTTGCAACGTTAGAAATTTCGTGTAAACATGACCACCTGCGAAACCCTTAATCTTCGATACTCGGATCCTATTGGCTACTTAATGGCACAGCGCGGGAGATAGATTTCTCTCCCTTTTTCGATTCACTTACTCTCCAGCCCGCTAAGTGTGTAGACATAACCGTTTAAGAGGCGACGCTCTGCCGTACCCCCTTTTGACCAAATTACCCGTTCGGTAACCCCTGTGGGGGGATATCAGGTCAAAAGGAAACCACTCCACGGAAGCCGTTTTTGAGTTATTGTATTTTGGCGACGAAAGCTTCTCCTGGAACCCCGCTGACGCGGATATCTCGCAAGCAGCGCATCCCTAAGGCGTACCTAGACACGGGCTTTCTTCTTTCATCCACCGGCTCTCTTCCACTTCTTCCTCCCCGAGGTGTTTGGTGGCAATCAACCGTTTGTGCATTGTTTTTAAATGTAAGTTAATTTTAAGATTTATTTTTTTGTATTTGTAGTAACGAACTACCATTGGATTCAGAATAATTTAACGTAACTTTTGATATTTTAATTTTTTTTTCTTTCATTGTTGAGTAACCGTAACTTTTAATAATTTTTCTTTTTTTTTTTTCTTTCCTCTTTTCACATTAAAACAATAGTAGTTCGTGTTCAATTGCATGCTCGATCGAGTAGGTAGATTTTTCTTGTTTCTTTGTAATACAAATTTTTGACAATAACACGTCACTCCCAAAAGTTCATTTCGTGTATTTACACTTTGTAATCGTTTAGTGTTTGGCTTCACCTAATCAACTGTTAATATAACTGTTTAAATAGTTTTTCTGAGTTTTATTTAATTCAATTTTATTGTCTTTGACGCATTAGTTTTTTTTTTATTTAATTAACTTTTTCATTCAATTTAATTATTTATAAATCAATATTCGGCAAGTAAATCCTTGTTTCCCTATGGAAAATAGCCATTCTGGGCTGTGGCTAAAGTACCGGGCGACAGCGTCGGGCCAAGGAAGGCAACAATAGAATCAACCCAGTGGCGCTCAATCCGACACCTCTCCGGCGCCTCACTGGCCGAAACGACCCCTACAGTCGCAACGTGGGAAATAAATTATAAACGTTGTTTTATTTATCCCTCTTCCCCATCCTTTGGTACTTTGCAATCATTCATTTTATTTAATATCTATAATCTTTTATAAACAATATTAATTTTTTATATTCAATCTGGTCTCATGCTCTGGAAAATTGCTACTATCTAATACGCCCTGGTAGCAAATTCTAATAATCCTTTTTTGCATTATAAATACTTTCTTGGCAGATGGAGTGCAACCCCAGAAAATAACACTGTACCGCAATCAGCATAAAATAATTTTATTGAATGTAAACTGACACTACCTCGAAGCGATCTAACAGCGTATAATGCCGAGCAAAGTTTGTATTGAAGCACTTCACTATGTTGCTCAAAGTCGCTGAACAACAGACAAACATAAGACATTCACGCAGTCACTCTCGGGTATACTTCTACTGTTAAAATGAATGTAAAGACTTAGGGAGTTGTTATGAATAGTTAGAACAAAATGTAGTAAACCTGTCTTAGCGCCGTTCAAGACAAGCCCATTCAAAGAAGCCAATTCAATCATGCCGCCCATGACACTATTACACAGCACTGACGTACCTGATACAATACAACTAGTATCATCAGCATACTGGGACAACGAGGAGCAGCACAAATGAGAATAGAGATCGTTCACATATACCAAAAACAACGACGGCCCCAAAACAGATCCCTGCGGGACACCGCGGGACATTTTAATCAAGGAAGATTCCCTAGTTGTGATCACGTTGGCAACTTCACCCCTAATGCTTACTTTAGAATACCTATTTGCTAAGTTGGAGGAAAATAGATCATAAGCTAGAACTCTTACACCCAATGAATGCAGTTTAGCAAGGAGTACATATAACGCTATGGGTCTATAATTTTGACGACAAGTACAAGTGTTTTTAATAGTTAGTGAAATCTTCTAACATAATGTATACGAACGCCGAGATGACTGACATGCATTTCATGTATGGACTTGCTGATGGCAACTCATTAGAAGCTAGACGATTGTACTTTGAACGATTTCCTGCCCATAATGTCCCCGACTGAAAAATCTTCGAAAACATTCATCGACGTCTTCGTGAAATAGGCTCAATGAATGGAGGTGGAGGACCAGGAAGATCAATGACTGCAAGAACGGTACAATTGGAACAGAATGTGCTGGAAATGATAGAGGAAGAACCTAATGGTTCTACGCGGAAAATTGCAAATACTTTGAATGTAAGTCATTGAACAGTTTGGAAAATTCTCAAGGACAATTCGTTGTATCCATACCACATTCAACGCGTTCAGGCACTACTACCTGCTGATTTTCCTCCACGTATTGCATTATGTCAATGGATATTGTAAACATTATTTCGCATCCCTTTATTCCTGACACAGATTCTTTTTGAACCGATGAAGCCAGTTTATCAAGAAGTGCAATAAGGAATTTTCATAATAACCATGTGTGGGCAGATGAAAATCCGCATGAGGTATATGAAGATCGTTTTCAACATCAGTTCTCGCTGAATGTTTGGGTTGGAATTGTGGGTGACTATCTGATTGGACCGGTATTTCTACCAGGAAGACTTTACTCGCGTGGTGTACCGCAACTTTTTGGAAGCAACGCTGCCTGAGTTTCTGGAGGATGTACCATACGCAACAAGAATTGCAATATAGTTTATGCACGATGATGCACCACCACATTTCAGTTTGGTTGCTCGTAATTTTTTAACAGCAACATACGGAGATCGCTGGATTGGTCGAGGTGGGCCGCACACATGGCCTGCTCGCTCCCCAGACTTAAACCCCCTAGATTATTTCTTCTGGGGATCTCTGAAATCAATAGTTTACGCTACTCCAGTGGAGAATTTGGACGATTTGCGAAATCGGATAATTGCTGGGTGTAACGCAATTAGAAATGACCCTGGTGTGTTTGAAAGAGTCCTACAGTCAATGACGAGAAGATTGAATGCTTATATCCAGGCTGGAGGAAGCCATTTCGAACATTTATTGTAGATTGAGCAACTTTACATGTACTTTTTGATAATAAAATGTTGTTACTGTCGCAAATCTTGTTAACCCTGTATCTTAGAAACAAAGGAGATTTTCAAAAATTATCATAGGACAAAATATTCTTAGAATAGGCTAAGGAATAACCTCTTGAATTTTTGCCACATGTTTTGCTAACACCCTGTATATTATTTTTCTTTCATTTATATTGATGTATACTAAAAGAAAATCTATTTTATGAGCTGCCAGCAATGAGGTTTTAATGTTATACAGGGTTATTATTGTATAGCACTTTTTAAAAAAAAAGGGGTAAGAGATATGCATGAGCAATGCCTATATACAAAAAATTACGGTTCTATGTACATGTTGTAATTTTCCAAATTTTAGGGCCCAAAATGTAGTTAAAGACGGCCCACATCTGTGTTTACCATTTGTATACACATAAATCTGATAGGAAATGATTCAACCATCTGTAAGTAAACATCGAAAAATTAAATGCTAGGCATAGTGAATTCATTCAAAGCAGATGTTATTTACCACAAGATTTAAACTGAGATAAGAGGAAGCACCAGAATACAAACAAAGCAGTCAGGTGTTTTTTTTCTATGTGCTTTTGCCATGAACTCGTGTATCGCGTAAAATAGTAGTACATTTTAAAGGTTAAATTTGTTTTAAAATAAACTTATTATGTTTGCAATAAAACTAATGTATGATTGTTAACTTTATGTAGCGTGTTTCAAATCTATACGCTGCCATTGCAAACGCATGCACACTAAATGTAATCCCAACGTTCAAAGTGTAGCGACGACTGATGGTTCACGTGTATGCCTAAAATGAGTCAGGGCCGACTCCAATAAAGAAAAATCATTTCTCGGTACTCCGTGTACTTAAAACCGTATTTTTTTGTATATAGGCATTGCTCATGTATATCTTTTACCCCTTTTTTTTAAAAGCGCTATACAATAATAACCCTGTATATAAGATATGACTATGGAATGAACTTTCCTGAATTATTCGCTCAGCTCAAATTTGTAGTGCAATTAATTCAGTTCCAAGTTATTGCGATGAACCAAATAGATGATTTGGGACGATATAAATGAGCCTAATTATGCGATTTTAAGCTGCTAAAACAAAACTAAATACTATTATACTATAGATACTTATTTTGTTGCTACTCTTACAGAAATGAATGTTATAAACAGTACAATCCTTCAACATTTACATGCATATATACCCACGACAATAACGTTACCGCTTGACAGGAGCTAAAAATACACTAAAGAACCGCTGCACAGTGGTTTAGGATCCGATATACATGATCGAAACCTCTAGCTCCTTAAATAGTTGACCAAACGAGGTGAAAATTTAACCATAGGGGCTTCAAGGCATGTAGAATCAACTGACGAAAAAGTTTTGGTACACCATGTCATCTTCAACTTACAGTGAGGGTGAAAGTGTGTGTACCGTTTAGGGAAAGGTGCAACTATACAAGAGGTATAAAAACTTTGTTTCATACAAATTTTTATTTATTTTTAAAATTTTAATAATATGCTTGGTAATAGTCGCAATAGTAATAAATTAAGTAATAGTAATAATAATATAATATACATATTGATAAAACCTTTAGAATGATTCTTCCTCTGAAAATTCTTCTTCACTCAAGTCTATTTGTTCTTCGAGGGACAAGTGTCTTGTTCATCTCTGTTAAGTACTACTAATTGCAACATTTTCGTCGTCTAACTTCCTATGTGGTCTTTGTGTAACACTAAATGAACTTAACAATGGATCAGAACTAAGGATGAGTCTGTGGAACAGATCTTCGTTTACTTTTTCCGCACTAATTTTTCTGGTGTGGTGTTGACGATATCGCCTCATGTCTTTATTTTTCGATTCTTGAGCTCTTCAGATAGTTCACCAATAGGAAGAATTGCTTTTTTACAATAATTGGACCATGAATCAATAGTTTGTGAACGGAGGGAGGCATGTAGTACAGTTGTATAATAAACGTATATCTCGGCAGTTTTTAAACAATACAACTCAAAGTTATCGATATTGATTTCATAATTACTGTTGATTGTACGCAAATTACACAAAAACGTTTAATCAATCTTCGTCAATCCCAGTAATTTCCGCTGATAGAGATGGATTTGAAAAGAAACGTCTTGCAGTATTACATCATTTGTATTCCCAGATCCAGTTTTCGGAATGTCTACAAGAAGACCCATTTTTTCTCGAAATTCTGATTGAAATCTTTCTTTTCCGTGTCTCGAAGCCTCCTTGTGTGCTTTGCTAACTTTCCACATTTGCAGCTCAAGCCTATATGAAATATGTAGTAAACATTCAAAACAACGAATATACGAATGTAAAAACAGACAATCAAATTCTAAAAGTTCGGATCAACTGGCAGTTGCCGAAGAGATACTATATTGTTCATTTGTGAAATTTTTACTCCACAAAGATAGCAAGTCATGCTTGAAGTGTTTGTCAGCGCATTGCAGACTTTCCCGTCCACCATTGTTAACACATTTTGAAATTGATTTTTCCTATTGGAGAGACATATGGGATAAATTTTCAATTTCACTTTTCACGCCGCTTCTTCCTGTGCTGAAATATTCGCAGTTTCATGCACCCATTGAAGTCTTATTGGGCGACAATATCTCTTAGAGGCAGGTCGCGGGTTTTTCCATATAATGTCTGTGGATTTTTCATCGATCAATTGGAGCGGAACCAAAGATGTTATAAAAATACTATCATCCGCACGTGGTGCATCTTGACTTTGATGTTTATACGCGGTGTATCCGAACTGCCGTCAAAACCCCACTTACACAATAAAACTAATGAACTTTCTCGTGCTTCAAGTGAAATACATTTAAAAATACTTTCACAAGTGTTATTTAATAAATTTTTGCAGGGGTACTTCACACTTTTTTTTCGGAGATTGAAATTTGCGATGGGTAAAAAAGCTTCTTCCTTTCTAAGACTTTATAATACGGCGGATACAAAGCATGTCGTGCTGGTTAGCTCCACTTCTTAATGTGTTGTACTGTGTCTTAGTCAGATTTGCAGAAATTAAAAGCGCAACGGCTTCTTCTAATGAATAACTTGACTGTTCATAATGTGGAGATCTCCAACGAGTTAAAATTCGCTTCGACCGTGAAGGGGTTGTTGTGGTCATTTCCTCGAGAAGCTGTGCCCAGCTGGATCACCACTTCTCTTAGCTTCATTGATGTCGCAAAAGCTAATTCAGCAGTCGATTTCTCTTTTCTTAACTGTTCGGTTTTTCGACGTTAATTACACTGAAGCATCCTAAAGTCTTCGATGGTGGCCCCCGCTAGTAGAAGAAGGACGGGAATACAACGAAGAACTACTTCAGGAAACTTTATTTCTTCTTGCAACCAGGCGCCAAATTTTGCTAAGAAGCGATTGTTCATTCTGTGCGCACTTTTCCAATTTCGATAATAGGGAGAGAAAAACGATTCTCTGGTAAAATTCACAAGAGTCTTTGTTGCAATTTCGTCACCATTGTTTGAAAATGCTCTTTCAGGAATCAAGAACTCGATTTTTCCGCAGTTCCGTGGATTCTTCATGAATCCATAATTTTTTCATGCAGGACATACGTGTGATTGGCGATTCGCCATGGCCACAATAGGCAATTCGCAAAGAAAACAAAAACACAAGAAAATAAAAAGTTTGCAAGTGGAAACACCGATATAAAGTCTTATAAAAACACATAACAGTTAACAAAACAAAGCTCTGTGGAATGATTTTATATACCCATGCCTTGCAGCTTTTATAGGCTTTAAGCTCTACCTTATTTACATACCCCTACCTGCCCACTTCAGGGCACGTAGGGGCATGTAAATAAACTTTCCTTATATTTATACTCATTAAGAAACAATATTATTTGACCACATTCCGTCCTAAGTTGTCCTCTTTATTGATACTTCGATAAATTACCTACTTAATAAGAAATATGCATATAATTGCATATAGGGGCTTGAGCAAACAAAAGATAAATTCTAATACCCTTAATCGCACTTAATGATAGTATTATGATAAGAATTTCATTATAAACTCATAAAGCAGTTTATATTCCAAAGAATTTCTTTGGACAATGTGAAGAATTTAAACATTAGAATCGCATTATTAAAAGATGTAACTTACGATCTTTGAAGCGTGTATCTTTAATTTCTGTAATGCATCAGTTGTAATTCCAGCCTAGAACTTGAACTAATGTAAGAAGAGTAGCATATCACAATTTTGCAACGATTGGGAAAAGATGAAATTGTCGGTTTCGATCGCGTATATCTGATCCTAAACCACTGTGCGCTGGGCTTTTTTTTCCTTCTTTTAATCATTTCTTATAACAGCCCATTAGCATTACAACCAATTATATGTCGTAATTAGCATGCGGACGCTAATGCAACTTTATCAAAGAGAGGCGCCACCTACTCACAAGTTCAAACGTGCACGCACGACACGATACAATGGTTATAAGGAGTAGTGCCTGTACCCCATTCGGTCGCACACAGTACTTAATAATATAATAATGCATAACATTACGACAGGCGTTCGGCAGTCGTGTTACGTATTCTAGAGAAAATCGTGATAAGATTAGAGTGCGCGCGGAGGTGAATTAACATTTACTGGGCGCGGGAAAAAATCATAAACGTATATACGATCGGTCAGATAAATATCCATCATCAATATGGTATAAGATCTATGGGCAGGCCGGGTCAACGCCAAGCGCCTACATTCTCTTATATTAGTCGCGATAAAGTCAAGGATAATCAAGAATACGTATTGTAATATGTGTGTGTTTGTGTGTGATATTGGCATGTCTTTATTAAGATTTTCTGAGTGGTAATTATATATTCGTCCGTCTAATTATGCTTAAGATTAATAAGGAAGTGCTTAAGTTTTCCAAATAATCTCATCTTGAATATGTTTTACGCCCAGATTTTTTTGTTCTCTGTTTACCTTCACTGGCAATGGAATATAGGACGCTGAAATTCATATTGGAATTACTGCAATAATAATAACTTTCCTAGAATACAGGGACATGATCATGTGTTACGGCGAAGCTCGTTCAAATTCTTCCGAAGCTCAACGGATCTATCGAGAGAGATAGCCATTATGTATGTATGTATGTAAATAGAAGGGTGGTGTTACACTGCGACCTAAAAGATCTATTGTGTCCCTATTCTTGCTGCTTAACAGCTGGCCTTCCAATCCTATTCCTTTTAGAAAGTGTAGGATGTCAGAGGGCGCCAGTCTAGGTAAGTCTCCCTCTTCGATTTCACATGCTCCCAGGTGCAATGTCCTCGAGTTGCACAGTGCTACGCAGTTTGATGGGTGTTTCATCCTGTTCCCCACAAAATCTACATTCAGATTCCTTTTCCAATCCAAGCTTACTCAGGTGTCCTTTCAGTCTACAATGGCCTGAAGTATTCTGTTAATATGCCGAACATTGTTCTTACTCAGGTTGATGCATTCTGTAAACTCTTCTGGTTATTAAGTTCCCAGAAAATTTACTTTGCTCTTCCCTGGAGATGATTTTCCCAGTGACTGGATTTTCTCTGCTCCATTTCCATTTCTAGTCTCTTCAGTATTGTACCGCTACTTAACACGCAAAAGGGTTCAGGCCCTACAAAAGGCATTCCAGCCCCTTTTTTTGCTAGGTTATCCGTTATTTCGTTTCCTTCCACTCCTGTGTCCTGTGACCCACAGGAGGGTTACTTTATTTCTTTTGCCTAGCTCATTTAGTTTCCCTAGGCATTTCCAGACCATCTTGGAGCTGATTTCATATGAGCTCAGCGCCTTGATGGCTGCTTGACTATCAGACATGATGATAATCTCCTGCTTCCGATAGTTCCTATCCATATTGAACTGGACACATCTTCCAATAGCGTGTATTTCCGCCTGAAATATACTTGGGTATTTTCCAAGCTTTCGAAATATGTAGTTCTAGGTCCATATATTCCTATTCCAGTTCCTTCTGCCGTTTTGGAGCCATCAGTATACCATTTGATGGCATTTCTATTCAAGTTCAAGATGGTGTTATGATCCCACTCGCTCCTGTTACTTAGCTTTATGGTGAATTCATTCACAAGCAAATTTTTTTAAACATATCATCCCGGGGCAATATCCCAGGTTTGACCACCGTCAGGAGATTGAGGCTATGCCTAATCATTCCTTCCTTGACCATTCTTAGTGCGGTTCTTTTCGCCACGCCTCCACTACAATGTGAAGGGGGGCAAGATCCAATTACTACATCAATAGCTGCTGGTGGGCAGGTTTCATAGCCCCGTTATGCATCACAATGCTAATCTTTGCACATTCGAGAGGTTAATTCTCGCGGTGGGCCAGATTAGTTCTTTGCTCCATGCTACTGATGCATAGGTGATGATCGGTCTCCACTATCGCTGTATCATCCAAAGCAGTATTTTTGGGTTGCATCCCAATTTTTCCTCGCAAAGTTTCTACATATCATCAGAGCTCTTTTGGCCTTGTTGGTTACTTCAAGTTCATGTTTGTTCCATAGAAGTTTATTGTCTAGGATAAGGCCTAGATATTTAACTTCCGCTCTCCAGTCTATATTTTGCCCATCCAGTTTTATGGTTCTAAGATTGGATTTTCTTTTCCTGGAGATACCCATTAAGGCAAGTTCCTAATGTTAGGACATTTATTGACGTACGTAGGCGTTTTGGAGAAGATGGTTGCTTTAAAAAACCCAAAATTTGATTCTGAGGTTAACAGAACTCGTCGTACTGTTGCAAATGAAGAAGCTATTTTGCAAATACTAGAAGACAATCCTAGAATAAGCACCAGAAGAATAAGTGCAGCTGTACCGAATGTCAATCGTGAATCTGTTAGGGAAGTCCTCAAAGAACAACTTCTTCATCCATTTCATTTACCGAAAAATCCACCACCTATTAGAACAGGATTTCCTACCGTGTTTACAAAATTGCGAGTGGTTGCAAAATAAAGGGAAAAACTTTCTGTCATTGATTTTGTTTACCGATGAAGCCGGTTTTAGTCGCGATGGCATTTTGAATATTCACAATATGCATTATTGGAGCGATGAAAACCCTCATCAGAAC
Source organism: Protaetia brevitarsis (assembly GCA_004143645.1). Lineage (NCBI taxonomy): Eukaryota > Metazoa > Arthropoda > Insecta > Coleoptera > Scarabaeidae > Protaetia > Protaetia brevitarsis. Next base: position 1,957,542 of record RXPK01000017.1, on the reverse strand, counting down.
GTAATACGGAATCACCAGTATGGCTTTTCCATTAATGTGTGTGTGTGGGCAGGTATAATCGACAATTATCTTGTAATTGGTCCATTTCGAATGCCCAGACGATTGACAGACGAACTCTATCAAATTTTTTTGGAAAATATACTGAATACTTTATTAGAAGATGTTCCATTGAATATTATAAGAAGAAGTGGTACTACATCATGACGGCGCCGCCAGCTTCATATTCTAGGAGAATTTGGAAATAGGTGGATTGGTCGTGGGGGACCTATACATGGCCAGCTCGTAGTTTCCGACCTTAATTCCTAGATTTTTCATTTTGGGGATTTATGAAAACTGAAAGTGTATGCCGCAGAACTAAATAGTGAAGACATTCATTCATTCAAGTTAGAGTGGGCACTTGATGTCCGGGCACTTGAGCTTGGTGCTCATTGTACCATCCCTATTGATTCTCTTATTTCCACTCGAGCAGCTTGGTGTTCTCTAATAAAGCCCAGTATTGCCCAGTGGAAACTTGAGGACCTTCGAGGGCTCCAGTAGATCTCTTCCCGAAATATTTCTGCCTGAGTACCTTCAGTTCCTCACATGTGCAGATTACATGTAAGCTCGTTTCCTCCTGTAGTTCGCATCTTCTATACCACGGTTCGCTTACACCGTCCTGTGTGTATAGATGCTTTTTCCAGAAGGCAGTGTCCAGTTACCAACCCAGTAATGGTTTTAACTTCTTTCTTACTGCGCGTGAGTAGGTTATCAGAGAAACTACAATCCCATCCCTATCAGCGTTTTGGTATGGAGTTGGCCTTCAGTCGACCTCCATTTCTTTGTACTTTCTTTATCTAACAGGTCCAGATCTCCTTCTTGCGGAATCCTTGGTAATCCCACATACGGGCTCTGGACCCATGAAGTGTCTCTTAGAGCCCTCCTTGGCTAGTTCATCGGCGATTACGTTGCCTTTATATCCTCCATGTCCCGGCACCCAAATCAGAGACACCGTGTTGTCTCGTGCCAGTGCATTGAGGGATCGTTTGCAGCCCCTAACTAGTTTTGACCTAGTTACAGGGAAGTGAAGTGTATGCCGCAGAACTAAATAGTGAAGAACAATTATGGAACAGAATTGTTGGAGTCTGCTGACAGATTTCGTAATAATGCTAACATATTTCAAAGATGCCGTCAGTCATTAACACGAAGATTGGAAATGTGTATTCAGGAACAAGGTCACCAATTTGAACACCTTAAGCAGAACTAATATGTATCTTATACATTTGAATGTTGTTTTGTTTAATAGAAGTCTTTTAACTTCAACAGCTTGTAACTTGAAAACAAAAAGCAATCGGACATTGGTGTATAGGAACTTTTTTTTTGTTATTTCTTGGTCCTCTATCACATGTTGCTATGCATTGTAGTTTTTTCTATGTCAGCCTGTATAGAATTTTTTTTTATTTTGCCTAAATTAATTATAACTTCACTTCAACAATATCTTTGCCGAAACAACTTGTCACAACACCACAGCAAGCTTGTCCGCCTCTCGAACAAAATACACGACAATCAGATATCCATTATTATATTACCACCATATCTAACAAGCTTTCGTATGCGCGTGGTACTTCATCCACCTCTCACCAACTCACCACTTCGAAGATTCGTTACAACTTGTAAACTTAGAAACCACGTTCTCCTGTTTTCGCGTTCCAACACTCACATAAACACACACACACACACAGAGAGAGATGTAGCCTTTACACGAGTCCAAAAGGGCGTATGAATTATGGGCAACGCTCCGGTTAATAATGGGCGCAACTGAGCTCCCCATTCATTGAATCGCAGTCGCCGTAAGCCGAGTTTTGGAATTAAATTAGAACAGAATGACTGTGTGGCTGTGTTGGATGCTCTGTGCGAACGCACAGGTTTGAAATGTTGTACGTACGTGATAAACGAGGCCGACGTGAAAGAGGAAAAGGGACAACGGTAGTGATGATTTATGTTGACATTAATGTATTGTTGGGAGAACACGCTTTAATAGATGTATATTTTTTTCCGGGTCGCTTCTCGAGAATGAGAGCGTTGGTGTAGTGACGTTTTTATTAACGAAACTTGTTAGGTAAAATTGTTAGGTAAAGATTGAACGAAATTGGTGTGTTTGTAAGAACTGGTAGGATTGAATATATAAACCAGTCATGAATAAGTTAAACACACTCGAATGCTATACTAAATATATATATTAGGTTATTAGCGCTAGTTGTTTTCTTATTAAGTTATGAAAGAGGGTTATGTTTTATTTAATTTTTTGCAGCATTTCTACCTATTATAGTACCTACTTAGAATAGGTAGCCTGCAGATTTGTAAGTATTTAGCATTTTTATAAATAAAATGTGCACCATTTCTGCATTATTATCGCTGTCATGCCTTTACATCGTTGCCAAGTGGATAGCCTGTCGCAATTCCTTGATAATATTTTTTTTTTTAAAAATTCAATCGCCTGTATGTCACCGCTTACTGTTAATTTATATAATAATTTTAATTTTTGTGAAGAAATGCACGTACTATGAGATTCAAAATGATTGTCGTAATAAAAAAAACTGTTTTCCGGAAAAAATTATCTATACTTATTACCAATTTAATGAGCGAAGTTAGCTACATACAAATTTCATACATTAAATGAATTTTCTTGACATTTAGCGACATTGGCGTTCGTGTTGTAGTATCTTTCGATTATTTATCTTATAATTTTTTTTCAAACCGTTTATATTTACATCTATCACCAACAATAGTATTTCTGAATACTCTAAGAAAATAAGGGAATATATCTGTGGTAATTAACTCAATAAACAGGTAAAAAATCAATATTAACATTAAGTGAAATAGTTTATTACATTTTATAATTTTATAGGCTTATCATACACTTCAGCGCAATGAGTTGTCAAAAGAAAGTTACATTTTCATCCCTATAAAGTTTCTACGAAACCATTAGATCACGATAGGCGATTGGAATATTGTCATTGGTTTAATAATAATTTAAGGGACAATGACTTGCTAAACAAATCATTTTTCTCGGATGAAGCCTGATTTTATCTAATAGGCTATATCAACTCACAAAACTATCGTATCTGGTCTGCAGAAAATCCACATGAATTGCGAGAAACGCAATTGCATGTCGTAAAAGTTGGAGTTTGGTTAGCTATGTCCAGGCAACGAATAATAGGGTCAATTTTCTTCGAGGGAAACTGTAACAGCCCAACGTTACCAACAGATGTTGGAATTGTTTATTGCAGAGTTACAAGAAAATGAGCTTGAAGCAGGTTATTTTCAGCACGATAATGCTCCAGCACATACTGCTCGACAAACCTGCCAATATCTTTTTTAACAGTTTTTTGCTGACCGGGTCGTTAGAGCACAAAGATGGCCACCAAGATCGCCTGATCTAACCCCATTAGATTACTTCATGTTTGGCTATCTAAAAAATAGTATCTATAGAAACCGCATGCATACCATAGAAGAACTGAGAGATGCAGTTTTGTCACTTAATAATTATACTAATTGTATGTTCTAATTTAAAGTAATAAATAAATTTACTTAAACACCCAGTTAGTACTGAATTGTAAAATCATAATTTAGTAAAGTTAAATTAATTACATTTCATTTTTACAAGCAGATACACCAATCCATAGTCGTTTATATATTGCGAGTTCAAATATAGGTTATGTTTTCCTTATTTATGACAGATCCGTTTACTTTCTTGTGTTCCAACACTGTGTTACGTGTTGAAAACACCTTTTCTTATTTCTCCAACTGTACACTATCTTTCTGAATTTATCCAAGTTCCTTGACCTTTCCTAGTTACCGTCGCTATTTACGTATTTTGTATAACGTCACGTTTAACCTTGAAATTGTTTTTTTGTAATGTACCGCTTTATTTGTGACCTTTTTCTAAATTCTTAAATTGTCAAATTTTAACATATATTTAGATGCATTGAGATCGTAAATTTCATTAAACTCCGTTCATAATTAGCTCCGAATTTATTCATTTTTGTTAATTGTTGCACCTTTTTTTGTACGCACTGTGCCTGAAACGTTAGAATTTCGCATAATCTCGCACACCTGCATGTTGTTTATCTTTAATACTCGAATCCTATTGGCCACTTAATGGCATAGCGTGGGAACTAGATACCTCTACCCTTCCAATCGACTGACTTACACTCGAGCCCGCTAAGAGTGCAGACGTAAAAGTCTAATAGGCGACGCCCTGTTGCAACCCTTTTCGACCTAATTTACCCGTTTGGTAACCCCTGTGGGGGATCTCTGGTCGTAAGAATCTACTCCTTGAAGCCGTTTGAGTCCCTGTGTTTTGACTAACGAAGCTTCTTTTGGAGCCCGCCGACCGCGGATTTTACAAGCCACGCCGCTCTACGTCGTCCCTGGACCCGGACTTTCTTTCGACATCTGTCTACGCTTCTATTTCTTCTATTTCTACCCTCCCCTGGTGGTGACAATCAACCGCCCCTGCAGTGTTTTGTGTTACATGTAAGTTAATTTTAAGAGTTATTGGCTTGTGTATTTGTAGTAACGAACTACCATTGACATATTAATAATTTAACGTAATTTTTTTTTGTTATTCATATTTCGGTCTTTGCTATCTTAATTCAATTTAACTTAATTCTTTTTTTTTAATAATCTAGTCTTTGCGATCATTGTCAAAATTTAGTTATTTAATTGTTGCTTTCTTTATTTTTTTTCTTTTTACCTTAAAACCAATGATAGGTCGTAGTAATTTGCATGCTCGATCGAGTACGTAGATTTGATGTTATTGTTTCTTTATAATTTTACAATTTTTGAATAATAACCCGGCACTCCCACCAGTTCAGGTCATATGTTTATACATTGTAACTTTGTAAGGCTTCACCGAATTAAGGGTCAATATATAACAGTTAATATAGTCTCTTTGCGTTTTATTGAATTTAATTTAATCGACCTTGGCGCACTAGTTTGTTTTTTTTTGTTTTTCTGGTCATTTAAATAACATTTTCCTTTAATTTAACTATTTAACAACATATTAAAAATTCCGCAAGTACCAATCCCTTGTTTCCCCGACTGGTAAATAGCCATTCTGGGCTGTGGTTAAATTACCGGGCGACAGCGTCGGGCTAGTGAAGGCAACAGCTGATAACCCAGTGGCGCTCACTCCGACATCTCTCCGGCGCCTCCCTGGCCGAACCGACTCCGATAGTCGCAGCGTGGGAACTAAATAAATAATAAACGTTGTTTTATTTATCCTTCTTTCCCATCCTGTGGTACTTTGCGATCATTTATTTTATTTTATATCAATAATCTTTTATAAACAATATTCACTTTTTATTATTATTTAACCTAGTCTCATGCTCTGGAAAATTGCTACTATTTATTACGCCCTGAGATTTCACCTGTAGCAACTGACTTAGTTCAAACCTTCATTACAAACACGCGGCATATACCTACACCCTGTTACAATCTATAGGAGCGGAATTGACAATCTTTTTGAATCTCATGGTATATTATTAATGCAATTATTTAGAGGAGTAAGTTAATTCGTTTATAGTAATTTCCAAATTTATATATTTCCATCAAAGTCACAGTCATCCGTATTTCGAAGGAAAAAAAAACTTCCTATTCCCTTCATAAAAATTAATTTCAAAATTTAAAGCAAATCATACACGCTTTATAACGGCGAAAGAATTTTTAAAATCGGCCCGCTAGTTCCGAATCTACTCGCGATAAACCAACTGACCATAAGGCGCGTACGACAGACAAGGAAGCATCTTCTCTGTCCTAAACTAGCCCGCGCGTTTTGGACTGCACGTGTCGCATACGACGTGCGACAAACGCAACAGGAAAATTACATAGCGACCCGTAAGATAGACAAGGTCGTAGCCCATTTTATCCCCACTCTATCGTCCGCACTCCGTCTGTCTTATTGGCGAAAAGATAGGACAGCGGAGTCCTGTTCACAGAAACGAATTTCACCCCAAGTTGATCCCCCTTTCCCCCCCGCCTCTCTCCGCAGCGTTCCATCGACCGATGTACGGTGCATCGATCGACTAAATCGTCTATAACTTTTTTATTTATTGATCTATATTTATGAAATTTGGTGTGTATGTCAAGGAAGGTGTGTTGCGTAAGATAGCTTCATCAAATTTTGAAAATATGATTTAGGTTTATATTTATTGGGTGATAAACGTGAAAAAAGGATAAATTTACGTGTTTTGTGCATAGTAATCACAGGAGAGCGGTGCACCTATTTACTAAATCATCTATAACTTTCTTATTTATTGATGGAAATTCGTGAAATTTGGTATGCATATCGAGGGAGGTGCGTTGCGTAAGATGGTGTGATAAAATTTTAAAAATATGGTTTAGTTTTATACTTATGAGCTAATAAATACAAACAAAAATGAAAATTAACGGTTTTGTATATGTTATCACGGCAAAATCGCGAGAGATTGATTCAACGAATCTTTTCGGTTTAAAGAATCTTGTAAAGAGAAGTATTAAGTCACGTGATATCATATACAGAGCGGCTAATTTAATTCAGACGATATCGCTATTTTGAAAAGTATACGAGCTACAGCGTGATTAAATATGGAGTAAGTTTTGTATTCTATAAACAAATAAAATACATTAAAAATGTAGGTTATTCCGATAAGTTGCGAAAATATACAATAAAAGAGCATCTAAAATCATATTTATCTTCTCGTGTTTCAGTACGAACTTCAGTGCTAAGAAATATGTCAATAGTTAGGAGTTAGTTACAAAGATTAGACACAAATCATTACATTTTCTTACAATATCATCCTTTATTAGTTTTGCAGGGAAAGCCTATTGGATATGTAAAAAAAAAATTGCAAAGAATTTATCAAAGCATTGTCTATAAGAATTTTATACGTATTTCTACAATTCAAAAAACAAATGGGGGTTGTTATAACTAATGGTGCCGTCTGTAAGCTTAACTGTATGTCTGTATTTATCTATAATATACAAAACTTATTCCCCATTTAAAAACAAATGGTGGTTGTTATAACTAATGGTGCCGTCTGTAAGCTTAACTGTATGTCTGTATTTATCTATAATATACATATACTTATATGCATACAGATGATCTTATAGACGCTTGAACTACGCATAGTTGATCCAGTTAGCATATATGCTACTTGTATGGTACAGTCATATCACCTAGTCTGATGAGATTTAAACTGATATTAATTAATTGATAATACGACAATTACCAAGCTCTTTAAATTCATTATATTCTTTGTTCCAATAAGAAAATTGACCAGTTAATTATAATGAACTGCTACCTACAGTTCTAATGACACTGGTAATTATGCCCAAATATGATAAGCATCAATTTATTCACAAACCGGACAATTGTTACTCATTAGCTAATTAATATCCTAATGGCGTTTAATTTTCCCCAATCACAGGTTAAAACGAATCAATGAAATAATGTAGGAGCACAAAATAAAACACACATAATTTGTGCATTTAAGTCTGAATTATAGTATTCCAAAATGGAAAAATAACACTTTCACCTCTGCTTAATACTCTATAATATGTGAGTCTTGTTCTCGCAAAATTTTAATAAATCATGACCAGAAGAAACCATTGCTACTACTAGCCTAATTGTTCGAATAGCGTTATAAATTTGAAAATCGTGTTTACCTTGTTTAAGCAAGCATGAGCAATTACTAGTGGTATCGCCCGAGCATATATATAATAACATATTTGTCTGTCATTATCTGGATTGGAAAACGGATAATTGAACGAAATAATTATAAAATGCTTTCTTTCATTTGGGCGAGCATATTTTCTAATCGAAATAAAACAGCAAGGGAAAACTATTTGTTCTATTTGTGTTTTGATTTTCCTTTCGGAAATTATTGGGACGGAATTAGCATGCGTGCTTTGGTTTTGGAATCGTAAATCTAAATGTAAATTGTTGTTTATGTGTATAGAAAGTTGACGTTAAGATTATTAAGTGATTATCGGGGAATTGAGGTGGGTAATTATTTTATTCTTTCCTTGATTCAAGAGGTAAAATAAATACGTGAAGTGAGACAGTGTTTGGGGGGAAAATATAAAACTTTTTCAGCCCAACTTCGTCTAAATCTTTTATTTGTATCAAATAGAAATATAACTATTCTCATTTAAACGTAGATACACCATAAGAAAGCTGGAGAATTTGCACCCTATGTTATGTAAAACAACATCTTCTCATGTTATTCTAAATTTATTAATTTTAAAGCAAATATTCAGGAAAAATAAGTAATAAAATTAGAGCAAGACTCCAGTCCCCATGGGGTTAAACAAAAAAAAAATAATCGAGACGCAAAGATTGTTACTGGTTAAGGCCGCAAACACGTATTCATCTATTTCGGTTGATGCGGCGTGCATTATTTCGAATATATTACCAATAGATTTAAATTTTGAGGGAATTTTAATTTCGTGGGGATGCGAATAAAATAGGGTTTGAGGGTTTAATTACGGTAACGAGATTTAGATTAGAATTGGGTGATGTAGAAAGGGATGTAGATATAAGGGGCGAGATTCATTCCGTGGAATTAAAAAGTATTATTTATGATGAATGTATAAGCACTTTTGTAGAGGGTTTAGAAATTTTTGCGGTTGGGTCAAAGAGTGAAGGTGGGTGCAGGAGTTTGTTGTTTATAATAGGAGTATTGAAATATATAATCAAAAGTTTAAATTAGTGTTTTGCTCTGCTAATGGAGGAAAAACTGAGGAAAAGCTGTGGAGACGACACAGCTAGCAAAAGTGAGAAGACGTAATAAATAACTGCTTCTTCCAAACTCAGCAGGATAACAATAAAAATTTGCTGGCAATCAGTAACAAGATCTGGGGCTGCTTCCCAGAGTAAAGTTTTTCCATGGTCTTCCATTAAATAAGATTAGATTAGAATTGGGGTGGCCTGTAGACCTGCTTCATCGCAACCTTTTCAGATTTGTTGTTATCTCCTTTTTTCCTGAAGCACGCCCCTTAACTTTGCCTTCTTAATGACGCCTATTATCCTTGAGAGCGGCTTCTTTGTGTAGCTACTAGCTGTGGGATTCTCCACGCGCATTACTAGAAACCTTGTCCTCGCCAAACCTTCACATTGGCACAGCACATGAACTGGGGTTTCTTCTTCCTATGGCCTATGTTGTACATATGCTTATTTAATCTACAGTGATCGATCGGGAGACTTACTATCATTTTGACAGTCTTCCTGTCTTTATTCAGTAGATTTCTAGTAAAGTCAGGCCTCTGTTCTTTTAGGAACTCTTTTGCCTGTCTCTGTCCCGGTGCTTTTTGCCACTATTCTCTGGGCTGATTATGTATCTATTCGTTGATGGATTTTTTTTTAATTTGCGATTTGGTAGTGGCGAAAGAAAGGCCACTTCTAACGAATGGCCTTGACGAACCTCGCATGACCAGCTCGCCCGCCACCTCATTACCTCTTACACCAGAGTGGCTAGGTTAATTTTCTTTGGATGCTCACTTCATTTAGGGCGCGTACACAGTCCCAAATCACCTTAGAGTCCACGCTTATGGAACTAATAGCTTTAAGTGTGGACTGATTGTCAGAGAAAATAGTAAAGCTTTTACCTTAGTCTTTCCTTGCTCCTTGACGAATAGGGGAGGGTGGGGCAAGATGGAGCCACGAGGCATGATGGGGACATCGTCTTATCTACAAAACGGCAGTAAGCATCTGTCAAATAATAGCAGTCCTAATATTGACAAGTGCTGTTTTATGTTTGTTGTAATGTAGGAAACTTTACTAGTCGTAATAACAAAGTTATTGCTGTTTGTGTGTGAACTTTGCAATTTCCAGAATTTCGTTATTATTTTGATGGTGAGTTCAACGGCCAGTATCGGAAGTATAAGTAAATTATTTACAACTACACTTTTTTGTGATTATTAATTGATATGTATTGCATGTATTTTTTATAGTGTATTATTTGTTTATTTCAAATATTTAATATGTTATTATAACATAACCAGAAAATGTCCCAAAGAGGCAAGATGGGGCTATTGGTATGGGGCAACATGGGGACATCACTATCTCACTCTTCAGTCTGATCCATTATGCCTGGATATGCCATTATGCTTTCTCGAAGGCATAATGCCTATTTCTCATGTTAGGAATAAAGTACATGTTCAATCAAAGCGTAACAGGGGAAAGACAACAATCCTTACAAGCACTACGTATAAAAATCTGCTACAAGAAAATAGAAGTTTGGAGAATCCCTAAGGCAACTAGAAGTGCTGAGGCAGAGTTAAAGGAAATAAAAATGACAAAGAAGAAAACAGAAGAGATCAAGAAGCCGATTTTTGTAAGGAAAGCAATGAGATAGATTTTTAGAAAACGTCAAGGAAATAATCAAGTTCTTCTGTTGAGGAAGATGACGCTCAATGTTAGTATTGTAAGGGGAAGTATTGATACAATGCCATGGATGGCGAGGTTGGGTACATGGAGGCTGTGCGAATAACGTGGATGAGTTCGTTTTCTATTGTCTCAATTGTGAAGATTAAGTTTAATATTCTTATCGTTATTGTATTTTTTTTATTTTAAGTAGTTCCGCTTTAGAGAGTTTAAGCTTTGTTCCTGCATGTTTTTAAGAATCTATTTTTTTTTACCTATTACCTAGATTTATGGTACGACCCATTCTTAACTGGAACCCCATCTTGTCCCCATGGTGGGGCAAGATGGTGAATTTACACATTTCTTTTTAAAATTTTCTCACAACATCAAGAGTACCCATCGAAAAATTCTAAATTCATCCTTCAGCAGATAAGTGTTTAGAGATTACAATAGGCGTACTTAGAACCTTGTATATCAATTTGCAATCCTGATGCAGTATTCTAAAGCTTAATGTTCCCATTTTGCTCCACCTTCCCCTATCGGGGAATAAATGAAGTCTTTCGATGGATGCAAACATAATAGCGACTGATTTATTATATTTTTGTTATTATTATTATTATTAATAATCACCGGGAAATCATTTAGGTAGAGTCGAAACATTTTAATTGTTTTAGAATGCATACAATGCAGTGCTTAGAATAGGTAGCATTGTGTAGTACTTTTTGGTGGAGGTTTGAGATTAATTGCAATTCTATAGATCTCAGATTTCTACAGTGAAATTTTTAAGTTCTCTCAATGTTGCGTTTTTATTTTAGCAGATGGGCATCACTTTTATAGGCAATCATTTTTAATTAATCATCAAGCTCATTTAACCTTGATCTAAAAATGCCTTCCCATTATTATTTGGATCAACGGCAGACCAAATTAATATCGAACAAAGCGGACATCATTGTGAAACGCCGGCTCTTTTAACTCTAACAGAGCCGCGATCGATATATCGTGTAGCAAATCATAATAATAGTCACACATAGGCATTCATAACAATATATATACATATACATAGCGAGTGGCTGACTGTCGCTTGCAAAGCGTTACGAAATCTTAATTGTTATCGTCCGCACAAAGCGAGTAAAAGCGATCGCTGATTTATCACTGCATCTACAAACCACCTTATATCTCGGTATCGTTCTATACCTGTATGTACTACGTACACATAGATATCTGCCTACCTACGATTCCGCTGTAACACGATCGCCGGGAGATCGCTATTGAAAGAGAAAAAAACCTTTATATCGATCACCTGCCAGCCGGTTTCGTTTTAAGGATCAATATGGAACGAAACGCCTTTTACTACTGCTGTTAATCTGGCTCGAAGGTGTAACACCAGCGCAAAAGTGACGACCACACCTAAGAAAATAGAATATTGCAGCTTCATTGTCTCATCTGCATGCGTGGTAGGTACACTCAGGAAAAGATTCGGTTGCCGTTAATAAATACATGCATTAGTCGAAATAAATTATTCGTTTAAATATATAAGGACAAGGAGGTATTTATCAGATGCTGAGCAAAAATTTAAATAAATGCTGGTTTAACAATACTACTCCAGGGACCAACTATATTTATTTCATATTTTATAAATATTTAAAAAATATTAAATCTTTCTTGAATATTAGTTATATTAATATAATATGCATAAAATATATTATAGAAAATATATTAGGAAAACATTTAAAAAATATATATGCTATGTAGCATTAATAATATTTTATTACAAATGTTTTCTCAATATATTTTTCATAACTCTGCAAGAATATTTTTGCTGTGTAATTTCTGTAAATATTTATTCATATAAAAAAGATTGAATTTTGCTTTTGTATATTTGTGCGTAGGACGAATAATATAAAATGATAAAATATGCATACATATTAAGTAGTATGTACCTATTTAAATGATTAGTTTAAAGATTAAATTAAGTTAATATATATCTAATATGATTTAATTAGTATCTAAATGAGCGCTGTAACTTTTTTTAATATATCTGCGTTTTGTATTATATATTTTAATATTTGTAAGTTGCGAACGTCAACACAACACCTCTATTCATTACGTTGCCGGTGTTATATGATTTAGTATTGTTCATGCGTCTATTGATTAGGTACATAGAATGCATACGCGCACGTGCGTATCAACGTTTTCATTCGTTTGTCCGTTACATGTTATAGTTTATAATAGTATACGATTAGGCAGATTAGGGTTAACTGTGTAATTAATTGTTGCGGGTGTGTTTTAGTTTTGTGGTGACTACGAGGTAAGCAAACTTTTAACATATCATGCATTTATAAGAAAATTGGAATGCTCAATATCGCTATGTATAGAATCGTTTAATAATATAATTGTAGGAATTTTAGCATCATATATGTACTGCACTACCAGATAAATTTGCTAGTTATTGCTTAAGAGATCATCTCGGTAGATAACCGTCATAATCTTAAATAGAGTTTAGAATACGTTGTGTTATTTTATTGTTTGTACGTAGAATGTTTCAAATATTATGAAATAAGTAAAAATGTACGTATCGTAAGTATTAGAATGTAGCTACCCACTCCAATTATTGTAAATGCTCCAAATGTATTAGTAGGTGTTGATAATGTGTACGATGTTTTATTCATGGTATGATCTAATACAATTGGCATTGTTTTTAGGCCACAAGGAAAACGCCATGAGAGCCCACTACCGAAGATATGAAAAAAGCCATAGGTTGTACCTAGCACCAGTCAAGGCGCTAGACTTAAAAAATGAGTATGTTCATTTTTAATTGGCTTATTAAATAAAATGATAATAAATACGTTTGTTTTTTTATTAGAACACGTCAATTAAAAAATAGTGATTAATTTTGATAACCCGTCAGTATGCCTTAAAAGATGCCAGAATTATTGATTAGTAACTTGTATGGTGAGTGTGAAAAAAACAAATTCTTGCCTTTTAGACGACTCTAATGTAGTTTCAACTTTTCGTTATCGACGTTATACATTCTAAATAACCAAGAACAATTTTAGTTCATTTGACAAATTAAATAGATTGCATAAAAAAATCTTCAATTTCATTTAAATAATATTTACAAATATTTTAGAAAAAATATTGCGCTTACATTAATTTTAAAATATGGAATAAATATTTTAATGAATATTTTATCTATATTTAGAAAAAAAATATGAAAAATATATTCAAACACCTCTCACGAAAAATATTTATAAAATATATTTTTAAAAATATCTATGTAATATTTCTGGCTGTTAGGGTACAGCTTTTACTTGAAAATGGATAATATTATTGGCAAGGTAAAATATCAATAACTTTACAATTGATTCTAAAATGAAAAATATTAGATATTAATAAAGCACATGTTTATAGTTTAATAATTTATTTATTTGGCCCAAGTAAACAATTATAGTCGTGTCTGCTATGTAAACAATTTATTTAATTTAAGAACTGCCATCTTCTTCTCAGTGTAAGGAAGAACATATCTTTAACTTTTTATTTAATTCTTTAATGTTGGAAGCATCCAGAACAATCTCATTATCTCATTATACATTTTTCTTTTGTTCAGCACCCATTCGAACATACACCTTTAACGATTTGCGTTTCTTCTCTGTTTGGCATCGCGTGTCGCAATTGTTAAACAACGAAACTACAAGCTGTAAATGTTCGCACCGGCTTCCCGCGGTGCAAAAGCGGTCTCCTCTAGGCGGACGGGCACAATTCAAACCGCAGGTAGAGAATCGTCATATTAGGAGCCAGAAGAGGAGGTTAATTGGAACTTATTTGTGTACCTACTGGTGTGTGTATATACAAAAGCCGGATTGCGTAACTGATATAACCCGACGGGGTTGCCTCCGTTTATGTTCACAGAATGACGAATTATAGGTACGCGGTTTCTGGTCCTGAGATGGAAGAGAAAGAATTATTACGATGCTTATACAAGGCGTCTTTGAAAGGAGCGCACAAAGTATGAACAATGAAGAGATACGATTTTATTAGGCGGATATCCAGAATAACTAACAGCTTCTTGCGGGTTTCGCCGTGTGTCAAAACTTTCGCTCGACGTTTCGCTGTTCATACTGACAGCTTCTTCAGGATAACTGAACTGATTCTCCATGGTCCGACATTCTTCTTATATACGCCCCTGGTGCATCCAACCGTCTAGTTGCCGCTCCATTGACCGTGACGGTTCGTAGTAGGCTCTTCCACGTGTTGCTAAGGTGGTTCTCTGTTAACGGTTTTATTCTTCTTCTATTTCTATGGCTTCCCTGATGAGTTTTTTCCCGTAGTTCTTTGGTGTTAGTTATTACTTTTACATTCTTTAAAATCCATTTGTGTCCGGTTGTCGTGCATGTGTTCTGCCACCGCTGTTTGCTCGGTCCTTCTTAATCTTGCGTCCCTCTCGTTTATTCTTTTATTCTTATGTCGATGGCTCTTCTGTTTGTCCGACGTAGCACTGTCTCGCTTTGTTGTTATCTTGTAGATACCTTCTGTGCGCCCCTTGGGTATCTGTATCCTTTGCGGTCGTAGTATACTACTGAATCGACGTTGCAGCCCCGAAGCGTACTTGTACGTTACGTTTTCTTCAAAATTTCTACTACACTTTATCGGGACTCCTGCTATGTAAGGTAAACACGCCATCCTCTTCTGGTCTGTAGTTGTCTCCAGTGTCTTCTTCTTCTTAGTGACTCTCCTAGTCGATGTCGGTGTAACCATTCTTCTTTAGTGCTTTTCTCCAAATGTATCTTTCACTGGTAAATTGTTTTTTCGTCACCGATGGTTTCGGCTCTGGATAGCAATTTGTATTAATCTCTTCTTCTGCATCGTGATGATGGTGAATCTTGCATGCAAGATATCTATCGGGTGCGTCTTCTTTTAAATACTGCGTGTTTGTAGCATTCCGTCTTTGTTTTCTTAACCATAACATCCAGGAAAGGAGATTTCCATTTTGTTTTTCTCCATGGTAAAGTTGATGGTGGGTGCTGTGAGTTTATGTTTTCAAGAACTGTTGTAGTTTTTTCTTCTCCTGTTTGCCATATTACGAAAGTATCGTCGACATATCGCAGCTAACACCTGGGTTTCATTATCGTTGGAACTTAGGGTTCTTCTTCAAATGCTTCCATAAACAAGTTTGGCTATTACTGGTGATACAGGCTTCCCATTGCTGTTCGTTCTTCTGCTCGTAGTATTTTCCTTTCATGCAAAAAGTATGTCGTGGATAAGCACAGTTCACTAATTCAATGATGTCTTCTTGTATACGTCCAAGTTTCTGCAAGTAAGGCCAGTGCGTCCTCTGTGGGTATGTTAGTGAATAGCAATAATGTCGAACTTACTAAAAGTCTGTAGTTTCAGTCTTTAGCGTAGACAAATATTCACGAANAACCTTAATGTGTGTGTATGCGTGTACTTGTATTATCGGTATTTTTACAGAATATTAAAGCTTTTTAATGGTTAATTTGTGAGTTTGGCAATAAATAGGGCCATGGCGCCGTGGCTCTTCAAGAGTAGCTGCCACTTGGAAATTACCCGCAAAAATTCTGCCGCCTGAGCCACATACATACTTTGATATGGTGAGGCTTAAATACATAAGCAAAATAAATCAACATAAAGAATAATAAAAAGTAATCTTTTTATACCAAGAAAAAGTTTGTTAAACATAAACATAACATACATACACATAATCCGTCCTCTTCTAACCTTCAAAGGTGTAGAGGTGCATTGCAGAATATCCGCCATGGCAGCACGAATCTTGAGCCATCCGCTTTGGCTTCACACCAACTTATACTTCTCTCTTAAGATTTTAGCAAACCTGCGCGTTCCATGTTTGAGCCGGTCTTCCTCTTGCTCGCATTCTTATCAATTCCAGCTGTCCATATTGTGTTTAATTTCCTACTATTGTCCATTCGTGGAATATGTTCCAAACCACTGCAACTGTCTTCCTCTCAATTTTTGTTACCAACTGGCACTATCTCAAACCGCTCCCGCAACAAGTTGTTTCTAATTCTATCTCTACGAGACACTCCCGCGACCGCTCTCAGATATCGCATTTCACTGGCTTGTAATTTACTTTTTTGTGACTCATTTAAAGACCACGTTTCACATCCATACGTTAAGATAGGAACAAACACAGAGTTATAAATTTTTATTTTTGTCTTGTCCGATACCTCTTTTTTTCTGATAAATCTTTGTTGAGTGCATAATAGCATTTATTCACATTCACTATTCTGTTGTTAATTTCTTGTTCCATTTCACCCATTGTGTTTATGATAGTTCCCAAGTATTTAAAATTATCACTTTGTGTTAAGGTCACATCGTCCACTTCTATGTTTATCATTTCTGGATGTCTTGAAATTACCATTACCCCTGTTTTTCCCCTCATTTAATTCTCGAATCTGAAGTTTTTAATTTCTCGATTCCATATTTTTATACTTTCCTGTAGGTCTGCTTTTGTATTAGCCAGGATAACGAGATCATCTGCATACATTAGTTCACTAATAACAATTTGAGATAGATTTTTTACTCCCACTCTGTATCCCTTTGTTTCTCTTCGACATTTTTTTCCCAATTTCATCCATTAGTGTGATGAATAAAACTGGACTTAGAATACCACCCTGTTTAACGCCCCTAGTTGTTATAAATTCTTGGAGGATGTATTATTTGTTCTTACAATATTTCGTGTACAATCATATAATACTTTGATTGCTCTAGTATTTCCTTTCCTATTCCTCCGTCTTCGAGTATCTTCCATATCTTTCTCGGGTTGCGGTACAAAAGCTCTTTCCTAGTCTACAAAGCCCATATACACTTTTGCTATTGTAATGCTATAGCCTTTTCACCGATTTGCCTTAAAGTAAAGATTAAATCGGTAGTTCCCTATTCAGGTCTAAAACGCACTTTGATTGTCATCAATGTTTCTTCTAATTTTCTCCTAAGTCGTTTTTCCAAAATTAACTCATAAACTTTACTGGCAGTATTGATTAAGGAGATCGGTCTATAATTTGTACACTTGGTTCTACCACCTTTCTTATATATAGGTAGGATTGTGGCTACTGACCAGTCCCTGGGTATTTTATTCGTCTGCCATGCAAGTGTTATTATTTTGCGTAATATTCTGTTACCTGTATTACCCATATATTTTAGTAATTCGGACTTGATTTGGTCTTGACCGGCTGCTTTCCCGTTTTTGAGTTTCTTTATTGCTTCTTCCACTTCTTCTATTGTTATTTTCCCCTCTTCTTCGTTTTCCATTAGGTCACAGTGATTTTCAGCTAGTACTTCGGTGGTTTGCTCTTCCCCATTTAATGTTGTTTTAAAATATTGATACCATCTTTGTTTTATCAATTCATTTGTTGTTATTAGGTTATTTTCCTCATCTCGTATATATTGCACCTCTGATTTGTTGTTTTTCCTTAAACTTTTAAGGGTTTTATATAATAGTTTCATATTTCCTTTGCTATTTTGTTCCATTTTGTTTCCAAATTCTTCCCATTCCCTTCTTTTCGCCTCCTGTACTACCTTCTTCACTTGTTTCCTCTGCTCCTTGTATAGTTCATAGTTTTGTTTGTTTTTTTGGTTTAAATATTCTTTCCATAGTATTTTTTTTCTTTTTAATTTCAAATTTAATTTTGTTGTCCCACCACACTGTACATTTCCGATCTCCTGTGGTTGTTGTGCCGCATACCTCCATACCTACTCTCATTATTTCCTTCTTAAACATCTTCCATAGGACCTCCAGATCAGTTATATCCTCCCATCTTACCCTATTCAATCTTGATGTAACTCGTTGCTATATTTCAACCTTGTTTCTCCATCCAGTAATTTATACACTTTAATACTTTTTTGTTTGTTTACTTTACAATTGTTTACACTTTTACCAATTGTTTGCTGTATTAATAATTCCTTAATTTTCAGTTCTACCAGGTAATGGTCTGTGCCTATTTCCCATCCTCTTTTTACCCTTGTATCTTTTATTAGTCTCATATATTCCTTCCTGATTAGAAACAAATCTATGATAGATTTCTCTCCTCTGCTCTCCATGATCCTTGTATACTTGTGTATATCTTTATGTTTGAAGAAGGTGTTACAAACTATCATATTATTATTCATACAGAAATCAATAATTCTTTGTCCATTTTCATTTTTTCTGTCTTCTCCGTATTTTCCCACTGGATAATTTTCTTCGTGGCTACTTCCAACACTTCCGTTGAAGTCTCCCATTATAATACTTCTATCCTCAGATATGTCAACTTCGTCCTGCAACCTTGACCAAAATTCGTCTTTAACCTCTTTTTTCTCATTATTTGACGGGCCATAAGCTACCATCACTGTTATTTTGCTATTTTCTTGCGTTTTTAGATCTAATCTAATAATTCTTTCTGATACATATTTCCAGTTATTAATTATATTTTCCCAATCTTTATGGATCATAATAGCTACACCCGCTTTTGCTCTCACTGTCTCGTTCACCCCACTATACAACATGATATCACCATTTTCCATTTTAATGCAACCCGAACCTTTCTTTTTTGTTTCCGTTAATCCCAAAAATATCAAATTTGCCTTCCTAAACTCTTCTGACAGCTCCGATTCCTTCCCCCTCAAGCCTTGTACATTCCAATTTCCAATTCGCCACACATCCTTCTTTTTTTGTTTTACCCTCATTTCATTTGTTTGTTCAATTTCGATATCCAAGTTCATAGCCATGGTCGTTCCAGTTTTATCCTTGTTATATTGCATTTCTAGTTTTTTGATTCTTTTGGTGATCTTCCACTTTCGATATTGTTTGCAGACGCATCCCACTTATGCTTAATTCCGTTTATTACAATAAAATTATATCCTATTTTGACTTCGTTACCCTTTTCTTTTTCTGTGATTACAATTTCTCTTAGCTTTCTTTGCATATTCTGTTCCTTTAATGTCAGATCGCATTCTATATACACTTGGTGCTCCGTTTCTTTCTTTAGTTTCGGCTTGGCCTTAAGTATTTGCAGTTTATCTTCAAAATTCTGTAATTCTATAAGGGTTATTTTGTCATTTATTTTACTTGCTTTGCATATTTTGCTACGACTTCTAGCTTTTGTGAAATGAAATTGTTCATCTCTTCTCTAATTATTTCACTATTACTCGTTTCAATTTTTATTCCTTTAATAATCAAGTTGTTTTCTTGGACACCTTTAAACTTTGTTCCACAATCGTTTCCGTTTTTTCCAATTTGCACTTCAGTATTTCTACCTCCTTCTTTAAGTTCTTGTTTTCTTCCTCCATTTTATTCATTTGGTTTTTTATTTCTGAATTTTCCCGTCTAATACCCTTTAATTCGTGTACCATTTCTGTCATTATACTTTTTATATCTTCCATTTCACTAGATTTCTGCTTATTATCTCGTAATATTTCTTTTAACATCTCCTTAATTTCGTCCTTGCTTTCTTCCTTCCCTTTAAATATTTTTGTCTTATCTGGTGTTCTCATCGTTCTTTTACTTCGATTAAAAATATCTGCATATTTATCATCTATATATTTACGTTTACCATCCTCAGACATATTATTTTCGCTATCAGACATTATACGGTGTAGGTTTTTCTCTTCTATCTTTTTCTTAGTTTTTATCTGTTAGTAAATTCCGCACTTAGACAAAATTTCTTACTCCAACACAGCTTACACTAAATAAAAAACACAATTTATATTGTCAATTTAAACTATTTAGACTTAGTAATAAATTCACGATTGTCTAAAGAAAATAACTATTATATATACCGACGATACACGTGTGATAAGGTTCGTTTGAACGGAGTACTTATCGCCACAAACCGTCCGGCACGCTGGTCACTACTCTGTTAACATAAACAAAAAGGGATAAACTTCATTTCAAAGGCGCTCGTTCCACAAATTCGTTTTCGGTCATTAACTCGCTTTCTCCGTTCCAGGTCACATTTAATAAATCGCCCACCTATTAATAAATTATTTAGCTCCATATAAAGCGTTCCTACTGACTCGCTAGGTGATCGCTTAAGGTGAGTCCGCCGAAAAATTCGTAGGCCGCGTCTGCTAATTTTTTTCGTTTTGTTCGTGTACGAAACCGCGCGCGGGAACCTGGCCAGAGAGAGAGAAGGAGAACCGGCTATCAAAACTCACTTCCACGAGTTATATAGTCGCATAAAATACGCTTCCAAACTGCACTCCGCACATGCATTTCTCCCCTCCATCAAAGTCGTAAATGATATACTCTTTGCCCCTCCGCTCGAGTCATGATACGATGCAATCCTGCACAGAAACTTCACTTCACTTTGGCAAAGCAAGTCCGATAGATCATTTTGCACGACATACGAACTCTCACACACGGAAAGGTATATTGGGTATAAATGTGTCTCTTATGTGTTGTACGTGGGATACGTAAATATAAAAGCAAACGCTGTATTATAGAATGAAATTCTAGTTTCCGTTTGTGTGTGTGTGTGCTCCGGGTTCGTTTCGGAACAGATGATGTTTTCATAAACTTCCTTGTAGAGCGGTATCGTCGCGTGTTTCTCGATTTAACCTGTTGCACGTCTAGACATCGCCAGTGTGCCGTTTTGACGTTTAAACTCTCCATTTACGTAAAACGATCGTAATAGCATCGTGTGAAAGCAAACGGATTCAATTGGTCACCCAAAAGAATCGAAAAAGCGAAATCACTCTATCCTGGTGTTTCTTTGATCAGTGACAATCTCCTACATAGTTTTAGTTTAGTGACTGTTGCCCCGAAAATGTCCGATTCGCAGGAATACGAAGCCAAAATGGACCTGAACGCCTCCAGCACATCCACGTCGCCTAGAACCCCGCCGAATTGTGCCAGGTGCCGGAATCACCGCCTGAAGATCGCCCTCAAAGGGCATAAGCGCTATTGCAAGTACAGGCACTGTAAATGCGAGAAATGCCGCCTCACATCCGAGAGACAAAGAGTTATGGCGATGCAAACGGCCTTGCGGAGGGCCCAAGCCCAGGACGAGGCGATGCTCAGGCAAGGCGTGATTCCGTCGCAGAAAAGTCCGATCCCGATCCACGTGCCAGATAGGAGTTTCGAGTGCGAATCGCCCGGATCTTCGTCGACGCCTTCGTTTCCGGACGTGAGCAGGAAGAATCTCCTAGAACCGGTGACGCGGGAAACTGTTGGTAGTACTAACGGTAAGTGTTAAGTGCTTAAGCAGTTTTCAAACTAGTTCGGACTAGTATAAGCGCTTTAAAGGTGGATTTTGCAGTTAAAATGAATGAAGCATTGTCGGAGATGAAATAATCAACTGTTATGATTATCATTGCTGATGAAAATTGACGGAGTGCAAAGTACTATTTCAATTTCTATAGGTTTTAACGAGTGGTATTATCGTTGGTTAATCATTAAATGCGTTATTTTTGGTGATAAAATTTTGTAAAAATAAATTTTTACAAAAATTTTAATCTATTCAAAAACAAGTAACAATGAACAAGCGGTGATAGAAGTATTACCAATTTGATAGCCTATTCTGCGACTTCGCATTTGTATTTTAACCAAAATGATTAATCAAAACTGTACCATGTGAATTATATTTTCATAATAATTTAAGGCGACAAAAACGTCAACAAATGCTTTTACCCTCAGTTTTGAGGAAGCAGTTAAATAAACCTATAAAATTAAGCAAAGGTGTACCACGTGAATTATTTTATCATGATAATTTAATGCGACAAAAAAATCAACAAACGCTTTTAACCTTTAGTTTTGAGGAAGCAGTTAAATAAACCTATCAGCTATCACGGCGAAACGCTCAACTGGTTTGTTAATTTGTTAAATTAGGCTTTGGGCGAAGTAAACACAACTTAATTTTCGATGTGAGCACTCAATTATCTGTTTTTTTTTTTTGGATTTGGTCGATAATTACACATGTATTTAATTCTACCGGGCTTTCATTTCAAAACTAGCCACCCGGAATAACTTTTAAAATACATTGAATTGAATTTAACAAACAGAAAATAGACCTATTTCGATTTAGGGGGAAACAAATCTAACACATATCTGCGATTCCGTAGTTTCAGTCCCTAATCGAGGTTGAAAATCATATTGAAAAGTTGAAATAGGAAGAGGTGTTGAGTGATAGCTCTTTGAAAAGATCTTAGGTTATTAGCAATCCTTTGGCGCTTTATTTTATAAAATCGAATTATTTTTCCTTTTCCAAGTTATGCCCTTTAAAGTTTAAAATATCGAAATTTTAATCTCTTAGGTTGTTAGATAAAATGCATGCTAATTACTAAGATTACATCTGTAAGTAAAAAAGGTACAAATTTAAACATTGATGTAAAAACAACTTACCAAAAAATGTTAAAGTATTTATTTGAAGATATTGCTTGTGCCTTCTAATTACCTTTTTAAAAGGAGTTAGAGGAACACCGTTGTGGATGTTTGTCATGGGCATCCAGAAGAAAAAGTTGGCCACCAGCATGTATTAGATTTTATTCGTAAATTTCAAGACCCTGGAATTGTGTGAAATAAAATTGTCAAAAATCCTAAAGTTTTAACTGAAGCCTCACAGATTGAAGTACTAATTCATTTTGCCGTGAATCCTCAAACATTGATACCAAACATCTAGAGGATAAAATCTGATGACGGAATAAATTCTTCCCTTATTAACGGAATTCAGGATGATTATGACAGAAGATTACAATTATGTGATGTAATGCCTGAAATAGCAAATGCAAAACCTCATTTTATAGAAAGCATTTGCCTTCTTTTTAAATGGCTTAATAAACACAACTGTAGATGTTGAGACAATACCAATCCACGCCCTTTTTGTGAAGAGCACACACAATTTCCTCAAAAAATTAATGTATAGGCCGGAATTCTTGGATACAAAATTATTGGTCCGATATTTATAGAAGAAAATTTTACAGGTGGAGTGTATTTAAATCTGTTAGAAAATGTGATCTCCTTATAACTGAATCTTTCGAAAACCAAACCGATCAAAATAGATTTTTTTTTGCTACATAAAAGAAGCCTATTTCTTCAACAGGACGTGCTCCACATTATGATCTATTTCTACGAACTTGGCTTAACCAGAGGCTTCCTGACAAATGGGTCGGAAGAAGGTTGTACAATGACCAGCGAGACTACCAGAATTAGCGGCCCTTGACTTTTTTTATGGGCATCTAAAGACAGTAGTGTATAAAGCTTAACCTCAAAGTATTCGATGTTAGGTGATAGAATAGTGAAGGAGTGTGAGCGGATTACTTAGGAGACGTTTCAAAAAGTACGGGAAGAGACCATTTGACATTACCATTGTCTTACCAATAATGGGCAGCATTTTGAACACCTGTTGAATTAAGTACAGCTCCATTCTGACGCTAATAAAATAATTTTCATTAAAATATCGACTTTTAATTTTTAAACTTTAATAATAAAATACGGGGCTGCAGATATGTGTAACTGGTTTCTCCGTAAATTGAAATTGACCTGTTTTCTTTTTAAATTCAATCCAAGGTATTTTAAAAGTTATTCCGGGTGGCTAGTTTTAAAAAAGCCCCGTATGATTTTTACTTATAGGATGTTTATATTTTTTTTTTGATAAACAGTTATTCAATAATATCAAGAAAAAATACTCTTTTTCTTGATCTATGGATTATTTTTTCGAGTTTGCAGTATGCTACAATAGTCGTTTTAAGAAGTTAATTTTTTTACGATCCCACTACTACATACAGAGTGTACAAATTCGATGTACACCAGTATCTTTTTCTGGTTGTATCAGTTAGATCCTATTTTCCGCACTAAATTTTTAGAATGGTTAGTAGATAGTTTTAGTTCTTAATTTATTCAAAAAAAAATAAGCTATAAACACTAGTAAAACAGATAAAAGTATGTATATACGAGTAACAAGAATTTTGATGAATCCTTCTTTAATATCGTTTTCTAAGTAGAAAAGTGGAAAAGATCGTTTTTTAATATCTATTGGAAACAGTACGTTAAATTTAAAATTTGATACCATCAATGTATTTATCTCGAAAAAGTTGCAATGAAGCGCCCATTTTTCGCCCCATTCGAAGCTTTACTCATTTACAGCAAATTTGGTACACTCTGTACAGCATGTCAGTACTTTTTTTAATGTTTTCAACAAATATGCTTACAATCTTAAAGCTAGAACTAAAAAAAATTATAAAAATTTACTTAATATTTTAAATATTTAACACGTGATAGGTATTTATTGCTGTAATATTAAAAAACATAGAAATGCAAGTAATATTTTATAAAAAGAATTATATCTATGTATACTTTTGGAATTCTCACATGTATAAATCAACAAAAACTGACAAATACATGGTGTACTCCCGGATAGACTCATGAACAGGTTAAAAAGCCTAAAAAACTTTAAATTGAAATTTCATATTCTGGAATTTAGCCTTGCTCAGATAAAAAGTAATTACCATACCTTTAGTTTTGAAAAATCAAATATGCCTTGAAAATTTATAAAAATGTAGTTTTTCTCACTAATAAAATACCTTTTTTGTAGGAGATGCGAAAAATGTTATTAAGAAAAGTTGTTCAGCTTAATAAATTATATAAGTATACAAAATTTAAGCAAGGTTAAGCATGCTTTGGAAGTTACAAAAAAAATACTCTTTTTATTAATAAAGGGCTTTTTCTGTAGGGGACACGACAAAATGTTATTAAGTGAACTTGTTCAAATTAATAAATTATGCAAGTATGTAAAATTTAAAGAAGTTGGAGCATGTTTTGGAAATGATGTGATATTTTCAAAAACACATTGGTGTGCTATGGATATAAAACGACAAATATAAAATAACCTTTTGACAAGTCAAAAATATTCAATTTAAATCGACGTAGTGTTTTCTGTGCTTTAAAATTCACATTAAATTTAGTAAATACCACCGCGAAATATCGCAAAAGTAATGCTTACTCTATCAGAATGAATCTACCCAATTCATTGTTATGGTATATTATCCATTCTACCGATTATTAGATTGCTTATTGAAAAGTTTCCAAACACGATACTGGTCCAATTTACAGCATCCAGACTGATTAAAAAAAAACTGACAGCCGGTAGTGTACATAATTACCAAAAAAGAAAAAAATCTTTAATGAAGATAAACTTAAGTAATGTGTTAGCAATGGATTCAGTACGCGAACAGCCCAAATTGTCATTAAGAAAGCGGTTAAAGCAGATTCGCATTAGAAGATCACATTTATAACGCGTTTATAAAGCAAGAAAGGTTAAATCATATAAAGTTAGATTTCTTCACGCATTAGAAGAATGATACGTGGAGGTTGGAATTTTGTCTTACATTGGGAGAGAACATTCTGGAGGATCAAGATTTCCATAGAAATATTATTTTCTTAGATAAATCAAGTTTTACTACTAATGGTGCGCCTTCCTCACGGAATTGTCGATATTGGTCTGAACACGATAATCCCAATTATGTAATAAATTCTAAACGTTAATATTTTAAAAAAGTTAACGTCTGGTATGCAATTTCTTATCTTTGTGGTGTTATTGGAGCATATTTTATTGAGGGAACAGTTAATCAGCATACATATTAAAATATTTTGAATCGGTTTATGGACGAACTATCATATGAAGCAAGGATTTCTTCATATTTTCAACACGAGGGTTGTCCTCCCCACTCGACTTTGAGAGTTTGTGAAAGGCTAAAGGAACATTTTCACGAAAAATGGATAGGCAATGCCGATCACATTTTATGGCCACCCTGATTTAACTATCATGGATTTTTTTTCTTTTGGAGCCGGATAAAACAAATAGTATATTCGAATAGGATTCCAAATGATGTAGAGATGTTGAAGAATCGCGTTAAAGAAGCGGTAAATTCAATTCCCCTTGAGGAGATAACAGCAGCATTCAATGCATTTCGAAACAAAATTAACAAATGTGCGAATAAAGGCGGCAGACTTATTGAATCAATAAATATTTCAGGTTATGTGAACTGTTATTTTAATTTGAATGAAGTGAATATTGTTTGAGTTTCATTGACTTTTATTTCATATTTAATAAACGAGCATGTAAGCCGATCTTGTTTAAGTTTTGCACACTTACATAGTTTCTCAATTTAAACAAGTTTTCTTAATAACATTTTGTCATATTTCCATTAGAAAAAGCGGTTTATTAGTGGAAAATATACCTTTTTTGCAAATTTCCAAAGCATGGTCGATCTTCTTTAAATGTTGTATACTTCCATTATTTATTAATCAGAACAACTTTTCTTAATAACATTTTGTCGTGTCTCCTACAGAAAAAAAAACCCTTTATTCGTGAAGAGAGTATTTTTTTTGTAATTTCCAAAGCATGCTCGATCTTGCTTAAATTTTGTATACTTGCATAGTTTATTAATCTGAATAACTTTTCTTAATAAGAATTTGTCATATCTCTTATATAAAAAAAAACACTTTATTAGTGAGAAAAACTATATTTTTGTAAATTAAGTCTGATTTTTCAAAACTAAAAGTATGGCCAAATTACTTTCTGTCTAAGCAGGGCTAAACTCCTGAAGTAGAAATTTCAACTTAAAAATTTTCAGACTCTTTTACCTATTCATGCGTCGATCTGGGGACATACTGTATAAACCTGTTCTTATACAGAAGTTATAAATAAAATGCACCGTTGATGTCAAACGTATATACATATTTAATGGAAGGTTAAACTATATATTTTACCTCAAATAACATTCAAAATATTGACATTTTGCAATAGCATATAAAAAAAAAATTAATCACATCCGTTTTATTGTTCTGTACTATAAGTTTTGGTGTACTTGTGGTCGTTGAAACGTAACATATTTTTAACAGATTTCAAGTGATTTTTTTCAACAAGTTGAATTCTCTCAATCTTGCACAATACCTTAAATGCATTCTTATTTTTTCTTTTTTGACCAGGTCACGGTGTAACGTGACATTCCAATATCGTTATTTGGGTCAGTTTCAGATAAAATAAATTATGAGCACCGCGCAGACGATATAGTACTCTACTTAATATACTGTGGCAAGCAGAGAGACAACACAGATACATAAGTTTGCTGTTGCGCTGCACTGGGTTCAAATTATGGCTAACTTTATAAAGGGTCCATAACGCTTCGCGTCTATGTCGATTTTGCCCGTAACCGTCATGTTAAACTGATTGCCGATACGCTGACACATTTCATGTCGTAATTAACGACACGAGTAGATGAAGGTGTTATGTTACAAAATCAAACTTTTTCAGAAATTAAGTTTTTTACGTAATTTTTCTCAAAAGTAGTGTAACATAATCCCTTCATATATTTACAAGACTCGAGTGTTCTTGAATTTGTGGAATTCGTGGAGCTATGTGATAAGATGGGTATGAAACCGCTTGATTCTGCCAAAAAAAAGTAAGCACCTCATTCACTCGTATCTTCAATTGATAGGTTTTAATCATTCACGCGGGGGTGTTAAAGACTGTTTCTTTACCTAGTATCAGTGGCGGCAGTATGCTATATAAAGATAAAATTTAAATGTAATGTAACTAATGGTTTTTATTATGCTGTCATCAGATTAGATCGTCGAACAGTATAAGAAGTAAAAAAGAAAACAAAATAAATACAACTAATTACTTTAGGGTAGATCACGGGCTTTTTCTATTGTTCTTTGTATATAATAATAAATTTATTGAAAATGGAAGCGGAAATGACAGTAATGTTATATACTGACGATTTTTATAATTACAGCAAAGCCGGCATAGATTATAATAAAAAAAATCAACATCAATCTACCACAATGGTAGCATGCTTGAGGAGTTAAGTAGGCTAACCCAGTACACATATCACATCCATTCGTTCATAGTTCATAATGACTAAATTGCTTAATTGATTGCGTTCGCAATGGCTGCTGTTTTAAAGCAAATGGGAATAAATAATAGCTTTGCCTCTATCTTTTGTATGTGCGTATTTCTATGTATACATGCTGCTGCAATTTCGAAAACCGTTTGTGTAAAACATATTTCTATTAAAAACTTGGAATATTGTAGACTTAGTTACAATAAAAGCAAATCAATAAAAACAAATAATATTAACCTCTTACCCTTCTCTCTTAATGGATCATATGTTTTTCATTTTATTTGTTTTTATCAACTGAAAATAAATTAATTTGCTTTACCTTATTTTAGGAATTTTAACTTAACTTTACATTATTTGAGGATACTGGACGTTTTTTTATTTATATATAAAAGAAGATATTTATTAAAATTGTTATTTAGGTTTTGGCAAGTGATTATTAATTGTAAACTGTAAGTGTATCAAAATTACGTAAATATAAAAAATAATAAGTTTCTCCCAGAACACCACTCAAAATTGTATAATGTGTTTCAAATAGATGGCTGCACCTCCTAGTCGTCAATTAAATCATCTTGTTTCATACATAACACATGATGTACGAATTGCGTTACATTTATCCAAGCGTGTCGATAATTTTTGTATAATAGGGCTTGCGGCAAGATTGTTTCAACTGGCACCGTAACTATGCGTTTGGTCTAATATTTTCTCTAATAGGGTCAAACTTTATCCTCTTTCTATTCCCTTCTTATCTCTTCTAAATCGCCCTACGCACATATAACCTACTCATAACCGTTTAGGCTAGAATAATGCCCATATTAGCGCGAATAGTTTTTTGGATGCATATTATTCCGCAATAACGAAATTTAAACATGAAAATGGATAAGTCTTAAATAAACGGAGCTGTGTCAACATTCTACTGTAGCTGCCACAACAATAGCCTCGAAATGAAATTTTTTCAAACATCGCTGGATGTACTGTAAGAAAATTTACAGTGATAATCATGTGCAACTTTGTACTCACAATTATCACTGCAAAATTACAGTCTATTGTAATATTACTGGTAGTTTAGTATACCTAATATACTGCATTTAATAATATGAGCAGCATGTATTTTCGTTACGGTTAAGATTTGTAAAATTTTGAACGTGTCTAATTTTTACAAATATTAATTTGTATAAAACAAAACACAAAGTAAGATTCTTTTTCACAGTTGTATATTACAAATTGTGCTACATTTGCAGACTGTAGCCTTACAAAGATCATATGTAAATTTTCAAAACATTCAAACACTGCATTCAAATGTAACTTTACCGGACAACTTTGTTACCACGATATCAGTGTAATTGTACAAGATTAATCACTGCAAATTTGAGTTTAGCGTGGTATTAAATTTAAAGGCATTTTATAATTTGTCTTAGGGTATATTTTAAAGCAACCTCTAACAGGTACGTGCACACATATCTCGGTGGTAGTGCCTTTTTCAATGGATATTTTCGTGTTTCTAATCACAAATACAAAAAACCAGAAAGGACACTTACGCCGGAACAGCTACTTCAGGAGGTCGTTTGAAATAAAGTATAAAGCGCCTTTTTCTACCATAAATCGAAAGCGTTTCAGCAGCTACAATAGCTATGCAGTAAAGCTTCATTTATATAAAAAAAAATTGTTAACTGCTGAGTCCGTTTTTTGCCGTGAGAGTGTGCATAGCATTAGAACACAATTCACATTGTGGACTAGCTACTTAATTACATATTTATTCTGTTATCATTTATTTTGTAAGGTTAAATTCCCTGGTTTAAGCTAAAATATAGTGCAGCGCACCATAATCTTTTAAGCAGTATGTAATTTTACCTATTAAGTTTGCCAATTTACAGTATTTTGTAATGCTCTATTGATATTTCCATTGCTGAGTAGTTTTAAGGTACATTAACACTTATTTTTTGTATTTTATACTTTGAAACTCATTGTACGTGTACTGTTCTTTAACGTCACATTGATTGCCACAGTAATATTCATATTTTTTATGTATTTTTTTATAGTGTAGAGCAGTCGCTCTACTTATCGGCAAATGGTTTCTTTCTTTAGGGTTTCTCACATCAAAAATGTATAATAGTGCACTAATACAAAATATTTAGCAATATAGCAAGTAATTTAGTAATAGGTAAGTTAAATTCCCATTGTTGAATTATCACATAATATTAACTGATGTGCATGCAAGACTACAGATGATAGTGGTATTATAACAACAAAAAATACAAAATACAAAATACATTCTCACGGAAGTGGCTAGTTGAAGTTCTCGAGCTTAACAAGATTTCAGTTAGTTTGTAATCGTTTGATATTTACTTTGTTTTCCAAATATTTTCAATACGTTTCCATGAACTTATTTTTTTAAATGGAGCACCTATGTACACATTTTTGAATTCAACATAAATTATGTAGCGATTACAACTAGGATTTCCTATACCTTGTATTAAAACTACCAAGTACTAACAAGGGTGCAGTAAAACGTAGTAAAAACTTCCCGTCGTATCTGTAGTCTAATGTAACCTCTAAGGATTTTTAAAGTTGCAAAATTAATTTTTTTCTAATAGAACATCCTGTATGTTTTTATACCGTTGAGTGTAAATAAATGTTATTTAATAACCATTGTTTTTCCGCATGTTTAATGTTCGCAGAGCACATAAATATATTATTCAGGTAATTTATAAAACAAATAATGGAAAAATATGGTGGAATTATTTTTAATATGATTATCTTAATTTACTCTGTACTAATGGAAAGAATTGCGGAAAGAATTTGTCAATCAAACATACCTCCCCTTGCTGCCAATGAATATTTATGAATACTAAAAAATTCTAAAAACCTGAAACACTTTTTGTAACAACTGGTAGTATTATTAGGAAATCGAAGATTATTATAAATATGTTAGTCTGGATTAGATTCAGATATAAACGGCAATTATTTCGTGCTACTAATTCAATGTAGACCACTGTGCAGCATGTCGGTGTAGATTTAAATTCTAACACCCAATTTTGGTCCAAACACTGGCACTTACATACAGTGCCCTTTCCAATTACATATCACTTTCACGTTTTAGAAACGCGTTAACCGTACAAAGGTTACACAGGATACAATACCGATTCTCCAATTACCGATATTCTCAAATTACGGCACTTTGTGGCTTTATAACTTCTATAAATATTTCGTACGGAATATGAAAATTAATTTGTCACCTTCTGATATAAATATTTTGTCCGAGACGACGTTCTTAGTTTTAATTTTAAACACTTTCAGACGATTTTCCGAATTTTCCCATAGTGCACTGCAGTAAATATCAATATCTTATCTTGTTTATCTGTAGTCTACACTGAGGAGAAGAAATGGCCATTGATTTAACCAAAATACGCATATAACCAACCAAAAAATTGCATTAAATACGGCCCACCGAATTTATTGTTTGGATTAAAATTTACGATTTTTTGAAATATATTTGTTAACTTAAAAATAATAGACTCGTTGATTCAACTGAACCCTCAATTTCTATTTAAACAAGTTTAATCGTTAATGCAACACTTCAGTTTAGTTGATGTAACACTGGTTTTGATTTGTCAATACAGCTCTAAGTATGTTTAGAACAAAAAAATGTTTGTTTAACGAGCATTGCTGCTTAGCGTAACTTCTAAATTGTGTTGAAACTACAAAATAATTCTTGCTTCAATGCTCTTTTGGTTACTTAGCAAATAAACGTGTTGAGTGCACAAAATTAAGAGTGTCAATGCAAACATTTTTTTTGGTTGATTTGAAGCAAAAAAATTGTTCATTTCAATAATCTCATTTTTGGATCTTTTGGAATTTTTATATTACAAATTTGGGGTTTGAAAACAAAATATGACTAACTTAGGTTCATATATTTATTAATAACTTAAACAACAGTTATAAAATACAAATATGTAAGTACACTTTACAATAATAATAGGTATATAAGTAACGCAGACAAAAATATTTATTTCAATACATTGAATACCTTCCAGACCATCTGACAACGTTGTAACATAAATGAATTGCAATAAATGAGTTCCTTCATATAAATATAACGTGTTTCATCAGTTGTTGTTATAATAAATGCCTGAAAATGATCATTATTTCTAATGTTCGTACACTTGTATTACAAAAAAATATCTTTATCATTTGGAGTCAAAATTTCTTAAGTACAGCCAAAAACGCGGACAAAAATTATAAATTCAAAGGATATAAACAAACCGATTTGAAAGAAACCGCCATTATCTCTTAACCAGGACAAGAAGTAAATACGGTCTGGCACACTTTCTGGCATCAAGTAGCTTGCTATTGCTTATATTTGATTTCATTAAATTGTTTGAAAGAGATATACTGCCCTACAGCGAAATTTCTTCAAATCCTGTTTTAGACAAATTCTATAATTTAAAATTAAGTTGATGTTTTAATGCCAGGTGATAAGGAATGTTTATTCTAGAAGAAACAGGTTACTACTAATTGGAAATACGTGATGTTTCCTTCATATCGTATACAGGAAATATTCGCAAGAGGTCCTACAACCGTCAGTGATTCGAGGGTAGTGAACTAAAAAAATGATACTTCGGTTTGAGGTTTCCAAAAAGCTTAAGATACAATGTACTATTATGCTCCGCAATTATACTTTTAGCATTCGGCGTCCTTTAAAGTAGTGATGCCTGTCCAACAAGTTCACAAATTTGTCGCAGAGATTTATATATTCCCAAACTGGTCATTCATCGTTATAAATTCTCCAACCAACACTCCAAAACATCGTAAAAGGGCTTCATTTCAGCGGCTGAAAGCACAATACACTTATTACTTATCTTATTTTGAAATCTCTGGCGGTTTATTTTCATCGTTAAAACTATAATATTTTAATTTGGAATTAAAGTGACGCAAAGTAAATAATTTCTGTTCGTTTATGTAATAATGCAAAATACATCCCATATGTCTACCTATTGAAAATGCATTCTACAACCTAATAAACACGATATATTCTCGATCTTAATATATCCGTTCAAACATAAAGTATTCCGTTGCATTATTGTTGTGCTAATAGCTAATATGGCGTTCGTTTGCCAAAACATCTATAAGAATCAAAATGTGTTACCTGCAAACACTGAGGTTAGATATTCAATCCCCACTGAATTAACAATTCTTTTACTCGTTCGTCCCCCATGGCTAGTATTAGAACTCACAATATATTCACGATATCACGAGCCACGAACGAAGACAATCTGATTTTGATGGTTTGCAACAGCAAGCAACGATCAAATCACGCCACAATATTGATCAAATAAGTATCTGACGGTATAGGTAATATACCTATGTACATTAATATAGGTACATTCCATAATATACAAATACTGACTTATTGCATAAGTTCAGTGTTTTTATATGTTTACTTACTGACTTCTTCTTTACATTTAAAGTAGCATTACTCCAAAAAAAAAAAAAACAGTGGCCGCACATCTGTGTTTATATATTTCGAAGACGGCATTGAATGCATAAGCCGTCTACTATCCATGCTACACATATAGGCTCTATTTTATGCTGTAAGTCGTACAATCAGAAAGTGTCGCTGGTGTACCTTGTGCTTAATTTTTTTGTATAGTTGATATGATAAGTGGAGTTAGCGTAGAGTACTAAATATTAGGCAAAATTAGTGATAAAGTTTCAAACAATTACTATATCTACTTGAATATCAATTTATTTTTTTTCTATGTGTCCATACTGTTCCCATTAATTGCTTCGAGTAAAACCAATTTTTTGCAATGAACTACTTTATGTAATTATGCAAAGCCATTTAAGTTTCTTTTTTTCAGATATGCATTATGTACGTGTAATATGTGCAAACTACGCTAATTAGACTAGAAATACTCTTAGGTGATTCACAGTTGGCAACACTCGATCTACATACCAAGAGCTCACTTTCGATCTGTCGATTGCCGTAATATGAATAAAGCAAGGATAAAAATATGATTGCTATTAGTTAACAAAGTCGAGAAATACGCATGCTATTCTGCTGATGGGCGGTTGTGTGTCAGATATACGCTTAGGCATTCCATCTCCAATCCACATGCTATCACTGTTTAACGGCAAGCACTCAGTTCTCTACCTACTTGTCTAGCTACTACAAAATGCTATCACCACATCGATCTTCTCAATTTTAAATCCATTCAACATAGCCTTCAAGATTATATGTCTGAGGAAACACTTTTTATTGTGAACTAATTTGACGGTGGCAATTCAGCAGAAGTTACACACGATTTATTTGCAGTAAATTATCCTGAAAGATCAATCTTTAGCGCGACTACTATTCGTAATACAGTCCGAAGTTTTGAAACAACGTTTAATAAATAACAAGAACAATACTGTCAGTGATATCGAAATAAGTTTGTGCATTCGTGGAATAAAATCCTAATATGACATATGACCTAAACAAATTGCCTGCGGAGTTAAAATAGTACAAAAGTTTTAAACCCTTTACGTAAGAATAAGTATCGATTGTACAATATTAGCACATCCCAAGAACTTTTACTCGACGATTATTATTGTCGCCTGGAATTTTATGAATGAATGATTAATAAATATCCCGAACACGAATATTTTTTCAGTAATACACTATTTACCTACGAATAGGTACTTTATTTACTATTGTTAGGTTTTCTAAAATCTATGTTTGTTATTTTATTTGAGTATTAACGTTTAAAACTGCATTCAATTTTGTTTTTTTATGTTGTTTATGAGGTTTGTCACTGAAACTTATAGCTTACATTGTCTGATGCTTTAATATAAACTAACAAGGGAACACCGGCGGGTGTCCCCCTCCGATTTCGATGAAGCTTAACAGATCGAAAGAGTATCTTAAAATAAGAGACACGTATTTTTTTTTATCGGCGTATCCGCACGATTTTGGGGTACAGCCCCCTCCAAAGTTTGGACGATTTTTCAATTTTGCAAATATTTCCTAAATTATAACAGATATTAAATTTTCTTCTTAACATAATTGCAGCATATTGCATGGCCCTAAGGGTGGCGTCGTCCGTATTCGCAAAAAGTTAATAACGGGACGGTAGCCCGTACCCCCCATTTTTTTTACATTTTTTTCATTTTCTTATTCATCAAAGAAGGCCGATTTTACATAGAATACGATGATGATAACAAGTTTAGAAAATTAATAATGTCAAAATAGAAAAATAATAATAAAGCTTTCAAAATAATAAACTTGTCTATTGATATAAATCAAATGAACTATAACAGAAATAAGTTTTTATCCTTAACATAATTTCCAGCATAATACATGTCTCAAGGTAGATATCTTCATAAAAAGCTAATAACGGGACGGTACCCCATACTCCGCATTTTTTTTTTTTAATAATAAGTTTTTCAGTATTCATCAAATAAAGATCGCTTTTACATAGAAAACAATGGTAATAAATTTGGAGGATTAATAATAAAAATAATTGTAATAATAATAATATAGTACATTAACAACAATTATTTATTATCGTTACTCCGCTGCTCTCCTTACTTAAATATTTCTTAATTTAGAATTGTATCTACTCGACAAGCTATGGTCAAACCTTCTATGCCTACTAACTTTATACCTACTATATACTATACGAAACTTTTATCGGTGATAGCAATATAAATCGTTTTATCAACTGCAGTTAGTGACTGCGTTTTATATATTTCTTAATAAAATGTTATTCATTCTAAAACACCATAATCCTTTAGTGCGTATATATGAACAAATTTGCTACACAGGACGAAGGATTAAATAATACATACACATATATTTTTTAACTTATTTCAAGTTTTTCGTGCAATGTAGGTGTACAATGTAAGTATTCAATGGAGCATAAATATAACTAATGTGTTTGTAACGATTATAACATTTCGGAAACAATAGAACAGAATTAGAAAAACATTATATTGCTTATAAATGTTTAAATACATTACATACTGTAATGCGATTATTGGTATATATGTATTGCAATAGCGAACAAGATTAATATACATACAGTAATTAAGCTATGTAAGTATTACAGTAGTGTAGTCTGTGTAAAAGTGTTTAAAACACAGATTTTGTTTGCACCATGAACACCACACAATAGCTGGTTTATTGCAAATACTACACAAGGGTGTAGACTGCGCATCTTTGTTGAAACAAAACTCTACAGGATTTTTAAAGGGTCCACGAGTACTTGAATACGTCGAAAAATCTTGAGGAACAAAACTGATTATGGGTTAGGGATTGCGACTTAATAATATTATTTCTCTGATGTAAATCTATATCGTAGTTCATAAGAATCACTATATCCGAAAAAGAATATGATTAATCACCAGATCCCTTCTCGCGTTAAATTTATAATGCAAATTACCAATTATATCTGAAGTGACTGAATAATTAATTAAACTCACGTATGCGTAGATAAGTGCATATCAAATTCATCACAATAGACACGTACATATATTTATTTTGAGTTATTATTACTATTATTAATTTTTTAAATTTATTATACATCACCGTTTTCTATGTAAAAGCGATCTTCTTTTGATGAATAATGAATAAACTTATTACTAAAAAAATGGGGGGTATGGGGTACCCCGTCCCCCGTTATTAGCTTTTTATGAAGATATCTACCTTGAGACCATGTATTATGCTGGAAATTATGTTAAGGATAAAAACTTATTTCTGTTATAGTTCATTTGATTTATATCAATAGACAAGTTTATTAATTTTGAAGCTTTATTATTATTTTTCTATTTTTACAATTATTAATTTTCTAAACTTGTTATACATCATCGTATTCTATGTAAAATCGGCCTTCTTTTGATGAATAAGAAAAAGAAAAAATGTAAAAAAAATGGGGGTACGGGGTACCCCGTCCCCCGTTTTTAACTTTTTGCGAATACGGACAACGCCACCCTTAGGGCCATGCAATATGCTGTAAATTATGTTAAGAAGAAAATTTAATATCTGTTATAATTTAGGAAATATTTGCAAAAATTGAAAAATCGTCCAAACTTTGGAGGGGGCTGTACCCCAAAATCGCGCGGATACGCCGTTAAAAAAAAATACGTGTCTCTTATTTTAAGGTACTCTTTCGATCTGTTAAGTTTCATCGAAATCGGAGGGGGACACCCGCCGGTGTTCCCTTGTAAGTATGAATAGATTTTAGTTATCGAATAAGTATTGTCTTATTACTCCTCTTCACTAATACAAACCTAATGTTGGATTTATTATTACTTAACAAACTTCACAAATAAAGCGAGAGAAAGAATATCAGACCCAATTTATTTTGGCTGAACTGTAACAATTCGCTGAACGTTAATAAATCCGTTCTGCGCCTTCGTGGTGAAGTCTTTCCCATTTCCAATCGCCCAAAATGCAATCGTCAGCGCGCAACTTTTCACCCGGTATACCGCATATCAATCAAGGTTAGTAATCGTCTTAATGAATTCATATTTTTCTGGTACAGAGTTAAGGGCGCGTTAACAGTTCTGTGTGTAAACTGAATCTAAAGATAAAATAACAAGTATAATATTCATGGAAAATAAATACTACTTTAGAGAATTACTGAAGAGAAACAACAGAGGATGGTAATAATAAGATCATATATATATGTTTTGCACTATTTACTGTGCCAGCTGTTTACCTGGATTATTAGGCTCTTCATACTAGTCGACTTAGTTACTTTAATAAGAAAAATTGTTACACTGTTACAAAATGGTGGACAAGCTTTTGTCCAACTTTTATTAATCTTTCCCACGCTACCGTCTCCTTAAAATCGATCTTTACACTACTGTTTTTCTTGAGGTTTCCACGCAATGTATTATACAGCAGAATATGAATCTTGAAATACTTTCACAGTGA
Source organism: Protaetia brevitarsis (assembly GCA_004143645.1). Lineage (NCBI taxonomy): Eukaryota > Metazoa > Arthropoda > Insecta > Coleoptera > Scarabaeidae > Protaetia > Protaetia brevitarsis. The sequence goes on along the minus strand of RXPK01000017.1, from coordinate 1,919,386 downwards.
ACCCCGCCCAGTGTTAACTCTAATGACATATTCAACTACATAATTAGGATTCAATCCTTTTATTGCTGAGAGCGTGGACGGGTCTAAATTCGAGTATGAAATAAATACAGTGAAACATGTTCTGGCGTATATTTAATTATAAAGATACTTCACTGTGGATATAAGCATATTTGTCGGCCAGTTAAGACTGGCTTCAATTCCACTGCTACTACGAAAAGTTGCGCTGCTGACAATAAACTTAGTATCTAGATGAATCATAATTAAATATCTAAGTGCTAAAAGTGTATATACATTGCGGCAAGTTATTAATTTTGTGAAGAAAGAGTTCTTGAAATTTTAAAAACCCATATTTTATTGTCATTTGGTTGTTGATACATTTTGTGGAAACTCGATGTAAATGGCAAATAACAAATAATGTATTCATGAAGGACATTAGTATAGAGAATGACTGAAAAGAAACAAAGAAAAAGTTAATAGCAAAGAAATTAGAAGAAAACGCTGTTCATGCGAAGCAACGTCTTCTTTCAAGCGACCTTTACACAACTGTTCTTGCTATTTTATTTGTCATTTGCAGTTGCCATTTGCAACTTCCATAAAATCTACAATACAACAGAAAACGGATGTTGTGAATTACTTTCACTGAACTGTGAGTGCACTCTCAACTTGACAATTGTTGCTGTGTCATTTGTATGTTGTCTGTTGTATGTTCTTCTATTGCGAATTCGAGTGTCATCGGCTGCCTATGCTGTGCATATAGATGTATGATGTGATCGTGTTGCATATCGGGTTGGCATTTCCACATCTTTAAATAGGGATGCAATGTTAATATTGCCGCTTGTATGGAACGACTGCAGATACAGCTGTGGAAAGCGGGGTGTTTATTACTAATTTCGGCGAGTTTTTTACATAATCTTACGTCTCTATGCAAAGGTGTTCATATGCCATTCCAGTTCCATCTGTTAGTGCGAATAAAATAAGAAAAGCACTATTTTTATAACAATTTCTCCAATGCAACATATTGGAATCGATTTTTTTTTATATTTGTTTCTTGATTTTTTAATGTATAACAACGTTTCGCTTTATTTTTAAAGCTTCTTCAAGTTGCATTTGTAAGGGTAAAATTATAATTTGAAAAAATAACGGTAAAACTATTTGTAAATATTTTTTTTAAATTAATGTTTTTAATACATCTTTTCCTTTCTATGAAAGATTATATTGTAATATAATGTGTTGATTTGATTTTGAGTTGAGCTATATGAAAAAACGTTATTAAAGTTTTAATTTAACGTGTTTATAAAGAATTTGGTTGTATTTAGTTATAAAGTTATAAAATTAACTGTCACACCCTAGAGTTTGGTGAAATATTGTATATCTGTCTTGTCATTAATAACTACATTTTTACGTTTACAAATTTAAATTATTTCCAGTACATTTCGTGTTTTTAAATTTCGTTATATTGTTAAAATTAGAGGGTTCGAAAATTTTTATGTATCTTGTGATTGTTTGATTATTTTTTACATTTTTTGTTAATTTGTTATAAAATATTCAAGTAAAGGACTTGAAGGAACTTGACTCCTTTTTTATAATAAATCAATTAAAAATATAAAAGATAATCGTATAAAATATATAAAAATTCTTTATGTAAATCACTTATGTGAAAAAATATATCAAATTTTCAAACCCTATAATTTCAAAATACTGATTTTGTCAATTATCAAAGCAAATTTGTTTATAAAAAATAGTTTTAATGCCATTCTTGCAATTCATAAGTTGATCTTTACACATGCAACTTGAAAAAGTTTTAAAAATAAAGCGAAACGTTGTTATACATTTCTATTTTATTATTAGGTAAAATAAAATCATAAAACCAAGAAACAAATATCAAAACACATACATTGGTCAAGAAAAGAAGATTATTTTAATATTAAAGTGTCTTCTACAATTTGGGGCACAATACCATTTAATAAAATTGGCAAACATATTTAATTGATCGCACTAAACCCATTGTATTTATTATATTTATTGTATAGGCAGCCTATATTTATATTAATATACAAATTAAAATTCTTAGCTAATTCTTTGCTTTATTTACAAATTATAATGTGTTAATATGTGCCTTAAGTTTTCTGTGCTATATTTATATTTTAATTATTAATATTTCTGATATGAATCAACTTTTACAACAGATTGTAGTTTGTAGATATCATAATCTTTTTACGCTTTGTTAAGTTGTCAAGTTCGTTTTCCTTTCTAAGACAAACCGTAAAATACTTTTCAACCTATTTAATTTATATATAATAATTATTATATATTTCTATTTACGATATTTAATGGCTGATAAATTAATCGTCTAACGTGTATGCATATACATGAATATGTAGCTGCACTTCAAGTGAAGCATGCAATCTTAATGAATAATAATTTAATGTTAATTCATTCTTAATTGACACGTGAACATCCATAATTCAGTAAAAATGCAAATGTCGAAATAGAATTTTTAACCTTAACTGCAGAAGGGCATGGCGCCTGCCATATTTAAAACTCATTTTCAATGAACATTAGAAGGCAGTTTGCAAAAAAGGAATAGCATCATACTTTGTGAAACTTCGGAATTATAAAAAACTTATATGAAGGAATATTTAACGGATTCTTCTAGGTTAGTCTAAAGCCAACTATATAATATTTTATTGCATTATACATTATGCTAATTTATTGAAATATATTTCATTTTAATTAAATTGAAAATTGAAATTCAAAGACATTTTCACTCATATCGTGGTTTTGAACTTAAATGAAAATATTAGATACACTGAATATATTAAAAATATTAATTGCAGCAAATAGTATTAGCAAATGAAACATATTTTATATTATAAATATATTCATTTATTGATTTTTTATAAACTGGAATTGATATATTAAAACGAGCTTAAGGAGCCAGTTTTTAATATAGCATCACGTTTTCTGGCTTTCTATAATTTCCACTGCTAAATTATCCAAATGCATATAACAGAAATGCGTTTTTAACCTCTTATTTTCTGTTTAACAATGTTTAAAACAACTTTACATCGGAATTTTCGTTCTGCTCTGATACACGCGATCTTTTAGCGTGTCTGTGTTGTGCTTTCGATTTTGACCGAAAACCCACTTATTAAATATTTATGTGGAGATATTTTGCATCTGGTTGATTATCACCTGTGCGTTTATTACAACTTTTGTGCCTTTTAGTAGGAAAAGCGAGCCATAAGTATATATACTGCTAACGAGGACGGATCTTGTGAAAATGGCAACTAAGTGAAGAAATATGGAGGATTAATCTTTAGCAGATATACAGTTACTCACAATTTGCGCATTTATTTCATTAAGCCATTCATGCGCTTGTTTATTATAGATTTATTACATATAAATACAACTCGTACGTAAAATATCTGCGAAATTAGTATGGAGTAAAGTAGTTTTCATTACTAAAATGTTCCTTTAACATTTTATTGCCGATTCCTTTCTAAATAAATTTAGAAAAAAGGTATATTCTCATAAAAACTGATTTTAGCAACTGAGTTGGCGCTCTTGTAAATATCTTGTTTTCTACTTGAAAATGGATGATAGTACAATTGATACACAAGTAAAAATATATAAATTATTTAATTCCATTCGTTTATCATTCTCTTTAGGATTAGCTACATGTTTTGGCGCCTATTGGCTATTTTCAGGCTATCTTACTAAAACGCATATGTGAAAACAAATTTAAAAAGTATTGTCAGATTTGTTGCTAATCCTAAAGAAAATTCACAAAATCAAATCAACTGATTTTTACTTATACAGGATCCTGCGGCTGAACTCCAGATTTTGATTGTTTATTGGCTATTGAAGTTAAACGTTTCACGTAATACATGGTCAAACTAGAAATTAAGAAGCATATCTGAAAAGTATTTTTGATTATACAGGGTGTTCCAAAAATGGTGCACAATCACACGACAATTTTTCGGAATATCCTGTATTTTTTTTTTTGCATTTTCAGAAGTGGCTGACTATTATCTATACGTGCTTGTTTTGTGTTTTTTTCTTTGATGCATATGTTCAATGCAATTAATATTTCTGATAAAAAAAATAATATTTACATAGTACCATAGTAGTTACCATTAAAAAAAAAAAACAGTACTGCCCCAAATGTGAATCTTTTATCGATAAATAGAAGATACTTTAGGCAAAATTTGGAGCTTTAGCGGTATACAGGCTGTTTTAATTTTATTCTCCAATTTTGGAAAATTCGACCAACTTTTTTGCAGTTTTTTTTTTTAATAGAATACCCTGCACTATATTTTTATACAAACGGTAATATGTAAAAAACAGAAAATAGATACTACAAAATGTTTCCAAAATGCATTCCATTGATTTGTAGGCAAGAACGCAAGCGGTTGTTGAAGGAATGTCCTCTTTTTCTTAATGTATCTGGATAATATTATTAAAAGGATTCGTTATGTGATCTCTCACATCTTTTACAGTGGTAGGTTCCAGAGACCTGCACGAGTGAGTACAGCATCGTACAAGTATGGGTACGTTTACGCATTTGACAAGTTTAACGATGCGTATTATAGTATGCATAATCGTGCACATCAGGTATGAGTAGTAATCGGCATCGTGGCATCGTATGATTACTACTCGCGGCATCGTGAGGAGCAGTTGGAATTTTTTTTATTTTCTTTTTACACACACGTATATAGATAATAATAGATAGCACCACATATATATCTTTATCATTAAAATTTCGATTAGATATTTTCTTACTATTGTATCTTGTAGAAAGAGATACTATTAATAATTTAAGGCAGACCTCATATATTAGTTAAACCATACTTAATTCTATTGATTCAAATAAAGCAGTGTAAATGGTTTTAAAGTTTTAAAGTATAATAATAATAAAATAATAAAATATTTTTTTACCAAAACAACTTGCAACTTGTTCTTCATCTTCATATTCTTACGAGTAAGTATCGTACGATTCTTGCGATGCGAGGATGCTGATTCCTACGATGCCGGTCTTAATGATTACCTACTCGCATCGTCGGGAAAGCAATCGCTGATTATTAATCGATTATATTTTTACTTACTCGTGCAAGTCTCTGGTAGGTTCCAAGCGATACACAAGTTCTTTTATGTGGCTCCACAAATAAAAGTCTAGTTTGGTCAGGTCGGCAGATCTAGGTGGCCATTGCGTCGATCTTCCTCTTTCGATCCATTTGTTTGGAAACCTTTGATTTAAATGTTCCGTCACGACCAGTATGAAGTGCTATCGCGTTACAACCATATCCGTTCCCGCTAAATAGGCACCACTTGTAGAAAGTTTGGTGATATGTTTTTTAAAAAATGGAGATACACTTCACCATTTAAATGTCTGTCAAAACAGTAGGGACCTTCTACTCGATCACCAATAATACCGCCCCATACATTTAAGGACCACCTACGCTGGCGATCCATTGTTCTTATTATCGTGGATTGTGATCAGAATAATAATAAAAATTATGACGGTTGAGGAATTCATTTTTATGTAAAATGGCTTGGTACGTAAACAACACATAGTTGAAGAAGTTGAGATTTTCACGAATTTATTTTGCATCCAGTTACAAAATTCCACTCTTTTTTCATAAGCTGTTTCAAGAAGATCTTGGTGAAGCTAAATGTGGTATCCCTGAAAGTGATTTTGTTTTAGAATCCGTTGAACAGATCTTCCACTAATTCCTGTTCCTTCAGCAATTTCCTTTTGACTAGAAGTAGGTTTTTCTGCTTCTACCAATAATACGGTTAATTGATTGTCCTCACTTCTTGCAAGTTTTGATTTTTTTAATTCCCTGTATTTCGCACTTCCCGTTTCTATGAACCTATTCAACAGATTCCTACAACTCCTTACGTCTGGATGCCTTTTGTCCAGATATTTTTGAGCATAAATTCTGCTTGCAAGTAGACAATTCTTTTCGCTTTCACCTAATATAGAGATCATATCTACAAGTTCTTCTTTGGAATAATTCATACTACAAGATGCACCTATTTTTCAAAAAATGTAAAATGTAGTCGACAACATCAATCTCATTCGACTTATCACTATGGAACCCAATTTTTTACTACTATTTTGACATAGTTGACCGTACTCGTGTTTTATTCATCCATAGCACATTCGATGCATACATACACAATATGTATATATGTATATTTTAATAGGGCAATTTTTGAATTTTGCGTTTTTATCAAAAAGGACTACAAATAGCCATAGGGTTATATTAACAAAAATTGTTCATAATGAAGCTCTTTCTCCGCTTGTGTAAAAATCTCCAAAAAGGTTGGTTGAATTTTCCAAAATTGAACAGTAAATTTAAAACCCCTGTATACCGCTAAAGCTCCAAAATTTGTACCTTCTGTTTGTCGATCAAAAATTCCCCCATTATTTCATCTTAAACTTCGCTTTTGTAGCAGCACTGTTTTTGTTTTAATGACACTATGTAAATTTTTTTTTTACCAAAAATATTAATTGCATTGAACATATGCATCAAAGAAAAAGAAACAAAATAGGTACGTATAGATAATGGTCAGTCACCGCTAAAAATGCAAAAAATGTCGTGTGATTGTGCCGATTATTTTTGGAACACCCTGTATAATCAGAAATAATTTTCAGATATGCTCTTTAATTTCTAGTTTCACCATGTATTAAGTGAAACGTTTAACTTCAATAGCCAATGAACAATCAAACACCGGAATTTAACTGCAGGACGCTGTATATCAGTATAAATACTTTAGTTAAAGTACGCTAATAGTCTTTAAGAAAACCCGTTACAAATTTATAACATCCCTAGGGTATTATTATCGTCACATTGGGTGGAAATAGTCAGATTAATTTGGATGCAGTGGGAATTGCAGGTAAACATCACCGGTGTGAACTTGGCAAACAACTTTATTAAAAAAAAATAAACGTAGTACAGTTCGATTGTACTTCGTTTGTACCCGTTTGTACCACCTTCAGTTTCGTTTGTACCTCAAAGATTAAAAAAATAAAAAGGGTTAAAAAAAAATCAGCAAGCAACTACAAGATATTCAAATTCATTTTTTTTTTAATAAAGTTGCTTGCCAAGTTCACACCGGTGTAAACATCTACAACCTCTATTTCAGTGTATTCACCTACACGCAATAATTTTTCTTTATTACTATAAATACATACTTCTCAAAGTTTTCGTTTGCGCAGAATGAATGTCGTTGCGTGCAATGATGAGATAATACATCGAGCAATGACTTACGTATATTAAAGAAATGCATAACTAAATAATTTTAAGTTGGTTTTCTTTTAATTACAACAGTTACATTCAGTCTGATATCCTTGCAAGTACCGTTTTTTGATTTGATTTAAATCAAATCAAAACTACCCGATTTTAGAAATTTATCTGCTAAAAATAATGCACTACATCATTATAAAATTTATATGTATGTATATAGGTAATAAATCTTCCGTATTAATGCACATGCAACAGTGCGTAAGGAAGCAAGGTCTTATACAGCATACATAAAATACTTTTGCTGTTACATTTCTGTTTTTTTAAATTATTTTCTTTTTTACCATCAACCGTTAAATTGGTCTATAATTGAAATTGTAATTATCACAATTTGTCCTATCTTTTAAACTAACTATTAAAAATATTTCGCGTTTTGTTTGAGTACAATGTTTAAAGTATAGATACGTAGACGGTCGATAATCGTAGCTGGCTGCATTTCAATGTCAAGTACAATGATAATTGCATGTTAACCAGTAATTGCATATAAGTATACATTGGTACATAGACACAGTACGCATTCAGTTACAAAACTATTAGTGATAAGGTGCATTTAGCAACAACTATACATACGAGTGTGATGGTAAAACATGAAATGAAATTTATGTCACATTTATCTTTTTTAAGAAAATTTGTAATTTTTTTTATTTGTAACATTGCTCCGAGGATACTGCAAATTTCGTCTGGACTCCTTACCACAATCTGCACTAAACTGGACGTACGTTTCAATAGCAAAACTATGATTATCAGCAGAAATACTGAACTGAATAACTAAAACTACCTTAATTTATACTAAAAAAGGTCATGGTACAATGATCACGGTCATGGTTGGCTGCCGTCATGCTTAACTAGTCACTAATCCTAACTCCATCTAATCCACTACTTCTACTTAATAAACCATAAAGACAAGAATTTAATATATTTCCATACCTTCCTAAGAATTTAATTGCACATAGTTGTGTATTAACTTTACATTGTTAACTTTATAGTTTTCTTCAAGCATATGTAGGGCTGTACTAGATTTGTCAAACCTTCTAAATTAAGATGAACCAAATGCTCCTTGTAACGCGCTTTAATTGATCTTTTAGTTTGCCCAATAATCACAATCTTTACAAGATATTCTATAAATAGGTACCTGATTTGTCCAAGTTATGTACTTGAGCTTTACGGTTACCTAAAATATTTTTAAGACTATTATTTGTAGTAGTTGCTATGCTAAGGTTGAATTTAGATAAAATTTTTTGTATACCTTTCGTGTAACTTGGACAAAATGGTAATTTAACGTATTTCTTATTCTTCCTGTCACTAATTTCTAATGTACTCACATTTCTAATTCTTATTTGGTTTTTATGCTTTCTAATGGTATTATATACAAAGTCTGCTGATAATCCATTAAATGCAGCAATTTTGATAATTTCCTTTAAGTTCTTTATTATATCGTACTGTAGATAGAGGAAAATTAAGTAAGCGGTGCACCAAAAAGTTAATAGCTGCCAGTTTATTTTTCAATGAATGATTTGAATCTTCTGAAATAAATCTGTTATTAATAGTGGGCTTTCTTGTATATATTTATTTCTAACTTATTTCTATTTCTTATTACTAACATATCCAGATAAGTACGCCTACTGCTTCTTTCAGCAGGTGATCAGTTAGACAGTAATGAAGTTGATAGTTTCATTTCTTTGGCGAAGTTCTGCATGAAATGTTTTTTTTTTTCAAATCAATGGTACCTTTTACCAATATACTGAAGGAACAGCAATGGGTAATAGCTTATCTTCCTTCATAGCTGACCTCTTTATAGGAAAATTTGAAACCGATCTTCTAACACGTTGACATATTTTCCACGGGTTTGGGTTAGATAGGTAGACGACGCTTTTTGTGCTTTTGATACTAGTTAGTGCTCAATCAGAAATTTTCTTGAATAGTTAAATTCACAATTTCCTTCCACTAAGTTTACGCATGAGGAGGAAACAAACAATAGGATTGCTTTTCTCGATATGTTAGTAATAAGAGATAAAAATAAGTTAGAAATAGACATATATAGAAAACCCACATACTAATAACAGACTTATTTCAGAAGATTCAATTCATTCATGGAAAAATAAACTAGCAGCTATTAACTTTTTGGTGCATCGCTTACTTAATTTTGCTCTATCTACAGAACGATATAATAAAGAACTTAAAGAAATTATCAAAATTGTGCTACAGTTTGGAGTATTTTTGTCATTGCACTGAAGAAAAAATTCTCTGTAGTTGGTAAATAAGCCTTAGTATGTAGTCACAACCTGATAGTTGCAGAGACGCTGTCATGTCGCACCGACTAAATCACTAGTAACCCCATATCAAGGCAAAATATTCGCCGCGCAGATATAACAAAGATTGGTACAAATTATCGCGTGAAATATTACTAAATGAAATTAATAAAACAAAATTATCTATTTGGACGCATAGGATAGAAGTATGTCCTAATTATTTATTATTTACTATAATTTTCTGCAACCGGTTTCTGTTTTAGCAAATCTTCATCAGACAGTTTCACTAAAAAAAATAGGAACAACACAATAGATCTTGAGATAGCAGAAGATGTGATATTTTAAATAATTGTAAGTTATGAAAAGATATAACAAGGGCTATAGCGTAGTAATAGACACTGAATATCCGATAACTCGGCGCTACATCAAATCTGATTAATTCGGGACAATTGTTTCGGGAACACCTGGGTTCCCATTATCAACCAAATGAAATCCGTGAAAATAAGAAAGAGCTATTACCTAAACATGCACTGTTATCTCCCTCTAAAAAGAATGCTTTTTCGACGCCTACTTGACCCTTCGAAATAGCAACGAATGTGATTTTTCTTTACCCCTATAGATATATATATATATAAATTCGAGTTTTTTTATATACATGATTTCGTATGCGTCTATCTCTTTCGATGATTGTACATTCTTTCACTAATTCCAGGTTTTCTATATCAATTTTGTGTCCGGTATCGTTTATATGTTGCGTAACGTTGGATGATTCAGGTTTATCAAATAGATAATTTGGTATGTGCTCTTTAAACCTGGTTCCGATCGCACGCTTTGTTTGTTCAATGTAAATTTTATCACACCCGCTACTACCGATTTTGTAAATGACCGCTCTTTCTTTGGCATGAGGTTTATCTTTGGCGTTGTTTAAAAGATTTCGGAATGTGTTCTGCCAGGTGAAGCAAATGTTCAAATTTTGTTCTCAAAAAATGTCACCTAAAGCTTTTGATATACGATGAAAAGATAATTCAACAAACTTGTCGCGGTTTTCTTCTGAAGTTGTGGCACCTCTAACATAGTGTTTATAGTATACTTTCTTTATGCTTCGGGCTGGTCTAGAAGAGTCCATAGAAGAGTAACCATTATATATAGGTAGTTTTTTTTGTACTTTCGTCTATATTTTCAATTGAAAGTGTAAAGAGAATGTTAAATTGTTGTAGATAACTCAATAAAAATGTGGAGAAATGCATACACGCTTTATAGTTGATGCAACGAGCAGGAAAAAGCACTAATCGCAAAAAGCAATATATTGTGAAACTTGTTTTATTCAACAATTACTCTATGTTGGATCTAAAGAGAAAAATGAGAACCTGAATAATTTAAAATACCATTTTAATATCCGTTTACGTTTACTTAATGTGTTAAGGTAATCAACTTTATCATTGAATAATGTATTTAATGATTGACCTCATTTGTTTTGATTTTCAATATGTTTCCTTGTTGGAATGCTATACATATATACTCGTAGTATACACATTAGAGAAGAAGAGCTGACTCGTATAAAACGCAGATCGCTTAATCAAAGAATTAATCACAATTAAAAAAAAAATACTATACATTCACAAATCATACACTATTTTCATTTTGTTGCAATGTTAACTAATATTATATTGAAATAGGATTTTAAAAAAATTATGCAAATATACGCATGCTTGTATATTCTTACATGTATATCCTGATGTAGCATACCTATAATTTGTGCATATAGCTTTCCGTTATTTACCATCAGTCAAAGGACACTTCGCATGTATTGATGTAAGCCATGTTATAGAAAGTTTGAGCTCTATCTAAAATATCGTGCTGTCGAAGTAAAAAACGGGACAAACCAAAATAAATGCATATATATTTATCACTATTCTTCTGCTTCACTATAGTTATTTCGATACACGAATTTCGTTATAGAAAATACACAGTCCCTGTCCCTGTTATAATTTTTTATAACCCCAAAATGGTGGGGTAAATTTAATTCCATTATAATTTTTCATTGTATTTTTTAATGAGCTAGAGAATACTGCGTGTGATTCGTAGAAACACAGATGAATTTTCCCAAGTTGTACTAAAATTACAAATTCTTGTGTTATTTTACTTGAATATCAGGAAATAACAATAAACACGATAAATCACAAATTAAAAATTTACAAACACATTGTTCTTTTAAATACGCCATTAGTCCGACAAAATTCCACCGATATCCTGTCATTTTTTGTAGTGTACGTAGATGCAGTGTTACGTATATATGTTACATCATTTATGACACAAAAATGATAAAAAATATGAGTAAAAGTTGAATTCCTAAGGGAATTTTATCTTAACAGTTCCACTATTTCCGATGTTAGGAAGGAAATTAAAGAAGTGGAAAATACATAAAAAAGTGGTTGTTTAAAACATCTTAATGGAAAATAAAAGAAAACTTGTACGCATTTCTAGTCCCTTTTCTGTTTGTGTGGTGATTCTTATTGTTTAGGCATTTTCTTTAGATATTTTTCGGTAATTACCAATGCTTGATATCAATCTTTAATATTACGCTTTACTCAATCCAATAAATAAAACTGCAACGCTTACTTGTATTTTTAATGTTACAAGAGTAGATTTGTATTAAAATGAGTTTACTTACACACTGTTTACATTGTTTACACCAAAACTCCGTTTACCTGATATTCCAACGTTTTTCTGTAATAATTACACTGAGAAAAATATTAGACGTGCATATNATAAATATTCATACAAATCAGGCTACTATTTCATTTACAATGATTTTCATTAATACAATGAGAGATTTATTGGTCAATAAATTCCGTCATCATCTTTTTCATTGATTTGATGATAATTTTAATGCATTGTTTTATGTGAACAATGATTTCTTTCATCACTTCAAGACCTATTTTTGGTTCAGTGTACAGCTTGTACAAGTGTGTTTTCGTTTGTATAACATTGATATGATTAAGCCCATTTGAAAATTTATCTATAGATAAAGCGTCATAAATATTTACTATGAATTGCTTAAGAAGATTTTGCTTAAGCAAGAATATAGAGCTCCAGTTAAAACCAAAAAACAAATCAAGTTACCTTGAATTAAAGGCAAGCAAATATTCAATACGATATTGGATACCAATATGCCATTACATAGGTTTTGATTTCGATGTATCAGAGTAGAGGCATGTAATGTTACATATTTAAAATATTAATAGTAATGCGCATGAAAAGCCAATGCAAAGGCAAACCATACGACCTTAACTGACGGCTTGCTTCAGAAGGTAAATACCAACGATGCTGTTATTAATGATATACATGTAGGTAATTATGCTATTTTACCGTGTATAGTAACTTGGAAATTTATCAATATGCAGGCTGTTTAAGCCAGCTATTAAAAATAACGGGAAAAGTATGAGATTACCCGCTTTTGGGAATATTTTGAAGTTATGCAACACTGAAGTCCATAAAAAAAAAAATTAAAAGCAAATCTTCAATCAAAAACCCAGCCTTCGCACGCAAACGCTAAAATATAATCTTAATCAACTCTTTATACAAGCGTTCTGAAGGTGAATCACCTCGAGTAACGAAGAGTTACTTAGATTATTCGCCGGATTACAGCTTAATTCATCGCACCCAATACTCTGCAAACCCTAAAAACTAGTTCTTCCACAGGCGTAACCGCGTACCTCCATGTCAGCCACCGTTATATCACAATTATCAATTCATTCGACTAACTATGTGACCGTGAAATCGTTCGACAGCTAGCTAAAATGCTAAACGTATATTACACTTTGTCCACTTCACGTGTGTCTATCTGGTGTGTGTTTGCGTTTTGTGTGGATGTGTGCGTTTGCATGCACGAGTAGCTCCACACGACCGGCGAGCGACGAAGGACGGATATATGGTACTAGGTCAGTTTTACAAGTGCAAGGCTAAAGTAAATAGCTCCTCAGTGCACGTATAAATTGTTTAGTCTGTGAAACGTTTACGTTATTATTGAATAAGCGCATTTGAGGAGGCAAGCTTGTCTTCCTGACTTGGCGGAATTTCATGATTCATATCTTATATAGAAATTTTCGAGTTAGTATATTACGGTGTATACGGAGTTATATTAGCTGAAGCGAAATTCTGTGTTGATTACGTTTTGTATGAGGGAAGAGAGGAGTGTGATAACAATTGAACTTGTTTCTTCCATAATAAGTAAGTTTACCGCTACAGAATGGTATCTATCGCATAATTTCAACAAAAAGAGCGAAACTACACTTACGCCGTTTGCACCGCCTGTGATTAACATTTTAATTAACTAATCAAGATTAAATTTAATTACGAATTGAAAATAGATAGATTGCACCGAACAAATTTAATTAATGATTAGTTAATTAAAAAGTTTGCGAAGAAAATAGGTTGGTATTGCGTTGAGTTTAGTTTTTAGTCAAAATATTGTATTTATTGAGAACACTGTTCCATCATAATGAAAATTGCCGCTATGCGAATCGCGATTTTAAGCGGCATTTGAAAGTTATTGGAACTTTAAGCTGGAAGAAAATTGCTACAGATTAGATATTGAAATAAAAACAGTTGAGTGGGTTTTAAAATGGAAATTAACATGTGAATGCAGGTTTTTTTTTCATTAGTGGAATTCTTTTATTGTTTGTTCTGCAAATGCTCCCATTTTTTGATACTTTATTTGACCTCTGCTATACTTATTGTTTAGAATTATTTTATTATTACCATCATTTTCCTTATATATTTTGTTCCTTTATTTAAATAAAGAAATGGTTAGTTACATACACAATATTTCTTTTAAAAAATCAAAGTGATAATGCATTTAGAGTAAATAAAATATATTTCTTTTTATACAAAAGCCAAGAAAACAAATACACAAAAATGTTCAAACGTTAATTTCTATATAGCAATGAATTACAAATTGTTGAAATAATCATTAATATTGTAAAGCCTGTGTCGCCCAGCAGGTACATCAATCAACAGCGTCATAATTAAATCTCATGAGTTGTCCATTAAAATGTTTCTTGATTTTAATTTTTCTCATTGATTTCCTCCTTTACCCCTTATTTATGGCTATATTGTACAATACTGAGGTTAGCAACTACTACTGGCATAGAGGTATCCAGCTTTAAGCGACAACCCATATGCCAGTATTGGCAAAACATTCTTCCTTAGAAACATGCTTTCAATGACATTCCGTGTTGTAATATGGCTTTCATTATAACGATTTTTCAACAACTGTTTCAGAATTTAACAGTGGGTCAATATTTTGTTTTTGAGGCATATCCATGTCACTTATGGAAAAGAATGGATCGTTAAATGTTGTATTCCCTGGCCATCAGTACTGCGAATATCCATTATTTAAATTTAGCATCATATAAAAATTGTGAATTTATAGAAAAGATATCCTTTCCTATTACGAAATACCTCGGGTCTTCCTCTGAAACCACGAGTAATCTCAAATACATTTATTGTTAGTTTTTATTTCGGGAATTAATTTTTGACTTTGCTTTGGACTTTTCCTTGTCCTAATCTTTAAGTGAACACTTTTAATTAGCTAGGCTATTTCGATTTACAGTCATAAAGATATTATATTATACCCAAAACCGCATAAACGTACCTATAATCGCCTATAAACACGATTGTAAACAAAGAAATTACGCTTGTGCCAACTCTTAATTATGAGTTAATTCGTACTGATTAAAGATAATCACGAATTAAGGATTCAATTACTAGTTAGGCAATCGGTGCAAGTGAATTTAAACTTTAATTATGATTAAGTTTTAATTATAACTTAATCACAAGCGGTGCAAACGGCCGCTAATGAGCTTTAGTGACGTATAGGTGGTTGCATAAACTTCAATTACTCTAAAACTGCGTTTTGTGTAACTAATATTTTTCCGGAATATGAAAATATCTTTAAATTATTCTTCAGAGGAAATTTTTATAAAAAAAAATATCGTGTTAATCTAGCCGCAACCCGCAGGGAAAAAAAAAATGGTGTACCACTGATCTGAAATACCTCGATCTTCGTAACTTAAGAGAAGTGCCTCAGATATGCATGTATATGCATATGTAGGAGGACAAGATACTAATTCGCGTTTAAGCCGGGCCAATTTTAATTTGACAGTACCGTAAATATTGCTCTTTCGTGAATCAGGCACCAAATTAGGAAGGTAAAATGTGATTAAATTATTTCGGTTTTTTTGCATTATTGACTGGAGAATTGCCTTCTTACGGTGACAAGCCATTCCGAAACCAATAGTAGCGGTTTGATCTTCGTTGATTTTGTTTTTTTTTTTTTTGGTATTATGAGCAAGATTTAAATTAAACCAAAGCAATTTCTCGGGTGCTATAAAGAAAAAAATTAGCTTTAAATCGATTTAGTTTGATTAAAGATTCAACTTGTTTTAATTAACAATAATGGTTCCTTTAATATTATTAGAAAGTTAACACGTTTTTTTTTTTCATTAAACTAAAAATATGGTTACATAGACAAATTTGAAGCGTTAAATCAAATTATGATTTGGGTCGTGGAAACTGAAGAAATGAAGTACGATAGCAGCACATCTATTTTGTAGCAGTTTTCTCCTTATATAATACAGCAAACATGCAAGTATTTAAGTTCACGGGTTAAAGTAGTGGGTATGGCAGCCGAAGTTTGAATCAGTACTAAATTTTTCAATTCTAAGCTTTCGCAATTAGTTTATTGCTTCTTCTGAGAACCAACTACAAAGATATTACAACCAATTAATGTGTAAATCCAAGAGAAGTTATGAGGTTATGAGATACAGTTGGCAACCAAGGTTCGTATACATAAAGTTACCTCGTAAGTTGTAGGTGAGGCCCGGGGAAAGGAGAGAGTGGATACCCGATGACGCTGTGATGACGCGCCTCGCGATCATTCTCGTGTTTGTTTACATTAAAACGTTAGTATTCCGGTATCTGTTTATATTATAATAAAAATAACTTGAAAGTATATTGCAAGACACGTTCTTGTTGACAAAATATTAATTGAAAATTTTTCTAAATTAAGATTTTTTAAAAGAATAAATATTTAAACTAAAAACAAACAAAAATCACTGAAAAGAGAGAAGTTAAATTTAAAAAAGGACGCAAATTTCCAAAAAAAAAAGAAAAAAATATTACATAAATCTCTATTTCTAAATTTTTAGTTTTCTTAGTTTTTAAATTACTTAATCTTATTTTGTTAGCTTAATTTACTTATGTTTGTGATTATGTAATAATAAGAACATTTTTTTTTAAATATATAATCGTTATCTTTTTACCATTTTACTTTACTTTTTCTTAGTTTCCCAGCTTAATGTTATGCTCTATGTGTGTAGTTTTAAGTTTTGTGTTATATTTATATAATATGTTTTACTTGATTTACTTGTGTTTACTATTATATTATAGTAGAAATTCGTTTTTTATTATAAAAAACAAATATTTAGTTTAGGAGTACAAATCGTCATTTATTTTTACATATATGCTCCACTTTATTTATTAAGAAACAGCATACATGATGACGCGTTTGCGCTCTTTCTCTTGCTTGGCTGAAAAGTTACGAGGTAACCTTGTATTTCACTGACCTCTTAGTACCTTTTGTGGTTGCCAACTGCACCTCATAACCTCTCCTGGATTTCGAGCCTTTAGTGTCGTGTGCAGTGGCGGATCGTTAGTTATGAAACTGATTTTTTCTACATAAAATTATTAACTCCCTATTTTTCATGCCGGAAAGACCTCTAATGACTTTTTGTAAAAGTGTCGTAGATCTTGACATGTGCTTCTCAGAAAAGTTTTAATGCGTTTGAGGGTGGAAAAACATCGTTCACATTCTGCTGTAGACATAGGGGTTGTACAGATAATATCCAACAGTTTATATGTTTCCGTCAAAACTTTCTTAAGTTGTTTTGTGTTACGAACACTAAAGGGCAAAACACCACCTACACTTACGTTACACATGTCATCGCGCTCATAAGTTACTGAAAGTTCACTTTTCAATTTTACGCTGTCCAACATAGGATAAGATTTCACAGTTCACAAAACCGAGTATTGATTCAAACTTCAGCTGCCATACCCACTAATTTAACCTGTGAATCTAACGTTGTACAGCTAGTACTTCTTTTCACGTAAGTATTTAACTTACATGTTTACAGAATTTGTCCCATAGATGGCGCTTCGTCTATTTCATTCCAGTAACAGAACATTTAGCAGAAATAGCAAGATAAATACTATTATAAATTATTAATCTGGTGTATTCAGATAAATATCTAACAGTAGCCGTGATCATTGCAAGGGTTAGTCCCTTAACCGCATGCTACGGCGCCGAGTTTACTACAACATCAACCCCATGTTCCCCTCCATATTATTCGTTCAAGTAAGTGCCTTATTAAAAGATTAATGATTATAATAGTTCGTTCATGGTTCATTCAATTGAATATTCATTTAAATGGTATATTGAAAGTTGTATATATATATATATATATTTGAATTAATTCTGCATTTGTTGATTTGACTAAAAATCATAGCTATATTATTTCAACAAAGTTCTTTTGTATTCTGAAATTAAAATTTGCTTGTATGTAAACGAATGATTTCCTTGAATGAAGTAAAATTTGGTTGACACACTAAATATTTTTTTTTTCGTGTACAGAGAGATTTGTGTTAACAAAATATAATTTTTCATGTGATGTTTCAAAGGTTTCGATTTATCCCTTGCTAGAGTTGTCATAAATTTGTTGTACTAACAACAAAAAATAACTAAATTTTTTTTCGTACCTGCAACAGAAAAGTTTTGTTTACCATATAAAACCGGTATTGTTAAGTTAAATAAATTTTGGTTAACTCAATGCGAGTAGGTACTATTTTGAGTGTATTTACTTGCCGACTTGCTTTCTGCTTCCACCAACTTAACTGTTGCTTGACACGTTGGAACGCGTTTTTGAGAAGTCCTGCAAACGTGCAAGTACTGAGAATGCCAAAACTCTAATAATAGTAATGTAATCTTCCGCTTTTTTTAATGTCACCACTAAGGTGGGTCATAATACCACCTGTAAATTTTGAACCTTTGTGTACCACATGAGTGCTCGTGGGATATGAATTTAGCGATCTACGAAAATATACAAGCTAGAGCTAAAACAATGAAAGACATTGAAGTTATGGCAATAGAATAGCCATACGATCGCTGAAGAACGGCAAAGCACCGGGAGCGGATCAGGTTACTGCAGAAGCGATTAAAGCTGGAGGAAATACCTTGCTACATCGCCTTCACTCACTCCTCCGAACTATCTGGCGTACAGAACAAGTTCCAATCGCATGGAAGAAAGCCATTATCGTGCCCATCCATAAGAAAGGCGACAATCGGAAATGAAAGAACTATCGCGGCATCAGTCTTCTCTCCATCGTTGGCAAAGTCTTCATGAAGATCATTCAGTCGAGGCTACAAAAACATCGAGAACAGGCCAGCCGAGAGGAGCAGGCCGGATTCAGACCAGGGCGAGGATGCTGCGATCAAATTTTTTCCCTTCGACAACTAATGGAGGACCGAATCCGGTACGGGCGGCGAACAGTTATTGTATTCATGGACTTCAAATGCTGCGTTCGACTGTGTGCACTGGCCTGCATTATGGCGAACATTGGAGATTGAACACGTGCCCCAAAAAGTCGTCACACTCTTTCGAACAGCATACAACGATTCAACCAGCCAGGTGCGAATTCGGAGCGATCTATCTGAGGAGTTTACTATCCAGACTGGGGTCCGACAAGGCGACGTGGCCTCTCCACTACTCTTCAACATCGTAGTCGACGCCATTATGAGAAAAACATTCGAGGACAAACGTGGAGTACAGTTCGACATCGATCACTCAGTGACCGACCTCATGTTCGCCGACGATAGCGCCTTTTTCACAGACAACGACGCCGACGTAACGGACACTCTTTATGATATTGCTCGCATCGCTCAATCGTACGGCTTGAAAATCAACGTGGACAAGCCCAAGGTGCTGACAACGGGTAGATCGCAGGCCACCGTTCACCTCGACGGTGTACAGATCGAACAAGTGCAGGAGTTCAAATACCTTGGGTCACTGGTTCAGGAGAAGAGAGTGGCTTCTACAGCAGAGATCCACAGCAGGATTGGACAGGCAGCCGCGGCGTTTGCCTCTCTCAAATGAGAGAGAAGAAGATTAACATCTCCATGAAGACCAAAATTCGCCTCTTTCGGACGCTGATTTTGCCAATTCTCCTCTATGGATCAGAAACATGGACCCTGCTTAAACTGGATTTGGACAAACTCGAGGTATTCCAAATGCGATGTCTGCGACAGATCCTGGGAATTTCATTGCGCGATCGCATTACCAACGAAACCATTCGGACAATCTGTCAACAGCAACCAGCCATCGGTGAAGTGATCCTGCAACGACGATTGAGGTGGTTTGGCCACGTCTGCAGAATGGGCGCAAACCGAATACCACAAAGACTTCTCTGGAAACAGCGACCCGTCCAGTGGAAAGTACAACGCACCGCGCCAAAGAAAACGTGGACAAAACAAGTGGAAGACGACTTGAAGAACCGGCGTCTCGACCTCAATCAAGCTAGGACCACCGCCATGGACCGGAAAGCGTGGAGAGCGATCATAGAACAAGTCCGAAATCTGCGGCACCTACAGCAGCGTACTGGTTGCGTGGGCAATCTCCGCCAGTCGCCAGCTAAGGATCATAGATAGATAGATACATGGCAATAGAAGATTTTACGTATTTGTATAACGTATCAGTGAGAGCTTGCTGAAATTAATATTTCCAAAAATTGTCCTATTAATAAATTAGACATCTTTCTAATTGTCTTTTTTATGCGCAAAACACACGCAAGAAACAGGAACCTAGCTGAACTTATCTCAAACACTTGGCTAGTTTTGAACTGGCCCTTGTTTTGGTACTTGCTGTTGAAAATTCAAGTCAAGTGACGTGCTGATTTGACTTGCTTCACCATTGGCTTCATGTAAACCAACCTTTACTGATATTACTATCATTGCATACGACTTGTTTTCCATACTGAGTGTAATTCAAATGCCAACTTGCTGCGATGTGGTGGAAGCCACTGTTTTGCTGCTCATGGTAGCTCCCACAGGGTACTTATTGGTATTGCACTCAGTATATTTGCATTAAAGAGAGAGTCAATAAGTAAGTGCTAATAATGAAACAGTACAAGTTGTGCCATATTTTTTCTATAACCTAGAATATGTTAGACATGACTATGTATCCTTTCTTAAGATACGGTCGCATATAGTTATACTAATAACCAAATTAAAAATGTTAATTAGTTCTTTTTTTTTTCAATTGCATATCATAATCTGTTCTTAGATTTTCCTGTAAGTATGTTATTTTTCCAAGTTCACTCAAATTTATTCGTTGATAATAGCGGACATTGTTGCTATTTAAATTTTATTTATTTTATCATCTTCATACTTTTACATTTTAGTTATTAATACTTTTGATATCAGTTGAAGTATTGTTCTTATAATAATAAGATAATAATAAATAAGATAACCTAAGAAAGAAGATTTGTTAAATTGTCAAGTTTAATTAATTAATTTATTTATTTTTTGAGGATTATTTATGATACATAATTAGTAACTGATAAAGTAATGACTTAACGTTTATTTTTATATACAGTCTTGTCAAAAAGTTCAGACAAAATCTTCTAGCACTCAGATGACTTGATCCAAAATTTCTAAATTTTGTTCACTGAAACTAGAAATTTTTCTGAGTATTTTGATATAAATAATGTTGAAGTTTGCATTATTTAAATTAACACATAGCGGATATTTTTTAGGTCAGTAGTAATAGCACCTTGCTAGGTAGTTAGCTTTTCCAGTTTAATCATAATTAAAAAATGGGAATTTCTTTATTAGGGCTAAACTAAAAGCAAAAGATTGTACATACTTAACGGATTATTTGTTATATGTACATACTTTATTTTTTTGTATAGAGATCTTTCTTCAGAAGTGAACAATTGTAAGTACATTAATTTTTTTATATTAGTTTTCTACTACCGGTTTCTATATTTTTGCCTCCCTTTGGTTGTTCATATGTGATAATAATAATTATGCTAGTTACTTTTGCCGCAAATATGCATTTATTTGTTAACCTGTGTTACTTACAATTAGTTTTGTTGTAGTTTACATTCATTCGTTCTAGATTGCTATTGCTATTGAGATTGCACCTCACATGAATGCAATTTTGTCAACCGGTTAGATTGCCTTCTATAATTTCTGAAACAATTTTACAATTTACTGTCGTTGTAGTCGCAGTTTATAGTAATCTTTTATCGAGAGAACATTAAAGGAAGCAAACGTTTATGCTTATTATAAGAGCATTAACGATTCTGGAAATATTTAAACCTACTTAACGCTGTGAATGTGCACAGAAGATTTCTAATCTCTGAAGATAACAAAAATGCAAAATCAATTACTATTTTAGATACTAACATCATTCACTAGTTGTTGTTAATAAATTGAACATAATTTATACAACTTTCTAACACGATTTCATTAACTTTGCAATAAATAAATTAATACCTTATCCATGCTATCGATACTTTTGCGAATACTGCTAAATACTGTTTCTGAAACCGTACACCCTTCAACAGACATATAAACTTATTTTCAGGAATAAACGCGTATGTAAATTAATTTCAGAATCCAAAATTGTAACCTCATCTATATTAAAATCATAATCGTGATTAGATTCGAAATGGTGCGAAGCCAAGGCTGTTCCTCTTACGCTTGACATTTTGCTCGGAAAAACAATCATTCTGGAGTCTTCGTTGAAGGTACTGTTTTGTTTGGCTCACATCTACATTCGTCACACTTAATCTTGTATATTAAATTCGATCTCAAGTTCTTTTGGTGAAATGGTGGTTCACTCAATCTAAGATTATTCTTTAATTTTATAATGGCTTTCCGTTTGTATTTAAAGCTATGTTGAGAAAAATAATTCTAGGATATACCTTAACTTATATCCTTCATACACCAGTTAAATGAGTCGGTGTTTTACTAGTTTTTTGTCTTGATCGTCTCTTCGTGTATGAATATTTATTCTCCGATGCACTCGATTGTTTGTCGTTGAAGTCAAAATTTGCCCTTGTATAGTTCATGTTAACGTAACTTTCAAAGTACCGTCAAATGAGGCAATATGGGACAGTAGGGTAATATGGGACAAAAAGGCGTTTTTTTTTTTTTAAACTTGGCGGTTTTCTCATAATAAATAATAAATATTTTACAGTAATCTGTAATACAGATTCTGTAGTACAAATTACTGTAAAATATTTATTATGAGAACACCGCCAAGTTTCAAAAAACGCATATTTGTCCCATATAATAATATAAATAAATACGGAATCTGTAGTACAGATTACTGTAAAATATTTATTGTTTAATATGAGAAAACCGACAAGTTTCAAAAAACGCATTTCTCTCCCTTATTACCCTACTGTCTTAATTTTACTTGGATCATCTGCTTACGTTTTTATATATAATCAGTCTTTTTAAAGATTGTGTTGTAACTTGAAAAAAAAATATTTTTTTTTTAAATCGAAATATCGCCTTCGTTTGAAAGTAGATTGGTGGTCTATTGTTTTAGCTGGTCATCCTACGCCGCCGACTTTGCCTGTATTACATATATGTATATTCTTGAAATTTTATTTTATTATCTTTTATTTATATTTCACACGTTTGCTTAATTTTGAAGTACAAGAGAAGACAGCATCCTCATGGTTCGACTAATGTTCTGTCTTCTGTTGCCTCTAAGGCCTATTGCAAATGGATGTTTTCTTAATCTAATATTTGGTTTGTTAACAGTCAGTAATTAGACAAACTATCTTTGTTCTGAGGTAATTTTTTGCAGTAATTATTATAAAAGTTTCTAATGTTATGCTGACGAATTTAACAATGATTTGAGTTCTTATAAATATTTTGACTGTATACACAGTACTACTATTTAATCTCGTTATCTTAAAATTCATCCAACAAAACCCGCAAGATAGCTTAGAATCTTGTTGAAACGTTTTCAGATCTTCTAGGGTAAGGTTAACATGTGAAAGACCACACACTTGACTCTGGTGGCAGAATGACAGTGGCAGAAAAGATGGTTAACTAACCCCTTGTTCTTAAAACCCAGTCTTCGATTTTATCAGATGGTGTAATTTCTATAAGTTCTGTCTGAATCTACAATGACCTGTAAAAACAGAAACAATTACTTCGATACTTTTTCAGTCAAGTTCAAGTAGTTCCTTCCTTCTGACATGTTTAAGTGAAATGCACGCCCTCGTATATATCAAACCAATTGCTCCAATATTCGAGGATTCTTTGATTTTTTCAGAAATGGATTCGCTGTTTAGCAATTTTAGATGGTATGTCAGACGAAGGTTCTGGTTCCTGAAGTTGCTTTTGCAAGAATGCCTGCCTGTCTTCTCATTTCTTTGAATGAGTGCTCAGATACCCGGATTAGGAATACATTATTAGTAACTTCCAGTATATTTACAGTGTTTTCACAGCTCTAGATCAGCATCAGCTGTATTTGTGTGTATTTGACTCTTCCAGTACCGCCTGACTGTTACCTAAACTCCTTATTCATTTGCGTTTGACGCTTTTATTCAAAATTTTTCCAGTGCACATTTTAGTTGTAAGAAAATTTAAAACTATTCCTTAAAAACACTTTTATTCAATTTTACATATACATACATCTAGCTTGTCCTCTCTCCGGCCATTTATCAATAATTTGTGTTTGTGATATGGTCAAACCTTCGACTAACCACAACACAAGCGCATTACTGACACAAATGGCATAATGTGCCTAATATTATACATAACAAGATATATGATCTACTATACAGGATGACCTACCTCTTACTCTTAGGCTGCAACAAAATATACCTGCGCCCACATCCTGCTTTTCGAACAGCGCGTAAACTAGCAGGTGGTTACTTGGGTCAGTGTTTTTTGGTTGCATATCCACTCCTCTCCGCTTGGAAAAAAAAGCAATAAAGTTCTGCATCGATCATTGATTGAGTACACATTATGTCCCATGCATGCTGTCGAAGACCACCGAATCCAGCAGTTTATATACTACGAAATTTGTATACGTTTACCTAAAATTTGTGTACTTGTATAGTGAAAAGTATGTTTTTTTTTTTAGTTATGGAGCATTGAATTTTATAAAATCTTTGGAATCAAGTACTTTTTTTCTAAGATGAAAAGTAGAGCAGCAATCAAGGGCCTAATCCATGATTAGACAGCTTGTACTTTTATCAGCCTTCTTTGCGTCATCATTAAAGAAAACTTCGAAAGAATCAAGACACTATGTATTACATTTTGCGTTCAAATATACTCAAACATAATCATCATTCTGTTTTTTACAGTCAATTGGATGTAATTACATACATCCTATGTACTGGATATTATATCAGATGTATACGTGATGTATATTATATCCAACTAAATTATAGTTAGATAGTGCAATAGAAAAATGCAAGTGTAGGTCAAAATTGCAGGCATATACATATGTATTTCTCCAAAACAAGAGATAAGATAGTAAATTCTTTTCGTGCAGTACTTTTTTAAGTATAATACGAGCGCCTGATAATAGTCTGGCATTTTTAGATATATATAGGAAGAAAAAATTATTAACTACTTAGCAACAAAGTTTGCTATAATACCAACAAAGTGTAAACATTAACTCAATTTCACTATATGCAATCTGTAGTTCGACCTTGTCCTCTGTGTTTAATGTTACACAATTCAAGCAAACTCATATATGATGTTACGTGGTTTACTTTTAATATGAATATACCGTGTTGGTAAACTTGAGCACCTCTTGAATCTGGTTTTATGTGTATATCGGGTAAAAATTTGCGAGCTATCGAGTGCATTCTGGGCGACTTGATATGAGAGGGACTTCAACTGTAAGCGCAGCTACCCACGAAGTAGCAGCACAGATTTATTAACGTTCGGCGAATTGTCATAGTTCAGCCGAATTAAATTGAGCCTGATATTCTTTTTCTCGCTTTATTTATTAAGTTTGTAAAAGTAATATTAAATCCAACATTATTTTTGTATTAGTGAAAAGGGAAATAATAAGACAATACTTATTCGATAACTAAAACTTATTCATGCTTCTTTTCAATTCATACTTATTTTTATATCGATGCATTAGGTAATGTAAAATATAAATTTCAGTGACAAAGCTCATAAACACCATTAAAAGAAAAAAAGAATGAAAAGCAGTTTTAAAAGTCAATAATCGAATAAAATAATAAACATATATTGTAAAAAACCTAACAATAGTAAATAATTATTTCTTTTTTGTATTGAGGTTCAGTATTTCTTTTGAAATTTGTTTTCAACCATCCAAAGTGTGTCGTTTCCGTTGTGATTTTTCTTCGTGCAGTATTTTTCTGATCTTTTGTTTATTATTTCATAGTTTCTTTCTTTTAGTAGTTTAGGTCACATTAAAAATTTGTCTAACACTAGGTTGATATTAGCATACATATGTTTCACCTTACCAACGATCATCAGTGCTACTGGTCAACCCAATGTATTATACGAAGAAAATCGTATATATACTTAATAAGTGGAAGAATAAATGAATGAGACTTCCATCTTAAATTCTCATTCATTTATTCTTCCACTTATTTAATAGTTTACTATATTCGTTTGTTATTTTATTTTTGTCTATCATATTTATGTTGAAGTCTCCCATAAATATGTGTTTTTTTTTTACTATTTATGATATTGTTTTTTTAGGACAGTTTAAAATCGTCAAAATTTATTTCTGGGGGGGTCTGTATATTAAAGTAAGTGTTGTATCAATTTGAGAAAGGTAATTGATATTATTTATGTCATTCCAATTATTTTATTCATTAGAATTTTGATGTTTTTGTCATTCCTTTTGAATAAGGCTATTCCCGCACCACTGATTTTTCTTGAGCAGTTTACCGTAAAATATTTTTTTTATATTATATAGATGCTCCCCAGCAGGAGGAGCCAAGTTGCTGTAAGAGCTATTATTTCTGGATGGTTGTATACATTTGGAATGGGTTCTATTTCTTCGAATTTATTTGTTATACTTGTTATATTATGCTTGTAGATCTTAATATAACATTCATTTCAAACTTTCTGCATTCTGAGCAAATTTTGATTTGGGATATGACATACCCCAGAACACTAATTACGTAATTTTTTTCCGCCACACTAACGGCGGGTTAAAGCAAATAGTTCATTTGTTTGTTACTGTTTTGTTTCGTGGTTATGTGTTTAAGCAAAATTGTTTACTTCTTCTTCATCTCTTATTCTTTTTTTTTTCGTCGGATTCCTTTTGTTTAATATATACTTTTCCATGTCGTATCCATGCATGCTTTATTTTATGATCTTTTTTTAATTGTCTGGCGCGATAAAATATTTCGTTTGCTTTTACTGTTAATTGTTCATATATGTAAAGCACGTTATTTCTTCCCTTTAGGTCACGATCCAATGTGTTTATCTCAGCTATATCTTTGCGAGTTTATAGTATTTTATCTTTTAATTCCTTTGTTTTCAATCCTACTACAATCTGACATCCATTTTTATTTTTTCTGTAGCATTTTTGTATGCATGTATCAGCCTCTTTCACTTTTAGTTTTTGTCGTATCTTTTCTGTAACCTCCTTTACATTCTAATTTTTTACCTGCTTACCAATTCCATTTATTATTATGTTGTTCTCGATTTTCGCTCTTTCTGCGTCTTCTAATTTTTTTTTCCGTACTTTGTATTTTATGTTTTAATTGATTATTTTCTTTTTCCTGGTTTTTCCGGTATTTTTCGTATTTCTTCATTTTCTTCTTTAGGTCATCGAATGTAGATTACATGAAATCTAAAGCGTTTGCATTTTTTCTAGTTGTTTAAACATTTTTTTGTTTGTAATTTATTCTTCTTCCTCACTTTCACTTGTTCCGGTTGGTTTCGGTGATTTTCTTTTAGATTTTGGTTTTGTTATTGTATTTTAGGATAGGAGGAAAGAGTAATTTATATACACAAGTAAAAGGGGAGTACAAAACTAGTATTTCATATCAAAACGAACTACCATTCAGATCTTTCTTAGGGTAAAAATTATGAAAATGAAATAATAAATAAAATAACGGAGTTACTCCTGAAAAATACCTCATCATAGTGTTTTAAGTAAAAAAATAAGGCGTTTGCTTAGGTAAACAAGGTGTTGCTGATACGTATTTTACATTTTAAAATGGCTTCTAAATTTGTCTACATTAAATTTTTTTGTTATTTATTAATGTGAACGTTGTTTCAAAACGTCGGACTGTATTACGAATAGGAGTCGCGCTAAGATTTAATCTTTCGGTATAATTTACTGCAAATAAATCGTGTGTAACTTCTACTGAATTGCCATCGTAAAATTGTTTCACAACAAAAAGGTTTTCCTCGGGTGTATAATATTCTATTTTTTTATAAAGTCACTGACCGCGATCAAAACTTTCTAACCGTTATAAAATTTAAGGACCGTGTCCTAACATCCAGCGACGCCTTGTTATGAAATGAGCGAAATCGGAGACCGGCTAAACTAGTAATGAATTACGCATGGCTAGCGAATCGTTCCGCTCATCTCGCACTGCACGGAATGAGGGATATGTTGAATTGACTTAAATTGAGAAGATCGATGTGGTGATAGCATTTTGTACTAGTTAGACAAGGGTAGAGAATAGCGGTGAGTACTTGTCATAAACCCAACAGAATAGCATGTGTATCTCTCGACTTTGTTAACTAATAGAAATCATATTTTTCATTCTTCTTTTATCATATTACGGCAATTGACAGGTCGACAGTGCACTGTTGGTGTAACAAATCGAGAGATGCTAGATTGATGAAGAACTCAGCTGGGAAGCTAGCGTTTCCAATGCGTATAAGCGACTTGGAATTCAAATGAAAATTTGCCAGCACGGTGTGTATACCGTGATTTAACTTATCTAGCATGTTTAAAGCCTGTAGGAATATTTTACTTTTTTACATATGTCAATCTATCTTCCTAAATCCTTAGAAAACACCTCTGTCTAGTGTTTCTTGTCCAAATAGGATTCATCAGAATGCACGAGTTAACCAGTTGTTACGCTCGCAGTGATTTATAACCTCAACTTCACATGGCGTCGTCGCGTGCTGTATGTGATTTTGTGAATTATTTGTAAAAGTAACAGCATGTGAAATTTGTGAGTATTGTGTAAGACGCAGATATTAGAAAAGGGAGAAACCACTCGTCTTTTATTTGTCTTACGAATTGTTCGTTATATAGCCCCATACCTATGAGCATGTAAAATCTCATTAATTTTTTTTTCTCTGTGGTGGTGCTTACATCAAACAAAATTTAAAAATCTATTATCGCGAGCAATACTACCACGGCAAGGAAACTGGGGAAACAATAAATGTATTGTTTCTGCAACCAAGTCACGTACAGTATTATTTGAAAGAGTATGGTTTATTTTAAAACGTGTTTATCATTTTGGTATGCTGATAATCTAACATATTTACCGGTATTGTAGGCTGTGTTAGTCTACCAACTTCATAATAATCATTCAACTGTGTTCATTAAGAGTCCCATTGCATTTGCAGATTGGCATTGAATATACAATCCTTGAATTTTATAAATAAACATTTATTAGTTCTGTGAGAAAGCATAGATTGCAATTAATGCATTGCTCATGTAATAGCAAAGAATGTTTTTCTTTGCAGGCAGCACTTAATAAAGTTTGTTTACAAATCGGCTAAATGCCAGCTAGGTCAATTGCTAGAATGTTGGCCCATGTTTCTATTTAGCCTAGAGGTCTAGAAACATATAATAACAGTAATCTGAATCTCTTTATTCATGTATAAATATTTAAACTAAACGTAAAATCCATTTATTAATGTAAAGGGGTAACTTGCTTGTTTAATTTTGTTATCTTGATCCGTTTTCGTGATATTTGCATTCGAAAGTTTCAATGCGGTTCGTCGTATTAACACAATTTTTTGACTTTTAAATTACGAAAGTAAATAATAAATAATAGAAAGAAATAGTGCATACACACCCATTCATACTTTGTCAGTAGATAATAACATATATGCATATGTTTGAAAATAATGTCTTATAAAATCGACTTTCTAAAAGGGTAGCAAGCTGATGCGACTGTTATTACAAGCACCCGTACATTATACTACTCGTGAATAACCTATTTAGAGCAACTGCTCGAAAAGTCCACCACTCACTACAATGCACTTCCCTATGCGTTTTCTTACAGATCTTTTGATGTTAAAAAAACAATCCTGCCTTATTTTTGATTACATTGGCAGCTTCTTGAATTCTTTGAAACAACTGTTCGACTCAATTCTTTCTTTGTAGACTATTTCCTTCATATTAGACCAAACAGAGAAATCTAGGGGGTTAAAATCTGGACTTCTAGGTGGCCAAGGAAATTCACTTCCACGACCAAACCATCGATGTGGAAACTGTTCGTTTACATACTCGCGTACAGGCAGAGAAAAATGTGGTGGCGCCTCGTCGTGCATACACCACATATTTTGTCTTTGTTCAAGTGGTACATCTAGCACCCCATTTAAATTTTGTTCGAGAAAATTGAAGGATATTTGACCGGTCAGATTCGGTGGAAGTTCAAAGGGACCAATGAAAAAATCAAATATCATCCCACACCAAATGTTTATTTTGAATTCGTGTTGGAAATGTCTTTCCCTTAATGCGTGTGGATTCTCAGAATCCCACAAATAACTATTTCTCCAGTTGAATACTCTACGTCTAGTAAACGTTGGTTCAACGGTGAAGAGCATTTTGTCAAGAAAATTTCGGTCTTCGTTCTATTTCGTCTATAAAAACGGTGAAAATCGTAGACACGCAGGAGGATCCTGTGGTAATAAATCCGGCACAGGAGTGAAATGATAAGGATAGAGTTCTTCGTAAGATTCTATTGATAAACGTTTGGTTTATTCCTGTCGCCGCAATTAAACGGCGGGTGCTTACGCCTTGATTTTCGGTAACACCAACTAGAACTTTCTCCTCCTGTTCTATTGACATTTTTTTTTGGAGCACCATTATGATGCTAGAACGAAAGCACCCAGTTTCCCTCAGGCGATTATAAAGATTTCCAAAAAGTTTATGATTTGATTGCCTTCGGTTTGGATATAATTGTAAATATCTCCTGGCTGCAGCAAATCCATTAAAATCTGTTTGAGCAAGAACACAAATCATATCTCCCATTTCACTGTTTGAAAAGTCATTATGCCGTGGCATTTTCTATTACTATTTATTTTTGTACAAATAAGGCAGAAAAAGATAAGGCTATTTGCTTAGCACTTTTTGACACAAACTTCACAAGCACAAATAATGATAGCTGTCAGATGGATAGGCCGACTTTGTATTTTAAGAATAAAAATTACGAAATGCACTGAAACTTTCGAATGCTAATATCTCGAAAACTGCCCAAAATAACAAAATTAAAGAAGTATGTATTTTTCACGTAAAAAAGATTGCTCTTTCAAATTTTCTATTCGGTTTATGTGATCCTGCATAGACAAAGAAGTTAAGCTTCGATTTACCTATTCAGCAGGGTGTAACTAACGCCCTCTATTAGCAATGGTAAAAGTGATGACAAATTCCTGCTGATAACGTAGTAATATCAATTTTCACGTTGATTCTATAAAAACTCGCTGAATTATTGAGAAATTTAGAAATAAAATTATTAACTTGAACGTGTTTAACGTACGTCTTAAAGGAGCAACATTTGTATAAGGCATGTTGCACTCAATTCTCATGTTTTAGGCTCTACTTTTCCTAGTTTCCGGATTCCCCTATATACATACTTTGGTAACCAAGATACGTTTACTTGTGACTAAGCTGAAACATACAAATTATTAATGAGTATATGTATATTATACCCATTATTATTTATTTCTGTAAAATTAAATATGTATTTCGATAGTCGCATTTTAGGCTACATAACTGTGTCTAATATTTAAAAATATCTTACTACGCTATCACTAGTGTCATCTAATGAAAGAAATGAATCTTTGAATTTCGGTACTTTCTTTATAACAAATGTTTTATAATCTAAAATATCTCATGCACATCTTTTTCTCGCGCCTAAACTTAGAATTTGGCTGTATGTCAAATGATATATATACACGTAGTGCCGTTTTCACTATTATTCATTATAAGTATGCACGTTTAGATTTCGTTCATTAGGAGATGTGTTGAGTAAATTTAATTTAGAACAAATTAAGGTAGAAAAGCCTAAGGTTTGATTTTGTTGGTACGTCTGGCAACTGCGTCTTGCAACTGCAGTTACTGTCACGTAATTCTATGTGTTTGCAGTGGTACGCTTTGAAAGCAGCTACTCAATTGAAAATTGGTTGTTGACGTCGAAGCTGTCGAATATTATAAAGTACGGAAAATGGATAGGAAAGTAGGATATTTAATCACATTTAAGTTCACATTTAATAAAAGATGAAAAACAGTTATTTATGTATTAAGTAGATGTTTATGTTCCTGGACCGATGATCTTATAAACTCGAGAGGTTCTAGGCCGAGGTCGTCACGAGGACATACACATCTATTAATACCCACGGTGCTTAGAGACTTTTATGCCATACTAATTTGTTATTGCATTCGCAATCCGAGGATTCAATTTGATTTTAACTATATTGTCATTTTATCACAATAGACGTCAAACAGGGTGCTGCCAAATGTACAGTGATACTTGAATTGCTGCTAGGGAAGTGCTCTCAAACTTAAAAATTTAAAATTTAGAAAAAAATTAGAAATCCCTGTCGAAATTGTAAAGAAGAAAAGCAACTCAAAACTTGCTACCGAAAAAAACAAGAAACACCCACGACAGTGAATTTGGTAAATTACTGAACTGGATGATAGAAAACTGCATAAAAAATATTAATAAAACTATGGTGCTTAGATACTTCGGCAATCTTATTGAAATATGTTCTCCGACTTCCTTATGCTACAAATAGTCAATAGTCAAAAAGACTTTAATGGTAAATATGAATATTAAGAACGCAGATTACCATAAGTTGTGCGAATTTTGAAGCAAGGGACAAAAAAATACTAGCCAAGTCTTAATAAATTTCAATATTTTTCATCGGGTTAGCGCGTCGTGTTTAACCGACGTTCAAAGCCAATGACCGATGCTGTTGTTGAAAGCACGACGGGAAAGTACTGCTGTGTGCTGAAGGTACCAAAGGAAAAGCAAAATGAATATAAAAAATGAAAAATTAAATTAGCTAGCTCAACGGATAAAAACCAAAAAGGGCGCAAAAAAACAATTAAACTCAGGGATACCCTCGCAAATTAAAACATGAACGAAAAGTGAAAGTGGATGAAAGAAATCTGACTTTCTTTAATTACCCCAAAAATTGAAAAGGTTTAATCAAAAATAAAATAACAGAATTTAGAATGACGTTAAAAACAATCAAAAATTTATTATATAAAAAAAAGAAAAAAAAATTGTTAATTACAATTATGCAGAAAACAAAAACCCTGGACAGAGAGTCCTGGCTTAAATCAAAAAACCGCTCGAATCTAAATTTACAAAAGCACAATGCTAAATCCTCTAATAAAGCAAAAAAAAAACAAATTTGTTCAAGAAGATAATCCTTTTTATATCAATCAATCCACGTGGTTTCAAATTAAAACAAACTAAATTAAACGTGGACAAATCAAGTAAATTAACAAAAGAAAAACGTACATACAAGCACAAAACTTCTATTCACCCAACCCGAGGTGATTAATAAATAATTACAAAACAGCAAAATTTAAAAAACGGAAAATTAACTCTTTAAACTAAAATATCTATCTTCCTGCACGAAATAATAAATGATCTTATATCTAAATTGTGTACACAAGAATATAATAACAATTATTATTAAACGAGTTCCTTGATGGACGAAATAAAATCAAATAAACGAAACAAATCTTAAAATCAGATGAATTACAAAATGGCAGCAATTAATTCAAAAACACAAATACTTACACGCTTGTGTCAATTTCGGAACTAAGTCTTACAAGGTTAAACAGTCGTATACATATAAACAATAGCTGCGTGCAACGCAACGCGCAAAGATCATAGAAGAAAACTTCTAGGGAGGACATGAACAACATGAGCAAATGCTATACAAATTAAAAAGTGAAATTAACTTAAACAAACTGAACATTTAAATAAATAAATCAACCAAACAAATCATTAACTAAATCTTATTCAAAATAAAATATTTGAACTTGCGAAAACTCGCCCGAAACATTGATAAAGGCAAATCGGAGTAACATGAACATTTGTGCAAACTTAAAAAAAAACTCCCGCGAAAACAAGGTGTTCGTCCACAGCAGTACGTTGAGCCTATATATACAGGCGTCCATCCATTGGTATCGACCGAAAGGTTTGGCACGATGGTCAAAAGGTATCCATCCGTTTTGACCGACGGGTTGGACGTCCTGTACATGTTTAGGCATCGACAAAATGGAATGGTCGATATCTGCTTGTTACACCTCGTTTCAGGCAACTTGAAATTCGTGCCTGAATCTGTGCAGGATGGTGCAAGGTGGACAATATCCTTCCATGATATCCTACACATGTTCAATGGGGTTTAAATCTGGTGAACGAAATGACCACGGCAAAACATTAACCCCTGCGTCTTGGAGTAAGTCCATAGTTCGACGAACAATATGGGGACATGCGTTGTCTTGGTAGAAAAGTGATTTGTAGAAGATCATCAACAAAATGGGCAGCTGACATACTACCTCGAATAAAGAAAAGTGGTGATCGGCTACCATAAGTAATAGCCTCCTAAACTATTACTCCAACAGTCCTGCGTACATGCCTCTCAACAACAAACCCAAGATCACGCCGGTCTACCTTCAACGGGCGTGTGCATACCTAGAGAGAATCGCGATTCATTGCTACAAACGACATTATGCCATTCTGCCTCCCAATGCTGCCGTTCTCTGCGCTAGTACAAATGTTGACGACCGTGGTCCACAGTCAAAGCAAGCGCTAATCGTGGACGATATGAAAAAAGTCCAAAGGCTCAAATACGGCGATATAGTACATACGCACAGTAACAGGTTCTACCTTCTCCTCCAAACCAATGCTCAGCGATTTCACGCGTAGTAGCAAAACGGTCTCATAGAGGTATTGTCTGAATCTTGACGCTCTGCTCTTCTCCGTGTTCCTCTACCTCCACACACGACACACGGGCATTACCGTCATTGCAGTGCAATTAACATGGCGGCCAATTTCGCAGTAGGACAAACCAACATCTCGATAGGCAACAATTCTACCCCTGTCAAAGTCATTAACACAGTGATAATTTTGACATCTTCGAACTCTATTAGGCATTTTGTTAGTCATTCTGATGCCAAAAAATCAAGTTGAGCAAGTTATTTCTTCTGTGTGTACCCCTTCTAATGTCACTGAGTATATTACTTATGGATGGGCAGGTCCGAAATTGTTATCCTCAAGATTGCTTAATATAAAGATATTTAAACCATTTTTCGAAATTTTGTATAATAAAAAGGTTTTAACGCATAGGGTAAGTGGGGGAGAGATGGACCACATTTTAGAAAATTGCTTCTAACTTTTTTTATTAGAGATATTTGGTAACAAATATTTTATGGGTAACTTAACATAACTTAACGAATATTAAAATGATGTTATAATTTAAACAAATCTTTTGGATACTAACAAAAAATAACATATATAGTGGTTAGTAAAAGTTCATCTCTCCTCCACAGTGCAGGTGAGATGGACTGCGTACAGAGGAGAGATGAACTGATACAAATATGAATAGTAACTAATTGCTTTTCTTTTTTATAGGATGCTTATCGCACTGCTGGCACAAATTATGATAGGTGGTACAATTCTGGTGTAGCCAGCGACCGCATATGATGCACTTGATCCAATCCTCAGTCTTTTTTGTCTTTCTGTAGTCTTCCTTGCACCCTGCACATTCATTTTCATAGTCCTCAGCTTCTGCCGTATTATCATCATCTGATGAATTATTTAAAACCATTTCTTCAGAAGTCGTCGTAGACGAAGAAGAATATCTCCTTCGGTTTGACTTAATATTCTTTCGCTTTGCTTTATTAAATCGCTCAGTATTAACTGGTCTTTTTTTTGTTTTTTGCGCTAAGTTCTTGTTTTTTGTTAAGCTGTCTTCTCTTGGTTAAATTTTCTTCTGAGGTAAGAAGAGTCGCAATACTTCTTCCGCGTTTACGGGCGTTCAATACTGCTGTTGTTGAAGGTGTGGGTGAAATTAATTCTAGAAGCTTGCCCGGTGTTTCTTTCCCTTCCTGTTTGTCACTCCGTTCTGCTTGATCTACTTTCTCAATCTTCTTTCTCAATAGATGGTTTGTGGCTTTGGAATGAATGGTTATCTGTTTGAGCGTGCACTGTATTTGGTTCTTGAATGGTATTATTCACTTGTACACTATCAATGTATGCGTAATCCGGAATAGCCGTGGGATTGAATGGAACGATACCAGTGCACGAAATGCTGCAACTGCATTGTCTACTGTAGCAGCCCTATTCCACGATTCCCCTAAAAGCTTCCCAAACTGCAATCTCTTCAATGTACGGCTAGTATTTGATTTTACAAAATGACGACATGCTTGAGAATAATAAGTCTTCAGTGCCTTAAAAAATGCCCGATCCAACGGCTGCAGGTAATAAGTAGTGTGTGCAGGTAAACAAAATAATAGAATATTATTTTGTTCGGCAAATTTCAGCATCTCCAAATTAGTAGTGTGAGAAGTGTGACCGTCGAGTATTAAGAGGGCATCTTTCTAGGCAGAAAATGGGTTTTTAGCCACTCAAAGGAAATGTCAGAATTAACTGATTTTTGTGATATTCTAATTGCGGATCCAGGTGGCATTCCGTCCAATAGCTCATCCTTCTTGTTTTTTCCTTTAAAGATACAGTAAGGAGGAAGGAAAAAGCCCTCTGCATTACAACAAGTCAGAACACTTATCGTCTCTCCTTTCTCACCGGAACTCATGGATGTCACATTTTTTGATCCCTTTTCTGCTAAGACTGCACCGACTCTACTGTTTAATTGTAAGCCTGTCTCGTCAGTATTATAAATATTGCCGGGTTTATCATGCAATTCATTCTCAGTCAAAATGTTATCATGCAAAGAAAAATATTCTGTTACAGTTTCTCTTGACATTGCTACTGCACGAGCAACTGAAATATTTTCTGATTGGCGTATTGTTATGTCCTTCTGCCTACGCAGAAAAGACTGCAACCACTTATATCCTGCTTTACCTGAAAATGGCAAAATAATATTATATAGTTTTAGTAACGCTGTATTTTGAAACTTTTATTTTACCTTCATCCTTGTCAAAGTTATGTTTTATGCCTAATCTCTCAGCTAAATTAAAAGCCATCATGCGCACCTCATCTCTGGTTGGTGCAAACCCAGTTTTTTGTAGCTTTTTTATGTGACTAACTAATTTTCTTTCCGCATCGTCTCCTAATAGTGATGGCGGCCCAAGACGATCTTCCTTAGCTGCATTATTAGTTCGTAATCTTCTCAGTAATGTATATTTAGGAATTTGAAAGGTTCTAGCTGCTACAGTAACCCCCATATTATTTGTTCTTACGGCATTAATTGCATTTTGCAAATTTTGGGCACTCCATGCCCCTCTAATCGCAGTATTTTTCTTTCTAATATAAACTGTAGGCATATCTGTAATGTAAAAAAACATAAAAACAACCAGTCCGTCTCTCCTCGATATGAGAGTCCATCTGTCCTAAATGCAGAGGTGAGATGGACCGTTCAATTTCTGCTCAACCGATACGAATAGAACCGGCTTTTTAGGTTATATTCATTCCATCACATATGGTGTTAACAAATATATAAACATAGTACGTTTAAACTTACCTAAATAGTTTTTCTTCACTTCTAGATTATACTGACAATAATTTTAGTAACACTTTGCGGCATTAAACTAAGATTTCTTTTCTAAATTAACTGGAATTTTCACATGCGGCCACTAGCACTAATGCATCACGACTCACTGACCGCACCCTAACTAGATGGCGGTGTAGCACAATTTTGAAAACCGAAAGTCCATCTCTCCTACCGGTCCATCTTTCCCCCACTTACCCTAATACAAATTGATGAAAAATCATTTTTCACTACCCAACATTCTTGTCGGAATTAAAGCCACTTGTTTCGATTTCTTTTAACCTTTGAGCGGTAGTCGTTCGTCAATTCACCGCTACTTTCCCGTTAATTGCCTTAGCCGGTAGCTAGTCGTTCTATTCTATTGCTTTTTAATCTTGAGTTATAGGCGAAGTTGCTAACTACGTTAACTTATTACGGAAACAAACCGGTCTATGCACAGATGCATGCCGTTGAGCTACAACTGCAACACTTTGTTTGTCATACGAGGAAATTGAATTCTACTGTCAATTTCACCTACCAATAATGTTAAGCGGTAGTAAGTACGTTCACTATTTAAGGAAATCGAATCCGAGGAAAATGTAACGATTTGGTGTTTATATCTCTCAAAAGGGATAAATTCTAAAAATAGTGCATTGGAAACATCATTCTGAAATAAACGATGCACTTAAAAAAGACATCCTACTTTGTGAATTTTCCATAAGTGTAAAATCCAACAATTGTTGTCACCTATCATGATAACCAATACACCTTGTGGGTCCAAAAGTCCTGTCTATTCTTCTTAAGCTCGTCTCTCTTATTCTGAACGATATCCATAAGCTGTCTCAAGTATACTGCCTCTGTCAAAATCCTGACACAAACAAGCGTTATCTACTTTCCACTGTCCCATCGGGAACTGAGTGAGATAAACATCCTCATGCTCTCTCTCTATGATTCCGAGATGTTTTCAAATAATCTTTACGTCCTATTCCGCTAAAATAGTGAGTTTGTTTAGAAATATAAGTAACTCCGGCGTACTTGAAAATGATCTGCCAACATTTGTCGTAAAGCCCGTTCAAAAAAGAAAGTATTGTGTTGCCATTACGTCATTTTCTTGTCTAGCTAAACTGAATTTCTAAGTATTTCACTTCTGACTGATTTAAACGCTTGCTCACATGTCGATCTTTACGAGAATCATGCGTCTTTGGCATATAACTTTAATATTACCTCTGCAATTTGACATATTGATTTGATGATATAGTCTTAATATATATTCCAAAACACAGCGGCCTAAAATTGGTCTTGGTGGCACCCCTATCGTAACCCTCATGGGCCGCAATCCTTCCGTCCTCTTCTACCTCTTCTTTAGGAAGTAGTAACCACTTCAGTAGTTTTCTCGCCATATCCACCGCATGCAAAGAGGATAAGGTTTGTTCTCTTTTTCTCTAGCCGATGAGCACCGGTAGATACGTTTTTCTTTGTTTTGGGAAAATATGTCTTTCTAGGATTACATGTATTTAGAAGTAATTGTCTACTAGTCGTAACATAATTTTAAACTGTATGAATCCCAATAAAGATATTTTATTAATTGCATGAAGTAAATGAAAATTTTTACTTTTTATTTAAAATTAAAATTAAAAATTATAATAAGTGGTTGCCTATATTCCGTTCTTATACTATACCACCGCCTGTTTATCTACATATTTCAGCTGCGAACTATGAAAGCTAGATATTTTTTTTTTAGAAATATAAATTTTACAGTCATAACAAATTACCAGTTTTAGAATTTAATAATAATAATAATGATTATAATAACTAGTGGCAATAATCTAAATTATCTAAACTAACACTTCTTATTTACATATTTATATTTTATAATTACAGGTGCGCATGTGTGCATAAGAACCTCGATTATTTGAATAAGTAACCGATGAAAAAAAAACAAAACATGAATTTGCACTAAATACAAAGTAAGTGCGATTATCGCATAAGTGCATTAATTTCATGGACTATAGTACCTATTTCACCTGTATATCGGTAGCACTGGTTAACGAAAACGTTTATATGCATATGCAAGAGGCTGGTTGACATGCTTAGCATATTCTTGTAAACTATATATGTAAACAGAGTCGGTTGAGGCAATGCATTGTGCTTCAAAATTGTATTATGTGAGAATCATCTATATGACGTATGTTGTACATCTGCATCTACAATTTATATATTTAATTTAGGTAAACCTATTAGTTTATTTCTTTCTATGGGCTAATAAAATTTGTTGAAATAATAAGCATAGTATTCCTAATATGATATTAATATGTTAACATTTGTTTTAAAAATGATTTCTTAATTAGCCTCTTAAGTAACCGTTATATTAATATTTTTCAAAACTTCTCTAACGTTATCCTATACCATTTGTTTCTGAAAATTTCTTTAATTACTGAGGAAACTGCGTCTTTCAGTTTTTCACCTAAGTTAAACTAAAAGTGATTACTTTGCGGACCCATCCACTCATCTGTGCTTGCATTCAAGCAATTTAAAGTTGGTGAGAAATTATAAAATAAAATATGCAATGATTTATAACCGCGTATGTGACCGAGTGGTGCTTAACCTTTTCTTTTATGGTAGTGATAATATTTATGACATTACTGAATTATATACATACATTAAAGGTACCATTAAAATGTTGACGGCCGTTTATTAAACATAAAGCATGTGCATAATTTTTTTCTACTTTGCCAAAATAACTACGCGCATGAACAATCTGCAACAAACACTATAAATTGATAAAAGATCTGATATTTATATCATTTTATATGAATAAATGCGCTAGTATATAGGCGATAAGCCTATACTAGCGCATACCTTATTTCAGTAGCAGAACTGGTATAGAATTGCTGAAAAGCTTGTAGCATTAAGTGTTTCAAGTTTTTTCTCATTAAACCGCTTTCGTTGGGATGATAAAGCATGCTTATATTTTGAAAGAGACCGTTCAACATCTACGGATGTAACATGCGCATAATTAAAATAATCTTTATAGGTAGATAACGGATCAAATGCACCACCACTAATGTGTAGTTCGATTTGTGCCAGCACAATAACTGTTTATCGCACACTGTACAAACTATTTTGGCACCACCACAATGTAAATCCTGGAATTCACCGATTGACTTTTCTATGTTATGAAATAATGGTCGTTTTCTGAGATTTTCTACGCCTGACAATGTAATACATTTACAATGCGTAAAACGTTAACGGATAATTGTGTATCTCGCATCAAGAATCGACTAACACTGATACTAGCAGAGAAAGTACAAAGTACTTATAACAGCTATTTGGTAATCGGTATGAATATAGAACAGCTTAGAACAGGTACACGATTTACTATATATCTCATTCTTATTCCTCTTTAATGGCAAAGTACAACAAAACGTCTTTGGAAACGAGTATGACTACGCGTACGCATACTATTATTTTACCAGTAAAATACTATGCTAGTTGTTTGGCAATTCTCTGGTACCTGATACTCTAGGTAAAGATACTGATATTGATTTAGATAGATACGCACTGGTTATCATAAAACGATATACTTGGTGCGTATTAACACATACCATATCAATTTTAACTATCGAAGAACAAGAATAGTTCGTACCTGTTATATCGTAAAATACTGATTTATACTATCTCTAGATACTAAATACTAAACACATAAATTAGAGGGAGTAATTTTACTGCCTTTAAGGTATACTACATCCAAACGTTCTGCACAACGCGAGGCGAGTGTGGCCCGTGTAAGCAGACACATCTGACCACTCTTCTGATAACACCTTTAGGGTATTCAGAAAAGAAAAATAAATAGCCCATTAAGACGATTGTAGTGTTACCATTGAATTTGGGCACCTCTCTGTGTTGTAAGCTACATACATGTGTATCAGCCAAATGGAATAAATTCGATAATAAATAAATGGGTGCGTGTTCGAAGAAATGCTCGAACACGTCGATTGGTATTTTTAGTTGTGTATTTTTTTCAACACATACCTTTTACACATACCGGCGTGAACCTAGCAACGCTTTTTACCAGCAACGCTTCCAATACCAGTGGCAACCAAACTGTTCCAGCAACGGTTTCGAAAAAAAATCGTATTGTTCAAACTAAATGTTGTCACACAAATTTGATTATGCAGAAATGTTACCTATACGATAGGCTTTCTAAACCACATAGTCAATCCAATGTCACCCCCGGAATAACGACACCGGGGGGTGCGAAATCGTATAATACGGCATATAACCGGGAGAAAAAAATTCGTGGTATCTAAACTAAGTGTTGTCACACAAATTTGATTATGCAGAAATGTTACCTATACGATAGGCTTTCTAACCACACAGTCAATCCAATGTCACCCCCGGAATAACGACACCGGGGGGTGCGAAATCGTATAATACGGCATATAACCGGGAGAAAAAATTCGTGGTATCTAAACTAAGTGTTGTCACACAAATTTGATTATGCAGAAATGTTACCTATACGATAGGCTTTCTAAACCACACAGTCAATCCAATGTCACCCCGGAATAACGACACGGGGGTGCGAAATCGTTATAATACGGCATATAACCGGAGAAAAAAATTCGTGGTATCTAAAATAAGTGTTGTTCACACAAATTTGATTATGCAGAAATGTTACCTATACGATAGGCTTTCTAAACCACACAGTCAATCCAATGTCACCCCCGAATAACGACACCGGGGGTGCGAAATCGTATAATACGGCATATAACCGGGAGAAAAAAATTCGTGGTATCTAAAATAAGTGTTTGTCACACAATTTGATTATGCAGAAATGTTACCTATACGATAGGCTTTCTAAACCACACAGTCAATCCAATGTCACCCCCGGAATAAAGACACCGGGGGGTGCGAAATCGTATAATACGGCATATAACCGGGAGAAAAAAATTCGTGGTATCTAAACTAAGTGTTGTCACACAAATTTGATTATGCAGAAATGTTACCTATACGATAGGCTTTCTAAACCACACAGTCAATCCAATGTCACCCCCGGAATAACGACACCGGGGGGTGCGAAATCGTATAATACGGCATATAACCGGGAGAAAAAAAATACCGGTGTGAACTTGGCAAGCAACTTTATTAAAAAAAAGTAAACGTAGTACGGTTTGATTGTACTTCGTTTGTACCCGTTTGTACCACCTTCAGTTTCGTTTGTACCTCAAAGGTTAAAAAAATAGAAAGGGTTAAAAAAAAATTCAACAAGCAAGTACAAGATATTTAAAAACGGACAACGCCATTCGAAAGAGCATCGTTTGTACCCGTTTGTACCACCTTCAGTTTCGTTTGTACCTCAAAGGTTAAAAAAATAGAAAGGGTTAAAAAAAAATTCAGCAAGCAAGTACAAGATATTCAAAAATGGACAACGTCATTCGAATGAGCATTGTTTGTACCCGTTTGTACCTCTTTTTACATCGTTTGTGCTTCAACCGAACTGGAAGTAGCGACAATCTAAAATATGTCGAAGAGAGAAATTTGGCTATTTTTTAAGATATCAAAAAACGGCCAATGCTATTCGAAAGAGCATCGTTTGTACCCGTTTGTACCTCTTTTTACATCGTTTGTACTTCAACCGAACCGGAAGTAGAGACAATTCAAAGTATGTCAAAGAGAGAAATTTGGCTATTTTTTAAGATATCAAAAAACGACCAAGACTATTCGAAAAAGCATCGTTTGTACCCGTTTGTAGCTCCATTTAAATCGTTTGTACTTTAACCGAACCGGAAGTAGAAGCATTTGAAGATATGAGAGAGAAATTTCGCTAATGTTCGATTCAATTCGTTGAACATGCCGCTACAGGACTCAATTGAGTATCTTTCTTTATAATCTCCCTAGCAGAGGTCCATAACAATTAGATAATAAGAAAAGTATAATTGGTGTTAAATGCATATATTTACAACCGGTATCTGCAACCAAAGATATAGAAATATATAATAAGAGTTGGTTTAAAAACAACATACATATTTAAGAATATACTTAAAAGTCTCACAAAGTAAAAATTAAATACATAGCTAATTAATAAATAATGGTCACATTACTAGGTTGTCTGACCTAATTTGGCAAAATGCAGAATATCTGTATTTCTATGTTTTCTAAAATAGGGGATGGGGATCTAGGTCAATTAAGACAAAAATGTAACATAAATATTGAAAAGAACTACTTCCGACTTCGCTGAAGTACAAACGATTTCAAAAAAGGTGCAAACAGTTGCAAACGATATTCTATCGAATAGTAGCGTTAGCCACTTTGCGATATCTCAAAAATTAGCAACATTTCTCTGTCCGAGATATTTTCAAATGTCTCTACTCCGGTTCCCTTTGAGATACGAACGATTTAAAAGGAGGTACGAACGAGTACCTTGGCCGTTTTTTGATAACTCAAAAAATAGCCAAATTTCTGTCATTGACATATTTTGAATTGGCTCTACTTCCGGTTTGATTGAAGTACAAACGATGTAAAAAGAGGTACAAATGGGTACAAACGATGCTCGTTCGAATAGCCTTGGCCGTTTTTTGATATCTTAAAAAAAGCCAAATTTCTCTCTTTGACATATTTTGAATTGTCACTATTTCCGGTTTGGTTGAAGTACAAACGATGGTAAAAGAGGTACAAACGGGTACAAACGATGCTCTTTCGAATAGCGTTGGCCGTTTTTCGATATCTCAAAAATTAGCGAAATTTCTCTCGCCAACTTACTTATTTTCAAATGTTTCTACTTCCGGTTTGGTGGAAGTACAAACGATTTAAATGGAGGTACAAACGGGTACAAACGATGTTCTTTCGATTGACGTTGTCCATTTTGAATAACTTGTACTTGCTTGCTGAATTTTTTTTTAGCCCTTTCTATTTTTTTAACCTTTGAGGTACAAACAAAAACGAAGGTGGTACAAACGGGTACAAACAATGCTCATTCGAATGACGTTGTCCATTTTTGAATATCTTGTACTTGCTTGCTGAATTTTTTTTTA
Organism: Protaetia brevitarsis; assembly: GCA_004143645.1. Taxonomy (NCBI): domain Eukaryota; kingdom Metazoa; phylum Arthropoda; class Insecta; order Coleoptera; family Scarabaeidae; genus Protaetia; species Protaetia brevitarsis. Next base: position 1,874,778 of record RXPK01000017.1, on the reverse strand, counting down.
ACCCTTTCTATTTTTTTAACCTTTGAGGTACAAACGAAACTGAAGGTGGTACAAACGGGTACAAACGATGCTCTTTCGAATGGCGTTGTCCGTTTTTAAATATCTTGTACTTGCTTGCTGAATTTTTTTTTAACCCTTTCTATTTTTTTAACCTTTGAGGTACAAACGAAACTGAAGTTGGTACAAACGGGTACAAACGAAGTACAATCAAACCGTACTACGTTTATTTTTTTTTAATAAAGTTGCTTGCCAAGTTCACACCGGTATTTTTTTCTCCCGGTTATATGCCGTATTATACGATTTCGCACCCCCCGGTGTCGTTATTCCGGGGGTGACATTGGATTGACTGTGTGGTTTAGAAAGCCTATCGTATAGGTAACATTTCTGCATAATCAAATTTGTGTGACAACATTTAGTTTGGACAATACGATTTTTTTTCAAAACCGTTGCTGGAACAGTTTGGTTGCCACTGGTATTGGAAGCGTTGCTGGTAAAAAGCGTTGCTAGGTTCACGCCGGCTTTACACATGGCATGTCATGTAACAGTGGCCAACACCACCTTTTTTATTTTAAATACTACACCCTGTATATGATTCAATTTTTGGATTCTTCAGAAAATTCTAGACATTTCATGTATAATTTCCTATACCTTCAACTGTTTAGGAAATATTTAAGTGTTTCAATTTTTTTAAGTGGGGACGCGAGAGACTGTGGAGGGACACTCCGAGCAATAAAATTTCGTACGGCAGATGATCGAACGGGACCGAAATTACAAGCTTGGTAATCACTAATGATGCGAGCAATATTCTGAACCCATAGAAATTCCACCATTCCTGGGACAGATGTGCCCAAGTTTACCTGATTTATATCGATTCAACCAAGGCTTTTGACTTGCTAAATTATGATATGTTGTTCTCCAAGCGAAGCTCTTTCAGTTTTGCTATGCTTTCTAGCCTGGGTCTACTTAGATCATATCTAAAGCAAAGTAGGTGGACGTCTCGTATACCTAATGGATACAACTCCAAGGATTTCACGCTTACCTGCGGCGTACTGCAAGGATCCAATCTGAGCCCATTGCTATTTATGCTGTATGTCAATGATCTACTTCTCCAAACCGACCTTCCCATTCTTGCATATGCTGATGATATCAAGATCTCTGAAATATTTTGTTTTGCTGATGTGAGTAAGATCCAGCGTGCTTTAATTGCCGTTGCTAGTTGGTGTGATGCTTTCAAATTGAAGTTGAATGTTGATAAATGTTGTGTGTTACCTATACTCGTTCGGCCTCACTTTACGTATCATCCACCAAATCAAGGGTGTCAATTTATCTCGTAAATTAGAATTTAAGGATCTTGGTGTAGTCTTTGATCCCACGTTTTCCTTCAAATTGCATATTGACTATATATGTTCTGATGCCATAAAATCTCTTGGTTTTATTATGCGTGTCTCCAAATACGTTAATGATAGCTCTTTACTAAAATCATTATACACAGTGTTTCAAAATGAATTACATATCAGTAGGTACGGTAGTAGGCCGCTTACCTGTAATGCTAAGTAATTATATTTCTAATCCCATTTCATTTCAAGAAAGCGGAATATGATGATTTATGGGAGAAATGAACACCTAGATGTATTTCATTTTGAAACAATCGGTTCTTTGCATATGTACTAAGCATACTGGAATATGCTGTTTTGGTTTGGAACTTTTATACGTGTGATTTCCTGAGTTTATCAGACAATCTCCTTCGCAAATTTCTGAAATTTCCTTCTTTCAAAATGGATGGTTACCCAGAAAGAGGCATACCTCAAGATCAATTATTACATAGGCACAATATACAAGCTTAAGGAAACGAAGAGAAAAAAATTGTGAGCAATTCATAAATTACTAAAAAAAAACCGACTGCCCTTTCTTATTAGAACGAATGAATTTACTTGTACCTAGAACGAATTGGAAGATATAATTCGACGGGCTTCAACGTATTCTCTCTTCAGGGCGGCGAATAAGCAGGATTTAGATATATTTATTTGAGTAGTGCTGTTTAATTGTTTATTGTTTTGTTTTAAATTCGATCTTTAGTCAATTAAGTATTTAATTTGGTATTACTATACTGTATACTATATACCTACTTATAATTCTTATAATTCTCTTAGCTGACTTATCTTTTTTTTTTTTTGTTTACTAAATTACTACACTGTATGCACTTATTCATTTGTATTATCCTGCAGTTGGGGTTTACCTATTGGATATTTGTTATTATTATTATATAATTACTTTCCAGTTCGTAGATATTTACGTTTGTAGGTTAAATAACGGCTGGTATACAAACACAACTACGACATATACAGGTGGGCCACTACATTCGCGTCGGTTTATATAAAAAAAAAGTGATAACATATCTTCAATTTTTTTTTTGGTTGAGAATTATACAGGTTAAGAAGGATCACATTTCAAAATTATTTTGAAGTATACAGGGTGACTCAATGAAAAATTACACATAAAAGTTGTGAAAAATTAAATGGAATACCCTGTATAGTATTACATTATTATAGTCATATTTTGATAGTATAGACTAAATAAAGGTAAGTTGGTGTTAGGTTTCTTATATTTAACTTTGGTGTGTAACTTTTCTTTGAGTCAGCCTGTATACTTCAAAATAATTTTGAAATGTGCTTCTTCTGAACCTACATAACCCTTAACAAACAAAAAAAATTGAAAATATGTTACCACTTTTCGTATTTAAACCGACGCGAATGTGGTGGCCCAGCCTGTATATTGGTTAGCGCTTGTCTTGTTGCATAATTTCAGTTTTTGGTGAATCATTATGCACTTAAATAGTTGTAATGCATACTCCAAAATATTATTACTCTAATAGCAGCAAAGGTGTTTGCGACTACATCTGAAACAACGCAAAACGACGCTCATTAGATGTGTCGGGTTATATTCTACAGTAAGATAGGAACACTTCGTTATCTCAGCTACAGTCATTGACAAAAAAAAAAATATCACACACGCAAAGTATTATGTGATAGTTACGTAGACAGCTTCTGATAAGTAGATATATATACATATATACGTGTTGTACATCAATGTGTTTTAAAACAACCGCAACACTTGCACACATAGTGATTAAATAATTCATAAAAATAATTTTCTTCAATTATTAATGTTGATTTAAAAATGAAAGATCAAACACGTGTCCACACATACGGCATTTGTCGAATGTTAGATTCCTAACAACAACTCTGACTACCTAAATGTAGTAAATGATCACAGGATTGACACTTCAACAACTGGTTCTGATACCACGTGTAAAAACCTTTATCTAAAATGAAATTAAACAGTTTGATAGATTTTGATAATTATTTTAAAAAGGTAAGTATCTTGAAAGACAAAGTTTGTGCCAGTTCAGAATTATTTTCTTTTTAATTAAGTACATTTTTATTTGTTGTTAGTCATACAAAAAGCCAATACTTTTTTTTTTTGATTAATATATATTGCCACCTACAAGGTTGCATTACTTTAAAAAAAAAACATTATGTCGTTTTCAGAAATAATCATGAACAACTAGAAATAGAAATCTAATTGGTAATATGTCTAGGGTCTCTTAACATAAACCACTTGACGGTTAATCGCATTAAAAATAAAAACCATAACTAATTTTACAAACCGGTTTAATATTTATTACTTAATATAAATGATCTCTATTACTTAATATAAATGATCTCTATTACTTAATATAAACGATCTCAATAGACATCCGGATTTTTATAGATAGTTACTCGTTCTATAAAACATGCAAAGTTATAAGTAATTGTGGTCATTCCATACCATGTTGGCAAAACTTACATTTACATTCCAAGAAGACTTGCATTGCCTTAAGAAGTTATTGGTTGCTACATGTATTAAACGAGGTAGAATATACGTTTACATATGGTTTGGCAATTCCTTATGACCTGTTTAGTCCGACTCATGATGTAGGTTTCCTAGCGCCGTATTTAGAGCAATGCTTTCTTAAAACTATTTCAAGTAATTATGCAACATTGAAACCAATAATACTAGTTACAAATATAAAAATGATTCGATTTCTACTAATTAGACTACAGAATAAAGAACATAATTGCCTAGTTATTGAAAAATTTATGGAAATTACTATGTCAAGCTTATGATTGCATATATATGTAATTACTATATTAAGACAGCTACCATTAAAACACAATAAATGTGCATTAATAATTACTGTTAAAGTTAAACAAACCGAAGGAATGGCAATGATTATAACAACTTCTCTCATTTTATACAACCAACCTCTTCATGGGATGAAATTGATCTTACGAATACTTTGGCATATATCCTATAAGTTTGGATTAGCTTTGCAAACCACATTTTTTGTGTTTTTGATACGAGTGAGTGCTCGTGATTGATTTTCTTGAACAGTTAATTTTAAAGTATCCATTATATATACCATTTTTTTTTATACAAAAGATCTACAAAAGCTACTACAATCTTTGAAATATTTTGCAAAAACCCGTAAGTATATAGGTTAGAAAAATGAGGAATTTAAAAAATACCTTGTAAAGGTTGTCAACCTAATGCAACCTACAAATCTATTAAAATTCGTTATAAAGAGAAGATAACTCATCTTAAATTTAAAAGGTTGAATAAATTTAGTTTAGTTTTAGGCCCATATAGGCTTGAAGAAAATCATAAAGTGGACAATATAAAATTAGTTAAGAGCGTAAACAATCATACAAAATTAATTAGTAATAAAAATAGGAAGCTTTTTAATGAATTCCGATCCAGGACCTTTAAATGAGCCAGCCTTTACAGCTTATTAAGTCATGAAAAGGGAAATAGAAGATTAGATAGAAGGAGTTCAAATTAGTGTTTAATTAAACATCTTCAGATGAAAGATGATTTCTTGCACCTAAAAAAAGCACTTATATTGAAAAATAATTTTTTTGGTGGAATTTTTTGTTTGATTTTGTTGTAAAAATATTTTTTTTTCATCTAGAAGGTTAACGAGTTAATATAATATACAAAATTTGAATTTAGTTGTTTGTTCAACATACTTCTTTATTTTCAAATGATCAGCAGCTTTCCATACACGTTTGACGAGGATAGATTCACTGCGAAGGCAGCTCAAAAAACTCTTAGTTTATTTAAGATTGATTGATAAATCTAATGTTTTCTTTGGATGAGGTAACATTTTCTTTATCCTAACACAGAACCATTTCGTAGGGCAGACATAGGAAAACTATCTCATTAAATTGAGATTGTATTAGCCAATTTTAAAATTATCACACTTTTGAAATCAGTAAACCACCATGCTTTTAACAACTTCCTAAATGACATAAGATAAGTCTTTATGGCACAGTGAAAAGAATGCAGAAAAAATCATTCAGCTGCACCAATGAAGATCTATTAAGGAGAAAGACATCGCAAATTATCAACACTTTATGTTGCGCTCCAGATAACCATAACCATTTCTTATCTAATTCGGTATAAGCGCTATGTTTGTTGACAACAGTAACAGAAGACCAAGTGTATGGTTATCGGTGCAGTTTTGAAGCCCGCAAAGTGCAGTACCGTTAAATTATTAATTTGTGCCTTGTACAATGAATTAATTGAATGTGGAGGTCGTATTGTATTTTATCTCCAAGCAAAGGAACAGAGGCTTATTGATATATGCACATATTATAATTTTCTGGCCGGGTGTTTTGACTTCTACAGAGACATAGTGATATTGTATGTGTAATAAATATTTATATAGGTTTATTTACACAAAAGTATTTAATTACGGTGAGATAATGATGTATGTTCTAATGACGCATAATATCTTCAGATAAGTTATAAGTTCAGTCCAGGTCATGTGGAGTTAATTAAGCATTTCCTACTTTTCTTTTTCATATGATGCTGTTCGCATTACTAGATAAGATTTTTCTCAATACTGGTACATACGCTGTATTAGACGGGCTGCTTCAAATTAATAGCAGTAAAATTAAGTTATTGCTCTCCTCTGTTTGCGGACATTCATACTTTCTTATCTTAGAAATGAAATCTAATGTATTGACACGTGCAGTTGTGCAATTTTTCCTTACTTGCTTAAAGATTTGCGTGTGAATTTGATAATTTTCAAGTTCATGGCGTTCTGCCCATTTTCTAATACAGGATGTTCTTGCCAAAACGTTGTCTTAAGTATAAAAAATCCTCAAATGTAAATTATTGCTGCTCACAATTGTACGTTTTATATTTATATTACTTCAACGTTTATGTACAATAAGAGACTTTAGGAATGACCAGCTAGATTACAGCGAGTACAACGCAAGTTTGAACCTATTCAGACGCATCCAAAGACATGCAAAAACGAATGCAAATTGTTCACAAAAAAGCAGCAATAGGTACAATAAAGAACATAAGGAGCACTTCAGGAGGTTTTGTTCATCCCGGAGTGTTCATTAGAAGGTATCAAAAGGCATGTAATGAACGTTATTTTGTTATGATTTCAAATGTTCAGAAATAACAAATAATAACAAATAGATACCCAGTACAGAAACAGAAAAACATTGGATTCGTTATGATAGCTTTAGCTTATGTTTTAGATGGCAAATAAAATCGTAGTTTAACCATTTTTTTTTTCTTAAATTTATTATTACCAGGTCTTGTTGTTATGATGTTTCTTTTTTCGTTGTTGTGGCAGTCGTCCAACCTGAAGCCTTCAAAGTTTTATTTATTTAGTTTTTTATTTCCTTTACCCATTAAATGATTCCAGCATCTTAGTACCCTGCACTAATCTGTACAGGTCCCTGGCTGGTTGAAAAATAATCCACTAGGTTCATTTGCGGCTTGCCAGTCTTTTACGTTTAGAGTCTCACATTCACACAGAATGTGGTAAGTGTACAGTGTCATGTTAAGATTTCTATTGAGCTGCAGTAGTTTTTCGGTCTTCTTTCTGATGGTCCCTTAATGACTATCTTCCCATGCATTTGCTCGGCTGTATTATTCAAGTGCTCTTTGTGTGTCTCTTTGATCCAACTTCTTACCTACTTTCGTGCTACTCCTAGTACAGGTTCTGGGGCTACATATCAATTCGGTCATCCCTTTTTTACTAACTCATCGGCTTTTTCCTTTTCTTCGATTCGATTTAAATGTCTAGGCACCTGAAGCAAAGCGATTTTATACCGGTCTGTCAGGCTGTTCTCTTCTTGAATACATTTCAACACCAATCTTTATTGTATCTTAAGGTTCACTAGTGCCCTCACTATCGCCTGACTGTCTTCTGTATTATAGGTTCACTTATTTTGCATTATAGATCCGCTTATTTTCATAAGCTATTTGATTGATTTCAGTTGCACAATGCAACACTGCATGTCTCTGCTTGAAAGATAATATATTCGAATTTTCCAAGTGTAGATTCCAACTCCAATCTTGTTTTCGTTTTTTGATCTATCTGTAAACTATATCAATTCTCCGAACCTGTCTCTGTAGTTGGAATGGTTTGAAGTTATCCGATCCGTGATTTCCACCTTGTGATTCCACCTTGAAATTTCTGTTAAAAAGATGCGTCTAAATGCCTCGCCCAATATCACCAGACGAAGAGGAGAGAGTTGCTCAAACCTGCTGGGATATCTCATTTTTGCTTCGCCCATTATACTGGTCAACAAAATTTCAGATTTATTTTGTCCCACGAGGAAAAGTGGGTGAACTTGGTGATATCTTTTACACATATTTCATATCGGTTTTCAGACTTTTTTTCTATCGAGCAGGGTTCAGAGTGACAATGCAATGAAATTTTGTGAAAAATATAATATGCGTATAAATCATGAAAATATGACGTACAAAGTGATATATTTACTTCGAAAATGTGCTGATATATGACTTTCGGGTGTACTTTGCATCAGAGAAAGTCCAAGTGAGAGTCAAGAAAGTATTATTAGAGTCATATTGCAAATCATGGCTTTATATGAGGCTAGTAGATTGTTATGCGTTACATTTCAGCCACTAATTTTTCATTTTTCAACGTTGTCTTTCACGTAGAGTAAACGGTGTAACTAAAACGTTTTATTTTAGTTATATTTAAACTATGCGTTACATTTCAGTTAATAATTTTTCATTTTTCCACGTTGTTTTTTTAAGTAAAATAAACAGTGAAACTTTAACGTTTTATTTTAGTTATATTTAAACTATGCATTACATTTCAGTTTAATAATTTCTCATATTGTACCGTTGTTTTATAACCTAAAATAAACGATGCAACTACAACGTGTTATTTTAGTTAAACTTAAACTATCCGTTACATTTCTTAGTTAATATAACGTTTCTTCAATGTATAGTTAAAAATTGGTTATATAATAAACGTGTTAATTATAACCATTAACGTCGTTTCAACCAATACAACGTTAAATTCACGTAAATGTAACCAACTTGTTCTCACTGTGGTAGCTATTGTGGTAGTTTTAAAAGGACTTGTTGTGTGCTCTGCACTTTGTCCCGTATTATGCTGTTATATTTAGTGTGGGTCACTATCGCAAGATCATCTACGAACGAACTCCACAGCAGAGGAGACAAAACCCCACCCTGTGCACATCCTCTTTGGACCGCACCACCATGTCTATCCCATAATGGTTGTGTAACCCTCTGATTGATGCACATATTGGTCTTGACGCAGTGGTCGACATGGTAATCAATCCTTGGTGTCTGTTTAGCAGTCAAGAGTCTTTAGCATAAATGACATCCGCCTTCGTTTTGCCAGGTTTTGCATTAAAATTTACTATTATCAGTCTCGGCGCCATTGGTATGCATTCTGTTTCGAAACTTGCTCGGAATACCATCTTAAGTTTATGATGACTTTATGGTGGAGTAAGTAATGAATATAAGAATAAAATTAATACAAATGAATATACCTATTTTATTTGGTAAATGTGCGCAGAGTGTAGTAAAATGTGTTTTTTCAGTACGGTTTCAGGCCGCATTCTAGATGATCCCTATGGGCTTTTTTTTTCTCTTTAATTTCCATCTCTCTTAACAAACGCTAGGTGTAGATATGGTGAAGTAGCATATATGACTTTCCTTTTTTTGTAGAAATATTGTGCCCACGAATGTGAATAGAAAATTTCAGATTTCCGCTTGGTTCTTATTTCAACAATATTATTTCGATCTACTTTAAAAAAATAATTTCTTTCATTGCTAACAATTCTAACCCTCAAATCTATCTAAATATACCCAGTTATAGTTAACGCAATCACGCGCGTATGGCTGTAATTAGTCTTCTATTTCGAAAAAGACAGTGTTGTTGTGCATTGTTTTTCAGTAAAATATTTTGCTAATTTTTGTGTTTCAAGGTTTTTAATGTGAACAATTGTTTTATATATACTGTATATGTGTACTACACTTGAAAAACCAACAAATTGTTGAAAATAGGTAACGGTGTCTTGTCCCACACAATCACAAAATTGAAACCCGAAATCACAGCAAATTTAAAAATTCAAAGAAAACAAAATGTCAAAAATATTTTACATTAATTTAAAATTAAAATAATTAAAATTTTCATTTATTTAATGACTATACTGCTTATTGCTTGCATTATTGAATATGTACTACTTGTAATTATTTAAATATCATTGTAGCCTAATGGTGTATAACAATAGCTATGTTCGCAGAGGAATCACAAACTAGTCAGACGTGATTCGATTGGCTCAAAGAAATCCGAAACAGTTTTCTGACTGATTTCACAGTATATGATTGGCTCTGACTAGTTTGTGATTCCTCCGCGAACACAGCTATTAAATTTGGGTGAAAGTGGTTTCATCGCTATTAAAATGATTATGAAAGTAGTCCTTAGTTTTTTTAATATTGTGATTTAATATTTTTAAATTATGTATGTTTTATCACCATTATCAGTTAAAAATTCCTGTGAATATTTTGGACTGCTTTACAAAACTATCCGTAAAACCAGTCATTACACATATTTTGGTCTTTTATCATAACGTGTAAGCTGAATTTTTTAGGGGCACGGATACGCATAGTACCTATTAAATCTCTTATTTTAACCAATATAATTCTGACATGCTGCTTGCCGTTGTGGGTCGTAAAAATAGCTAGCATTCATAGCGAATTTTCGATCAGAAGTGAAATTGGCCTATTGAGGCAATGAGAACCGGATAAACACAGTTGTTCGACCAATGGGCATTTTTCTTTTGCTTATTGTTAGCTTAGCTTCCCCAACGTTCTTTTCTGATAATATAACATATACTAACGAATATACAATTTTTTTTTACAATCAATAGGTGTTGTTTTTTTATGATATAAGGTTTAGCGAAACATTGTAGAAATTTAATTTTAAAATAGGGTGTTGTGTATATCTAGAAGCAAAAATTTAGCTGGTTTCTCATTATTTGAATAAAGTTTTGTGTTGTTAAATATCTTGGATGTAATTTAGTGAGTAAAGTGTACTGAGGTGTTTACACTGTACTTTTAGAAGTTTCGATTGGGCCATATTTTCGATAAAGAAAATACATACATATAAAACAAACTTCTTTTTTGCAATATCTTCTTCACAGCATAAATTCTGATTCTTACTTACCACACTTTAAATTGAAATTCTCATTTTCGCCCAGAAAGTCGCACTAAAGGTGTAAAACCGCTATTTGATTATGCCACGCGCATCTCTGCCAAGTATAAAAAGGGTTGAATAGTCCCATAGTATATACCTACGTTTTGTGCGAGAATTTACAATAAATTTCAGACATCGTTCGCGCAAGAGACGTAAAAAGTATGCACATTAATGTGGGGGACGTACTTTTACGACGTCTTTTACGAGGAAATCACAATATCCGTTCGTACTGGTAGTAGTTGCGCAAAAGTAATAACTACTGCTGCCATGGTAGATACCTAGACGCGAAATCATGTATTTTATTTTTAAATTTGTGAATATGAATCTGCGATTTCTTCAAGTAATGTAGAAGTAAGGATTCTCGTCTGAAGTTCCAAAATTTCTAATTTTTAATCATCCAACAGTATTTAAGTTAATTTGAATACATACGGTGTGATACTGTCAACCTTTAAATCATAATACAGGTGTGCCATCAAACTGGCTCACTAAAATAGCAAAACGCAAAATAGTCATGGCTGACTGTAATCTACTTAAAGGAAACATTTTCAACCGTATGGCACTTCTGGTTTATAAGGTATTAATATCAACTTTCCTATTGCAAACGGTACTAAACTCAATTGTTTTTTGTTGAATATTGACGTTTGGACTGTTTCAAGTAAAATCAAATACACGATATTATTCTTTATTCATTTCCTTTCTTGGTGCTACACCTTATTCCTAATTTTGAATATTGCAATATATTCCTCTTCTTTAATCCAAAATTGTGGTGCTACTCATCTGTCTTATTGTACTACAATCTTTCTGTACTTAGTACTACTAGAACACAGTGGCGGCTCGTGGTCGGAAGCGTAGGGTGTTCACAAAATCAAGAACATGCAAATTTTTAACTAAAATCCAATCAGTTTTTTCGTACATGTCCTTCTTAAATTTTCTAGCAAATCTAGAGACTTTACTCTAGATTTGCCCTTTGTAGTTTGCGTCAAATTAGGTTCTGGTTTTGGTCTGCCCACACTTTTAACTTGAATCTTTTGTTCATAACAAAACGAATTCAAATTGTCTTTTCAAATGTTGGCGGTAAACTGTTCGCATCCATTATTCTTATTTATATATTGTTTAGTGTTTACTTACAATACTTCTTTTGTTTTATGTGCATTTATTATTTTTTTTCGTACTGTTATTTCATTCCTTACTTTTTTACGGTACCATATATATTCTTTTTTGTTTGTCGGCTGCACTAAAGCGCATTAGTGGCGGCTTTGTTTTGTCGACTTTTAGGGATTTAACGACCCGGTGTAGTTTTTACGAGTTTAAGTTTGTGATTTTATGTGCGCGGGTTTAATAAACGTATGTTATTTAATAAATCAAAATAATTACGCACCCTTGGTTTCATTATAATACTGTCACCAACAAACAGTATTCGTTCTTGTGGTAGTTACGATCTGTGAACGGGGAGTCATTCATAAACAACACTTATATAATATAGTTTATCTGTAAAACACGTTGATGTCGATCGATATACTAACGTGATCCGAGAACGCAACGAAACCGAGCACAGGAGCACACTTAATTTGTGCGCAGTTCATGCGGAATCTGCCGTATCCCTCCCCACCTCCGCTACGTCCTTTATGCGGCTAGGCATCGATAAAATCAACGTAGTCCCGTCTACTCGGCGCACGTGCTCCGTCGTCCGTCGCTTTGCTCACGATGTGTATAAAGGTACGGCCACACATAAACTAGACGAGCTAACAGCGCGTTCACGACATGAGATTCGTACAGTGTTCGTCTCGTAGACATCAAAGTCACACTGTTACGGAAGATGTATGTTTGCTCGCAGTAGTTTACTGACTGCTCGAATATGTATCAGTTCACTGGTATATATTTCATTTCAACAACAAATAATAAATTAGAAATATATTATAGAATAGAATAATATAAGATGGGATAACTTATTTACTTAATAGACACAATGTATATATAAATAATTTAATAATAAATTTGAAGTAAGACCAACTAAAATAATAGAATTTCTAACAATATTCCGCCTTCAATGATGTGTATAATAACTAAAACAACTGCCAGTTATTATAAAATAATAGAAGTAGAAGCAAAAACCAATGTTAAATAAAACATAGATGATATGTGTGAATTTTAAATGAAATTAATAAATTATAGTCAGCACAAGCAAAAAAAAAGTTAATTATAAAGCGTTTAGAATGAAATACTAATGAAATATGAAAACTAATCTCAAAATACAGTCATTCTTTCATGTACGTGGGTAATTGTTTCTACGAAAATAGCGCGTAAATGGAACCATGGAAAACATGTGTGTGATAGAAATCTGAATGTTCAAATATATACACCTAATTTTTACTAAGCCTAACAAGTCCAGTAGAATATTTAAAATAAAAAAAAATTCAACCGCCTTAAAGTGAATTCGCGTAAACGGAGGGATTGTATTTTGGAACACGCACGACAAAACTTAAATAAAACTCGTCAAGCCGTTGCACAGTGGGTCAAAATACCGAAACGCTGGCCAAAACCTAAAATGGATTGGATTCTAACAAAACAATTGTATATAGGGTTTTTCGAGGTGATTGATTACGGAGCAGCTGTCAAATTAAAAAAAAAATGGCGAATCCAAAATGGCGGATACGTTATATGGCATCTGGAGGGTTTCGAGGTTACTAATTATAAGTTCCAGTTTTGACTAACCATAACAAAAAGCAGCATGTCAAAAATGACAGACGTAAAAATTATCTACCTACAAGTGTGCAATTAAGAAACAATTGTTGTAAATAAGGTAGATTTCAAGCAAAAATAAAAGAAATATAACTTCAACTTATGAGGACTCGCACGGTACTTGATCGTCATATGCAAGAAGTGAAGAAGGTTCACCGGAAGGCTACGCGAGTACTCTTCTTATATTCAACCAATAAACAAATACAGAATACTCAGAGTATTATTCGATATTAACCTACTATCAATATCACTGTCAAATGATTGAGCTCTCAAATCGCTTACAATTAGATGAGACATCTGAACAACCACCCTCTAAAACATCCGGACCATTTAATTAAAACTTACACATCAGGTGCAAAAGTTTGCGCTTCCTTCGAGATGGTAGGGCGAGGCTTGTACTTAAAGGATTCTGAAGAAACGAAGAACAATAAAAAATATCAGGCGATCTGGTGGCCATCTTTGTGCTCCACGACCTGGTCAGCAAAAAACTGTTGGAGATATTGGCAGGTTTCTCGAGCAGTATGTGCTGGAGCATTATCGTGCTGGAAATAACCTGCTTCAAGCTCATTTCTTGTAACTCCGCAATAAATAATTCCAACATCTGTTGGTAACGTTGGGCTGTTACAGTTCTCGAGAAAATGGTCTATTATTCGTTTCCTGGATTTAGCTGACCAACACTGCCAACTTTTACGCGGTGCACATGTGCCGTTTCTCGAAATTCTCAGTGGACGATGGTGACTTATCATGCAGCAACCAGATGACCGATTGGATTTGTGTCGAATGATGTAAGGCTGTTAGATGAAACAGACTTCATCGAGAAAAATGATTTGTTTAGCAAGGTTATCCCTTAAACTGTATTAACCAATGAACAATATCCAATCGCCTTATCGTGATCTAATCGCGTAATGAATACCTTTACCGTAGAAACTTTATAGAGATGAAAGTGTAACTTTCTTTTGACAGCTCGTTGCGTTGAAGTGTATGATAAGCCTGTAAAATTATAAAATGTAATAAACTATTTCACTTAATGTTAATATAGATTTTTTACATGTTTGTTCAGCTAATTGGCGCAATGGTTTAGTGGGACTCTGATCTAGACGAGTTGGCACATCTTTAATTTTGTTTTCTGTAAGAACTGTCTGACGATCAGATGACTTGCCTTTACGAATGCCTTCTGTTTCTCGAAAGCAGTGCACAAGTCTATAAATATGTCTGTGTTAATTCACAATTCTGTGGAGCAACAAGTTCCTTTGTAGTTCTAAATATGGTCTATATACGTGGCTAGTCGAAAAATGAACACATCTATTAATTTTAAATAAAATTCCAACATTAAGCCACCTTCAATGAATCGAAATTTGGCTCTTAAGCATCGCATATTAACGTAAAATTAGTGTTAATACTTCAGCTGTTAACCAGGTCCTTAGTTTTAATTTTAACAAAACTTTAGTATATTAGTAATTGCTCTGGAGCTTTTACACGTTTATTTAAATCTTCACTGCCTTTTTGCAGAACTTCTAAGGCAACGTTGAACTGTGCAACTATTTTGTTTGCTGGTACTATAAATAACAAATTTGCAGAATCGTATTTCATTGAAATTCAGATTACGTGTATCGAATCGTGAGGTTTTTTTTTTTTATTTCCCCTGAAACTTCTTTACTCGTTCCTGTAGCAGAATTATCATTGAATAGAGAAATATGTCAGAATTGAATTGTTTTTGTTATTCGATTCATCCAAAATATTTATTGTCTTTTTTCTATAGCATCGAAATCTGAAAGTTTTGTTGCTGCGAGGGAAAGATCACCTATGCTGCAGAATGTAAGATTATTGCAGTAATGTTGTCAACTACAATTTTCAAAAAGATGCTTGAAACTTAACTTGACTTTATCTAACCTGTTGCCTTCTCCGTATGTCGTAGAACGCGCTTAAGAACAATTTGAGACAAATTTAAATATACGACTTGCTGCTAATGTAATCTTCATTTCCTATTGAAACATGTTTCGGATGCAGCAAAATAGCAAAATCAAAACACGACTGGCAGGAGTTTCTAGAAAAAGTACTTTTAGTAATTTTACTATTAATATTTTTCCTTGGATGTCTACAATTTTCTGCAAGGCATAACCGAGTTCTTCATCGCTTGAGTTAGATTTGAAGAGAAAAATATCCGAACGATTCAAGGTTGAGCGAGCAAGAGAAAAAATATCGATACCTAGTAATGGAAAGGACTATCTTCTCTATCGCTCGGTGAGGCTCCCATCGTTGTTCGGATATTTTTTTTTTTTAGATGTATCATCAATGTTCTGAATAGATATAGTGACAATTTGAGAAATTGTGTTTTCTTTTTCTGGGATTATATGCATTTTTTTATCACCTAGAACCTTGTTGAGGTGGAAACTTCTAATTTCTGTCTTTCTACCATAACGACTTCGCTGGCAAAAGTGTTTTGCGCAAAGCACTCCATTTAATAAATGGAAAAAATTGAAATTTTCCATAAATAATCGCATAACCATGTTATAATTTCCACGTTATATGAGAACATCTTCAATGCAAGTTTAATTGGATTATACCATGTATCGATTATATTCTATTGAATACTCCGTACTTTTTGAATTGACCTAAATATGTACAAATGTGCATACTGCTGATACTGTTAATTTCCGGTAGTAAATTAGTATTTATGACATACAAGGTTGAATTGGTTGAGAATTCCTTTTTGCATATTTTCTCAGAAAATAATGTGTGTTGCCCAGATTACTTTTTTTTTATTAATATGCTGAAGGTATACATAACGAATAATAACTAAAATATTTAGCTATCCTAAGGGCACTTTACATAGCGATAGTTAAAATATATAAACGCTAGATTTATCACGTACAATTAAAATAGAAGGTGAATAATACCATCCTTGTTTTTGGAAAAGCATACATTGTAATGTCTTAGAGTAGGTCAAGATTTTCGTAGCTATTATGTTGATGTTAACATACGCATTCACTTCAAATGTAAACAGAAACCAATGTTAGATTTCTATAAATATACATATAAGAATTCATGCAAGAATTGCACATCTTACCATTTGTTAATACATTAAGCCGTATTATAACACAATTTTATAGTCCATATGGTTAAAAATGTGATAAATAAATTTATTGTATTACAGAAACTCTGGAAAGATGCAGTTTTCCTGTTTCATTATTATTTAATATTCAATCTTAGCCAATTTAATAACAAGTAGCATAAAAATATAATTCTCCACATAACTGATATATGTATGTAAGTAGATAGATAGGTATATTCAAATTGTATATTAAATACATTTAACTTATTATTATTTCTTTTATTACAACATGAGCTCTTACTAAGGATATAAATATGTATGTAAAATTACAAGTGCAAGAGTACAAAATATAATTATTACATTATTATAAAAGGAGGTAAGCTTAATGTTATGATATCGTCGAAAACAATTAAATTATTATTAAAATATTAAATAAATTTTGAATTAGTCCACTGAGCTAAAGTATTTAACATTAGTCTATTATTATTAGTCTAATAATATAGTCTAATAATGTTTTTATATGCATTGGTATTCCAATTGCATTGATATGTTAACAGAAAGACATTGGAAATTGCTGGTATTCGGTTTCATCACATTGTCTTGTATATAAATGGTTACCTCCTTATTGTATCGTAATTATTTTTTTAATTTGTAAATTTTACATAGTAATAAATTCTTAAATGGATTTTTCTGCTCCAGAGACACCTACATTTACTTTATTTTAAATGTGCGGTGATTCCAGAATTTTGCAATATTTGTTAATTTTAATTTTGCATAAACATTCGAAAGTCCATTCGGTCACATGATCATTCTCATATATTGGCAACTTATATTCCCCGCACTTCTGTGAAATTAACAGACTCTCTGAGACAATTTATCCCCCTTTTCGAAAGACAATCGCTATAAAAAAAAAGTCTGGTAGAATTTTTCAATTCGACAGGATTCACTAGCCAACCTCCGTCAGAGGCAGATGTCTCTCTAATTTTATCCAAAATTAACCTATAACCTTTGGGTAATTTTCTCCAACGACGATTTTCCCGAGCTATGTTCTTGTCCTGCCTGAGCCATTCTCCGTGATTAGAAGTACGAAGGCCCGCATTTAGATGTCCCGTTCCGACCTGCCACCCGGATGCCCACCGGCTTCATTCTTTCGAAGGCATTCCTCGTCCAAATTTACCTAAAAATAAATGTATTATTTTAATCCTAATCTAAATTTAAATATGCTTATAAGAAATTTCAAATTTGTAGGTTCGGCAAATTTTGGGGTTAGGAATTTTGTATAATCGCCGAACAGTTTGCAATCACTGGGGAAAATTTGTTGAATTTGGCACTTTTCTAGGTTAATATTTGATATGTATTTACGGCACGAACCGAATTGAAGGAGAGGACATTTTGGCGACAGTCTCCTATATCACCTCCCCACTGAAGTAATAAGGGAGGTAAAATTTTTTTGATGCCAGCATGTTTCAATCGGAAATTCTCGCCCTGCATACCATCTGACATTTGAGAGGGCACACTTATGATTTAAAACTGATGAATATAGATGACACTGGGTTGTTAAAAATTTGATTTTTATTAGTTTAATTAATGTATCATTTTTAAAATTTATTTTTTTTATATCGGGCTGTATGCTACTCTATACCGTTGCAATACGTATTAAACTATATTAATATTACATATTACATACTACAAACCGTAGGGAACTTCACATCGGTAAACAGAATGCTACAGCTTTCAGTGAGAGTTAAGCAGTTGCAGCGTATGATAGGAATTGCCTCTTTTTCTTGTAGCGGAATTTAATCTAAATTTTCATATCCCAGAATAAGATATCACAATTTAAATGGGGCTTGAAATGAGCAAAATATATCATTCTCAATATATCAACGTCGCAAGCCTTTCGTAGTACGTAAAGGGCTTTATTTAATTTAGAAGTAATTGTATTAATATGTAGATCGCAGTTTAAGCCATGATCTACCAAAAACCTGCATTGCTAGACATTTTGTACCCTTAGATTATTGATTTGAAGTGAAGTATCTATTTTGTTATCAGCAAACAGTATTACCTGGGCTTTTTTTGTGGTAAGAACAAGTTTGTTTTTGTATTACCTACCAATCCATTGTGCTTTTCACTAGTCACAATAATGGGTCTACGGTCTGCATAGAGTGCGAAATTACTAAGAACAAACGCAGATACGTTACGTATTGCTGTGTACTGAAAGTACAAAAAAAAAACGCAAAATGAATTGATAAACATGAAAAATTAAATTAGCTAGCTCAACGGATAAAAAAAGGCGCAAAAGAACAAATAAACTCAGGGTTACCCTCGCAAATTAAAACTTGAACGAAAAGTAAATTGTGGGTAAAAGAAAACTGACTTTCTTTAATTACTCCAAAAATTGAAAAGGTTTAAATCAAAAATAAAAGAACAGAATTTAGAATGGCGTTAATTAACAATCAATAATTTATTATATTTAAAAAAAAAATTGTTAATTACAATTACGCAGAAAAAAAAGCCTTGGAGAAAAGGTCCTGGTCGAAATCAAAAACTGATTTAATCTAATTTACAAAAGGGCAATGCTAAATCCTCTAACAACGCAAAAAGACAAAATAGTCCAGGAAGATAATCCTTTTTCACGAAAATCCACGTGGTTTCAAAATTAAAACAAACTACATTAAACGTGGACGATTCAAGTGAATTTACATAAAGAAAAACTTACATACAACCACAACGCTTCTATTCACCCAACCCGAAGTGATTAATAATTAAATACAAATCAGCAACAAAAAGAAAACGAAAAATTAACTCTTTAAACTAAATATATCTTCCCGAATAAAAATAATAACTGATTTTATACCTAAATTGTGTACACAAAAATATAATAACATTTATTATCAAACGAGTTCCTCGATGGACGAAATATAATCAAATAAACGAAACAAATCTTAAAATCATATGAAATCACAAAATGGCAGCAATGAATTTGAAAATATAATGTACTTACACATTAACGTCTATCTCAGAACTCATTCTTACACTGCTAAACAGTCGCATACATATATCAACAGCTGCGTGCAATGAAGCCGCGCGCAGACCATCAAAGAAAAATACAAGAAAGGGCATTGAACAACATGAGCAAATGTAAAACATATAAAAGAGTGAAAAGAAATTTAAAACAACTGAACATTTAAATAAATAAATTAAACAATTAATTTATTAACTAAATCTTATACAAAATAGAACAATTTGAAATTTGTGGGAACTCTCATGAAACATTGATAAAGGCAAATCGGATAAAAAATGATAACACTAAATTTACGAAAACCGGGGTGTCAGGCCACAGCAGTATGTATAACAAAAGTAGGAAATGCCCTAAAATTGATCACTGCGGAACTCCTATAGTTTGTTCGCGTCGCATGAACTATTTGCACCATTATGCACTTTTGCACACAAAAGTTCTAAAAAGTGCATAAAAGTGCAAATAGTTCATGCGACGCGAACAAACTTCTAGAGTACTATACCTTAATTTCCAGCGATGATTTCTAGTAATGCTGTTGGTATGTATATTCTTTAGTTCGGTGAACTGCCAGCAATGACTCAAATAACATTCGAAAGCTTTGTGGGTTGAGTTTCTCACTCTGTGATAATATAATGCATTTAAGCAAACCCTGCGATCAACCATATCTAAAGCCTTAGTTTATTTATTAATCTATACATTTAATTATGAACAATATTTGTAAGGGCTATGTTCGTACATTTACTTGCCAAAGGGGATGCTGATTAAATCAAGGTCAGTTGATAAAATGTAAATATAAAAAATATAAAATAAAATGCAATTATTAATTATTTTAAGATCACAAAAAAATTCACGATTAAATAAATATGCATCAGATTGACTTGTATTAATTTAATAATATTTGCAATTTAATTAGCAATCTATCTACCAACATGCATTTTTTGATAGTTCAACAGCTTTTCTCTGTAGGTGGCAAGTCTTTTCCATACATTCACTTTTCTGCGTGGTCTGAAAATTTCAATCCATGGCGTGTATCTACCTATTACAACATTTAACTTATCAATATTTTCCATACGGAAGAAGAATCGTAACTTCTGGATGACTTTGAATTCTTGTCAAATGAAAGCAGTTATCATATGACAAGAATTCAAACTTCGCCAGCCATGCAGAAGTTACTTCGACTATTTTTTTTTTATAGAAAAATATTGGTAAGTTAAATGCTGCAATAGGTAAATACAACGATTGATTTTAGACTCTGGACTTGGCCGTCTAAGGACGGACCGCCAATCTACGGCATACATAATGCTGGCTAGGATTATAATCTAGCAAAATTATAGAGATTAAACAAATATCTGCAAACAATAAATTTATTAATTGTAATTACTGTTTATTATACGGGATAATGTAATTGTATGCTAGTCATCATATACTGTGAAATCAGTCAGAAAACTGTTTCGGATTTCTTTGAGCCAATCGAATCGCGTCCGATTCCTCTGCGAACACAGCTATTAATAATATCATACGTTATAAGAATCGGTATTAACAGTTTTGCGCAATTAAACATATAAGACATAGTTTCCTCGATGCATATAAAAGTTTTAATACCGAGATATATTTACATCCATATATTAACAATATAACAAAGTAATATTTAGCGTAACATCTAGTGAATTGGTTATGTCAGTTATGTTTATTGCGCATTGATAAGCATTCATATCTACTAACCTATTTGAATTTTTGCAAATGGTGATAACTAATAACTGTTTAGAATCACGGTGATTAGAAAATAACAGTTTCAAAGCAACAATTCGTCCCATTTATCGCTTAATGCATCATAATGTAGGATATGTCAATCTGCAGATGCAACGCCAACTAAAAACTTAAATTATCGTAACACTAATTATTACTAGAGTTCGCAATGTTGCGGCTAAGTCATCAGTATTTTTAGAGGCGAATGTTACTCCTTTCCCCAGATATATAGCTATGAAATCACAAAAAAAGTATAATGTCTTTCTCTTCCTTGATTTGTAACCTGTAAATATTGAGATAAACACAACTTTCCCCTCGAAAGCCTATGATCAGAAGTCGTAATATGCGAACCTCAATTATTATACGACATTACTTTTGATGATATATTTAAATAGAGAGCGGCTTGTTTTTAAAGGCAGTATCCTACAACTTAATAAGTAAGTTTTGTGAATGCAAGTCAATTAAATTAAGTATATACGTTATTATAATGGGAAAAGCTACAATATATTTATAGAAATATTTGGCAAAGTAACTATAATGAACTAACTATAATGATGCTTGGCCATAGTTTCAATGCAAATGAGGTTGTGGGCCTCCGCAATCTATTTTAGGTATTTTGAGTATCATGTCAGACAGATTAATACTATTATTCCTTATTAACTTTCTGGCTATTCGTCTATTTTGAGCATTATTCTTTTATTTATACTACATAAATTCTCAGCGACGCGACGTTAAAGAATGTAGAAATTGGCAAAACATGGCTTCATTATCCGATTTTTTTTTAATATTGAGGATAGTTGTAGGTGAATAATCATATTGTTATTATATAGTCACACATAATATTCGATCACTCCGCACTACAACATTTTTTAGGCAAATCTCTGGATTTTTCAATCGAAAAGCGAATTAGTAAGACATTATCTATTACCTGTACATTCTATCCCAATCCGTAATTAGATGAATAAACTGTTAATTTAATTTCGCTTTCTGGATCAAAATGAACTAAAATTGAAAACGAAACCAGCAATTTCTTCACATGATCAAAAACTCTTTTGACATTTCTCTGACCAAAACATTTCGACGTTTTCTTTAATAAATTATATGGTTGTAATATAGTTGACGCATTTGAAATGAATTAATTTTCTATAAAAAAATTACCATACCTAAAAAGGATTTTAATGTTGAAACAGAATTTAGTACTGCACAATTTTTAATTACCTATACTCCTGCAGTGCGGATTACTTCGCTAGAGCTATCTTCATTTTGGGTTTTGTAGATGAGTCAGATGCGTTTTCTTCAAATAATCTAACATTCCATTATAACATCATTGTGCATACCAATTACGAAAATATCCTTGAGAACGGTATTCAATCCTGTTCCAAATTTACATGTGAACGCAGGACTTTTTAAACGAGCTGCCCAATTACATGCGGTCTCACCACTTTTTCTTTTTGCTGAGAAAACACCAACCTTCCAGCGAAAAGCGACTTTGTCGGACAAAAATGCTCTTTCAGCATTTTAGCTAATACATTAAATGTTTTACCTTCAGGCAATCCAGGAACGCATAAACTTCGTACCAGTTTATAACACTCTTCACTTAATGAATTTAGTAAGATTGCTTTCTTCTTAGTTTCTTCCGTAATACCATTTGCTACGAAGAATTGATTTAATCTTTAATTAAATACGGTAAAATTGGAGTATTTGTGGTCAAACAATTGCAAACTTCCAACTGATTTTGTATTTGTCATTATTCTCTACGCCAATTTGTTATGTCTTACTTATAAGACATTAAATTATCTTATCTGTTCGGGAGGATAACTACTAATACGATGGTCGAGAGGCAACTGTTTATTTTGTGTAAAATACTGCATGCTACATATACGTGCTATCACAAAAACTTATCACTAAAAACTTCAGCCGTACATCGTATAGGTAAATAACAATTACAGTGACACTAATATTTACATACATAAAAACATAACAATATATTATGTAATAATATTTGGCAAATTCTTTCCCCAAACTGTTCACGTGACTTTTCCACTGCAACCTATCAAGTGTTACTCCAAGACATTTGAAATCTTTTATTTGCTCAATTCTGTAGTCATTAGCCTTCACTACCACGTCCTGGAATTAAACATTTTAATTTATTGATTTCGCACCAATCACACATACCCCTAAAAATTACATTACATATGCTATTAATTTCATAGTACGAATTACCTTTTATTTTGTATGTCGTCTCATCTGCGCATTGGCACAATTTGCCGTTGTTAATAAATTTATTTAGGTCATTGACATACATTAAAAACAACAAAGGACCCAAAATCAAACCTTGCGGTGTTCCCTGTAAAATACTCGGCGCGGTTGAATAATCGGGGAAAAGTTTTAATTTTCTTTTGCAAAAGATAAACACGCTGGGTCCTATTTGTCAAATATGATCTCAGCTGTTCTAAGGCACCTCCACGGACACCCATAGCGTTCCAATTTACTATACAATATACAATTATACTTGATAACGCCAAAAGCCTTGCTAAGATCATAATACAATCCACATACTTTCAGTCTGTAGTAAATTTGGAAATAGTATCCTCATATGAATTATTAGGTAAAAAAACATACTGAGTGGGTAACCATTAGCACATTATTAGATGTAAGAAAAAATAAGGAGGCGCTTATATATATTACTTTTTCGAGTCCTTTAGAAAACGCGCATAATATTGAAAAATATTTTATCTAGGATCACCTGGTGGTCTAAGAAGAGTGTGGAGGAGACTAAATGAGCGACTTGCCAATTTCACCATGGGTGAGCATGTGGCTCTATTATCGATGGGTAGACATTTCCACAGAAGCGCGTATAAAGTTTCATATTTCTAGAAAATGGTGATTTAAACGCTCACAAGTACTTGAAAGATATTCTGCAAGAAGCGTTTGTTAATTTTCTCATTATATTTTGTTTTAATGCGCGACAACTTCAGACCAAATATGACAAGAGTCGTTACTAAATCCCTTAAGGAAGATGAAACTCGTATGCCTACTTGATTCACCAACATGCAGTTCAGACCCTAATCCCATAGAATCCCATAGATCTTTGGGCTGAATTTCAGAAGCATATTCGTCGTCGTCCAGCAATATCTGCAACAGTGCAAGAGCTACGACTTAGCTCTTTTAGAGTATTTCGAAGTAATTACTTGAGTTTGTTTAACAAATTTGGTAAATTCAATTCAGCTGCCATTTTGAGTCTTTATAATTAATGTAATTTTTCACTATTTTTTGCATAATTTTTTAATTAAATTAATTTTTATTCTTACTTTGTGTTTTTTCTCTCTCTCTCAATTTATGTTTCCAAAGGAATTAGTAAGCATGTAGGTGTTCTCGTGAAAAATCTAAGCCAGCCGGTTCCCTTGCTGTTCAACGAAACCTATTTTGTGAAATAGTTCAGTTTTCAGATCTATGTAATTGTATTTGATGCTTCGAAAGTAGCCTCTCTTCAATCAAAATAAATACATTAGATGAACCAACTGTCCTAATTTCTAAACCCCTGATTAGTAAAATATTGACCACCTTGAACCATGACCACCCTTAAGATTGACCTCAATTCCACGGTTCAGGTTTTACTATCGCGCCGCAGCAATTTATGAACGGATATAGTTTGAGTAGATGTCACCTACAAGCGTATACTCTGAACAGAAAGTGCCATTGCGTGTGGCTTAACGTTTACCGCCGAGTCCACCATCCGTAGCCACCTTTTGTTTTCCCCACCCTCGTTGGGAAAAGCCAGACTGAGACGCGGTTACGGCCGTTTTACGACTACCCGCTCACCCTCATGCCGCCACCCGCCCGCGCGGATGACAAACACATAACACGCGAAACAGTGAAAAAAAGATATCATAAAACTTGTCGCATATGAATCGTGAATTACTGGTCCTAACATATAAATTATTCTTAACGTCGCGTCTTTAGCAGCGGGGGGGGGGGGGAGAACTGATTTGCTTTGTCGTAAAACTATGAAAACGGAAGGGTGAGACTGTGTGTGGACGTGGTAAGCTAAGAGTAGTTTCCGATAAATTTCTTTTGCTACGAGGTTCGTATTTTTAAAAGAGAACTGTCATGGAGATGGAGATGGCTCACGGATGTAAAATGCGAAAATTAAATTTAATAATTGTTTATATATTATTAACAAAAAAAAAAATGACCACGACGGAAACCTCGAACTCCAGACTTCGCCTTTAGAAATCGAGCTATCCACTAGACCAGGCGGCATGTTTACTACCACAATTTGCTGATGTTATATAAGCGCGGCCATGGGAGCACAAATGGAGTTTATACGGAAATTTCTTCAGTTTATTACAGCTAAATGATGCTCGTTTTACATTTTTTTATCAATATTATGATGTAAATTACGAATTTACACGGTTAAACGCCGTTTTCGCCGTTCACACCTTTAACAAATCAGAGGTGTACTCACAAAAACCCGCGCACACGTATCCATTTTTCAGGCTTCAAGAACCATCTCATTTTTTTTTTCAGCTGGATCGGGGATATCCTGACCTGACAGTCCTCTTGTTAGTCATGAAATAAATTAATATCTGCAAGTTCATGTCGTGGGTAATCTACTACTTCAACTATTCTAGCAGACAATTGTTCTCGCGTGTTTTGGTTAGCACACTAAAGCAAAAGGTTTAGCTAACTAATTTACTAATTAAGTGAGTACATACATAATAGTTTAAATGGATCGTGCCGTGTACAATCGCCGACATTATTATTTAGCACTCGAACGAATGGCTCGACGCTTGGATGATGCTAAATATTAATGTCAGTGACTGTACATAAGTAGATAAAAGAAAACCATGCTCTGACGGTTTAATGATAAACTGCATGTCGCATTCCCAAAGGTTTCGCCAAAATTACGTCCAGATGTTTTTGCAAATTTTTGTTGAAATAAAAAAAAATCAGTCTTACCATTATCAACTAGTCCAAGTACGAGACCAACGTGATTCTAATGGAAAGTTGATCAATAATTAATTCATAATTATTCTTCTTCAATAAAATTTGTTTGCTATGAAACTATCTTCCATAAGAATTATCACGTTGACCGCCATAATTGAGGAATTTCACAAAAGAGTAGATTCAACTGTTTGCGAAATATACACTTTGAGTTTAATTTCATCCAAGCAAACCGCTTTCAAATACGATCAATATATTTATATTTAACGGAAAAAAGTTCATTCTGGATACGTCGTAATTATCTTTAAAAATATATGTTTGATAACTAATTGTAACTGTAACAAATGGAACGAAACACTTTATGATAATTCACTTTAACAAGCTGACCACAATCTTATATAGAGATAAATTATACAATGTAATTTTATTTTTAAAGTTTTATTTATAATCACTTGCATGCATTGGCAATCATAATGACTCTAAATTGCCAAAAGTACGCACGAAGTTTTTTGACCGTTAGTGTTTTTATGTATCATATTACTCTTTTATATTCTAATATAACAAACACTTTTTAATTTAAATACAATGCGATATTAAATTTTGTAGTCTTCTGTAGGGTTACATAAAAATGATGATATTTTTAACCTTGTAGCAAGCCCGTGGGTGCGCCACTGTTTTTCAACCTAAAATGTACGGCTGCTAACAAAAACGATCTGATCTTTAGACGATCTCGATATCTCTTCTCATTTTTGAACTATTGGAAAAAAAAAATGTGCCCCCTTGCTAACTTTGAACTCCCATTACACCCCTTAAAACCAAAAATGGGAAGCCAAAAAAATAGATATCAAGTATTTTTTCGGTATTCTACATTTCTCCCAAATTTTATCAAAATCGGGGAGATATACTTGACTACCTTTCTTTGGCAGAGTAGTCACCATGTTTGGCATAACTCTAAAAGAAAACACCCAATAACGAAAGGTAATGGAAACACGCAGGGCATAGTCCAGAGTCTCTCTATCCACCGTGCTGGAAATTTTGGTTCGGAAAGTCAATAGTTTACCAAATGAAATACAGTGGAATCTCATTTTGTTGATAAAGTATGGCACGTTGAGCTTCTAGTGAATCATTTTCCGTTAATTCAAGCAAAGTTCCTTATAAGAAATTAATTATTATACCTAATGATTTGCCACAAGACATACCATCTTGGTCATTATGCTATATTATGTGGGTTTTGATGCGATCAGGTGTCAGATTTCCCAAGTTGACTTATACCATCTTGACTAAATTACGACCCAGTAGAAAAAGGATACTTGGAATAAGTTTTAAAGTATTCCACAAGTTATTCCTTTGTTTCTCCTTTTTGAGTTATTATACTGGCTTTTTATTGCGTCATCGTCATATTGATCAACCTTCTAAGCTTAGCGTCTATCCCTAATTGTTTCAATGCTGACATAAGCTGGCTTCTATTTCACGAATCAAAGGCCTGCTGGAAGTCTATAAAACGCATTTTAATTCCCTACTATATTCATGGGCTTTTTCTATTATTTATTTTACTGTATGTATGGCATCTACCGTCGATCTACCTTGAATAAATCAACATTGATATGGTCCTATTACAGTTTCCGCATTTTCAGCTGCACGACTCTGTATAATTGCTGACACGATTTTATATGCTACATTTAATAGTGTAATGCGTCTGTAATTACTACAATTTTGTTGGGGGCCCGTTTTATGTATTGTAAGGATTTGTCCTATCCTCCATTCCTCCGGCATCCTTTCTTCTTTCCATATCTTTATAACTAACTGATATATGCACCTTTATTTGATGTCCTCCGTATTTTATCAATTCTATATTCACCCCGTCTTCCCCTGGTGCCTTACCATTTCTAGCTTTGTTAATGATCCGTGTGACGTCATCTCTTGTTGGTTCTTTCACTTCACTCCCTTCATTCCCTTCATCTATAATTTCCTCTTCCTCGCAATTACTCTCATTAAGTAATTCCACTCATTATCCACATTTTTCCTATCCTCCTCTCGCCCGTGCAGTATCTTTGCTATTTTTATCCCTATCCCCCTCTTTTACTCATTTCCAAGTGTGCTTATATGCCATTTTAAATTGCATTCTGTTTTTGTTGTTGCTTTCTTCATTTTTTTTTGCTTTATTATTGCAGATACCATAAAATGGTCGGAATCCGCGCTAGCTCCTCTATAGGATCTAAATATCTGTTAGCGATGATTACCTCCTTCTGTTAATTACCACATGATCTATTTGTACGCTATGTTTCTTGCCTGGAATTGTCCAAGTTATTTTATGCTCTTTGGGATGTTTGAATTTAGTATTACTTACCACCATAACATATAATTTTTAAATTTCCTATGCTGTTTTATAAGATTTTAATCAATGATTATCATGGGATCACGCTACACAGCCTGATGAAGACTATTAACATCTGTCGAAACTAGTAGCTGGGTGATCCCATAGTATACCAATAAAAAGTTAGAAAGTACTTTCTCCATCTTATTTTATTGATTACACACCTAATTATGGACAATCAAACATATATTAAAAATGTTCTATGGTGGAGAACCGTGATTTAGAAATACGTCGACGGTAGGTACTTTTCTATTCCAGTATGTTCCCTTCCATTATAATACCCATAATTAGAACTGTTGAAACCCATTACCCAAAATAAGATGTTACCCGAAATTGCGCTTTACCCGAAATCGGGTATTATCCAAAATCGAACATTAGGTATTCGAAATCGAGTTCCTCACGCTATTCGGCATTTAAACTCGTGTTAGTTTATATTAATTGATGCTCATTTCTTCTTTTACAAATAACTGAAAAACAGAAGGAAATTATCCTAAAATATATATGAGACTATTTAATCAGAATCACCTGTGTACATCCCAGATTATATGCTATTAATGGTATGTACCTGTATTTTTTTTGTTTATTTTGGCAACAAAATACGATATTTACAGGTCAAACATAAGTCACTAGATCACAATGATCCGAATTAATTTTGCCATTTAACGAATTGGTAAGAATATTTGCCAATGAACTGGCAATATATGTATTTACTTTACCTTTTAGTATAATTATAAATAAAAGGTTATTTACTTCAACGAACGATATTTTATTTAAAAGTTGATTTTTAAAATTAATACTTATGTATGTACTTTTAATACAAAGATAATCACGCACTAAAGATTTTACCGTGACTTAACGTGAGTCCAATTCAATTTATACTATTATTGCAGACGCTAATAACAAATAAACTACACGGTGAAGCAAATCCATATCTTAAATTTAATGCTTTTAAAAAAAGAATTGCATAAGAATAGCCATAAGATAGATGGAACTAAAAAAAATGTGACTTGTGATAAATAGTTAGAAATATAGAAATCATATTATTTTAGAGAATTCCAAGAACTTTCTGAGAGCTGTAATATTTTAAATTTAATGGCAAAGTAAAGATAAAAAACACATTGTCTACATTTAGTAGTTAAAAAGAATGCCATTGTTATTATATCTAACTTTAGAATTATGGTCAAGAATTTGTCGGTAATTTCAAATATATTTATGTCAAAATAGCAATGTGAGAAATAGATGTAAAATAATAAACTTTAATTTTATTTGATCTTCGAGTGCTTGCTTCTTTTTCGTACTTTTACATTAGGTATATGTAGCCAATGAATTTGAGTTGGCTATGGTGTTTTGCCTTTTGCATAGTTTTGTATTTTTTTATTATTAAGCCGAAGTATTTCTTATGCACTTCATTCTAAATATATGTATTCGTTTTGTACCCCTGATTCTTAGAACCCAATTTCTTATTGATTTCATTTTTATGTTTAATAATAATAAAATAACGTAAAGAGTGGACGCAGAAATACAACACTAAAGATATTTGGCATACGAATATACATGACCTAGAAAATGAAAGCATTTCATATTTATGCTATAGTACTTATTTCTTCCGGTCTTTTTATCTACCGTGCAATCTTTAACTTATAAAATTACTTAGCAAAATGGAAATTATAAGCTTCGTTAACCTAATTTTATAACATATTGTGCTTTCACTTGTTTTTAAAATATTTATTTAATTCCAGTAATTATGAAAATAACCTAATGGTTTTCATTTTCACAAGTTTATCCAAGCAATTAAATATAATAATAAATTAGGTAAAGAACGTTCCGATATCATCAAAAGCGTTCATGAATTAATTAATGGAATCCATTCACCGCGGTATCACCTGATTACCAGCTAATGTGACATTAGGAATACAATTTTAATAAATTTCCGGATCGGCACACGTTTAACGCTGATAGGTACAAAACTTTTATAAAATAAATGAAGTTGTGTAATATAGATTCTTCTGATTACGATTTACCTTTTATAAAAGAAGTTTTATCAAAAAGATCTTTGTCAAAGAGCTTTTCTGGTGTGATATATATCTAAAACATAATGATCTACTATATATTATAACGGAAAATTATTACAAAACAATTTTGCTTCGAGAACTAATTGTTACTGCAAAATTTATTCGGCATGAAATACTACTTAAAACCCACTCCTCAATGGCTACACATTTTGTCCTGCTTTATAAGTATGTTTAGTTTTCGGAAACCCCATAACCTTTTTTACGACCGAGTATCCACTTAACTTTTGTAATATTACTGCCGCAAACGACATTATTAACCTTTAAACGGTGTTTTCGAACCTTGTGTTTTAATTTATTATCGTATCGTCTTCTGTGTTATTCTGTATTGTGGCAAACGACCCGTCGGATTACTATTAACAAATAAATAAGAATAGATGTCGCGATCGTAAAAATTAAAACAGCGCGCAAACGTCGAATAAACAATATTTTGAAATATTCACCGCTTCTAGTTACAAAGGGGGAGCTTAACGCCCGTCACATAATTAGATTATAAAAATGTTATATTCCCGTATTAAATATGCCTTTGCTTACGGTTATAAACTGTTTCTGGAAATGTCAAATTTTATTGTTTCTCTTTTGGACGATAAACCATTCAAAGTACATGTGTTTTTACACCCATTTTCTTTTGTGACCCAAATGTCATAAACGGTTTACGATCACAAAGGCGAATGTGTTCGGTGTTCAGTTCGGGGACTCGTAATACATTATATATTTAGTAAAAGTTAATGACAGAATTTCTTGTTGCCATAACTATTTGAAAATATCAGAGTCCAGAAAACGATCTTGCAGGTATCTATACCGTGCTGGCAAAATTGTGTCTGTGAAAACCAAACGCATTTCGGTTGCACCTACTGCCCAAGTCTAACCAGTTGGTATCAGTTCTGTTATCCGAATCCGCATAACTTTGAATTCGGATAATTTACTATCCAGATATCCGGATCCGCTATCCGAAATCTTGAATCCGGATCCACTATCCGAAACCTCAGATCTGGATGTTCTATCCGAATCTTTAGATCCGGATGTGCTATCTTGAACCTCAGATACGAGGTTTCGGATCTGTGTGCAAAAATCACAAAAGTTTATTGAACATCTACATATGTAATGCAAGGTGAATGTGTACATATTTAGTATGTATACTAATATTGAATTGGCATATAATTTATATGCAGACCTCAATTTTATCGGATATAGCAGTGGCTGCGATCAACTTAAGGAAAATACTTTCAACTTCATAACACCTCTGGTATATAGGGTGTTGGTATGAACTTTCTTAGTTTAAAAGGGATGGTGCAATTTTCATAGCTCAAGTGAATCTATCTAGTTATTTGTAACCAATTGATGTTAGGGTTTCCTATCTCTAAACTCAACTGTTTTTGAGATATTTGCAATTTTGTTGAATTTTTAACGTTTGCACTCTTTTGAATAAAACTAAATAGTTCATGGAGGAACTGGAAATTTAGTTGTTCCACCAATGTCGATGCAAATACAGGAACGAAGGTATTCTACGTTATAGCAATAATCACTGAATCACCTACAGGGTGCTTGAAAACGCATCTCCTATGGCAATACATTTAAACCAGTGCTCGGCACTGTAGGGGAAGCGACTCTCCTACTATCCCTGCAGAGAAATCGAAAACAGGTGTGTGTCAGGCGGCCAGTAAACATCGGCTATTGAAATTAAAAATATATGTAGATCGCTGTCGCATATTAGATATGTACTTCAACGTAATAAAAATTGGGTTTAAGAATATTTAATATTTATCGATTGTAGTTATAAAGTGTAGTATTATTCTAAGATGACATCGTACGCAAATAAATATGTAGGTACGCTCGAGGTATAAGCGAACGATCCGAAATGCGACGAGCAAGAGAGAACATATCGGTTCCATTTTTCGCCTCATATCTACTTATTGATAGCGCATTCTGCACGAAAAGTTGACAGTATTTAAACTATGTTTTGCAAATTTATTTCATTTTAAATAAACAAGACGATATAAATATCTTTCGTAAAATAACATGAGACTTCGTTCATAATTATAATTATTTGAATTATTGTTTGTAATAATCTCGATTAATGGCGGGACTAACGTCTGTAAGGTACCTATAAGTTCATAGGAATACGTGGATGGAGAGAATACCATAATTAATTATAAATTTACCTCCTTACCAGTGTTTATTGACGCATTAACCGTAAATGTTACTTATAAAAGGTTCTGTATGGGTATTCCAATTCATTTTGGATGTCATGGTAAGCTAGTCCAACGCTTTTTTAATGTTTAAAATGTGCACATTTAATTATTATTAGTATGAAAGGAATAAAATGAAAAAATACAGAACCTTCTCTTTAAACTGAAACTGTTACATGGTTTAGCAAGAAGCGGTTGACCAATGGTCAAAATATTTTAAGAACATAGTTCAGTATCAATAACTTATTAAAAACTGTAATTAATGATGATGTTTGGTGTTCTTCGATGTCATCCACCTTGGACAACCTGGTATAAACGCAGAATTTATAATATAAAAATAACATGTATTTCATTTCATATATCTAAAATGTAAATATATAGACATATTATAGAAACAGCAAACTTCATTTGAATTTTATTAAAAAGTTAAATTAACAAACAATACATTTTCGTAAAGATAAAATAAAACTGACTAGAAATATCGCAGAAGTTATATGGACAAATCAAAAATATATAATAAATAATTAATAAAAATAAAATTATTCAAAAATAAAATAGAAATTCTCAAATAAATAATAAAACAAAAAATTTCTCATGAAAATGATCAAAACGTCGCTTTAAATTGATTTTTTTTACATACTGCATTATCTTTCCACAAATAACGCACTCATTATGACCAGATATGTTTTTGGAAAATAAAAATTGCGTTTCTCATTCTTTGTAAAACACACGACCGTTTGCGCTCGGGATATCCATTATATTTAACTCGACGCTCTACGTTTCAGCGCACATCAATGTGCTCTGTGTCGTATGTTATATTCTCCTCGATAAACTTACAAAAACGCTTGAATTAGTTGGGCGGGGGAATGTAAACAGTTAGCTCCTACCGAGCGCTGATTTAAACTAACAATACATTTAAAATATACATACATAATTTGTGAATGCAGCCAAAAATGAAACCGATATTTCGCTGAGCAGTGACAGAAATGTAATAAGAACCATAATTGCTTAATTCTATATATCACCTGAATTCACCGTGCTGGTATGCGGAACCAGAAGTTCTTGAGCACTTACTGTGGTATTCTTTAAGTTTCATAGTGAATTAAGTTACTCACTTAAATTACGAATATTATAACTTGTGGTAGTTATATAAGTATCCACGTGTTAGATTAATTATTTCATTTGATAAATCACTCGTTGTTAAATTGAAACCTCTGTCTGCCTTAACTATTTTTTGTGAAGCACTTGCAGAAATTTCTATTTAATGGCGTCATGTCTTGAACTGAATTCTGGTTTTACTTACGATAGTAGTTTTAATAATTAAAACCTGTAAGATAATAGTACTTCCTATTTTTTTTTATTAAATTTACTATAGTACTTCTGCAATTTAATTACTCCAACCATCTGTGGCAATTTATTGAAAAACAAATGAAATTAAATGTTCAATTAAATTGTTGACCATTAAATTCCTGACAGAAGGCAAGTCGATAGTCAATTTCTCATAACACTTCAGTTAATGTTTGTGGATGGATTTGTTATAATTCTGCTCTAATTCTATTCTTAAATTCTTCAATATTTTCCGATTTGTTGAAGTATACTTTGGATTTGAGATAACTCCATAGATTGAAATCTAATGGGGTTAGATCTGGCCTTTCGATATAACATCTCCTTCCGATACATCTGTTTGGAAAAATATTTTAAAGGTAATCTCGTACTGTTTGTGAATAGTGTGGTGGCGCTCTATCCTGTTGGAACCATGTCCAATCTGCTAGTATATTAGGGTTCCCATTATGGGTAAAGTGCAGTTGAAGTCGGTATTATTTAATTTTGTAATAAGTCTAAATGATTTTCAGAATTAATTGTTTCCTCAAAAAAAAAAGCAGACCTAAATTGAGGTACCCAGGCGTGGATTTTCTGGTGCGCTATATCGACAATTTTGCATGTTTATCGAATCATTTGTGCTTGTGTATAATACTTTGAAACAGAATATTTATATACTGACTGGAATACAGCTACCTGTAAAGTTGCTTTTTGAGGATTTTCTTGTAAATCGAGCAGAGTACAAAGTATTCAATTGTGTGTCCTGTGGAATTGGAAGTTCGTTGATTTTGTAGTTGTTTCTTACGTGACCGAGGTCTCTAAACTTTCTTTCTATCTCACTAGCTACCGATCGTGTTATTGGGCCTTTCCTAGAACTTCAAACTTCAGCTTGTTTTCGAGTTCTGACACGACACCATATCCTATCATCCGTAAAGTTTATAGTCTTTGCTTTACAGATAAACACGCTATTCCTTCAAACTGTGCAACTGAACTTGATAAATACTTATTTGAATCACTGTACGGCTACAAGTTAACTATCAAAAATACCAGAGTTAAGAAAACAAAATAAACACATAATGGAATGTTTTGCTGATACTAAAAAATTCCCCTAAATAGATCTTCATTACATAATTCCATAATATTTTTTTTGATAATTGTTGAGTTTAGGTATAGGACATGGTACATGAAACATTGAATGAATTCGATGCAGAATTAAAAATTGAAACAGAAGATTAGAAAAAATGTATTTGGTGGTTGTAAAATTTTTTGGACCATACTATATTCAAGAATTTATCAAAAAACAAAAAACCGTAGCTGAAAATGCAAATCGATGTGTCCGAGCGTCCTAACAAAAAATAAACAGCGGCATTGCTCCACATTATCGATGATATTGTAAGAAAGAGGGATAATGGTTACTCATTGGTTCTTTTTGTCATTTTGCGTTGGAACACAAAACGCGTCCGAAAAGATTTTTGTATTTATTTATGTTGCGGTAGGAGCAATATGCAATTGTTCTATTTGATTCGAGCAATGTTGCTTCATGACGCATGCTTTAAAAATATTAAATCATAAGTGGTGGTAGATTTTTGTTGAGGATACGTAAGTTGGTCATAAATATAGTCGCAGTCATAACGTAAACTATTTGTGTGTTTTTTAAACTCATCATTGTTGCGTCACGACGCAAAATTTTGTTTCATAAAATATTACGTTGTGTCATAAATTTTTGCGTTTTGCCGTTGCAACACATGGTGGTTGGTTGTCAACGCTCTCCACTTGCAACTACGATTTCGGGAATACCGCAAGGATCCGTGGTCGGTCCACTTTCATCCTTTATATGTATTTTTAGATTAACTAAATGATTAAGTTACTTTAAAAGTCACCAACATGTCGACAACATACAATTATATTCTTTTTCAGAGTCAGCGGTTGACGATGCATGTGCTCGCTGGAGAGTGGACATTGACTGGTTGAATACGTTATCAAGGAAAATGTTGTTGTACTTAAACTCCCCGCCCCCCTTTCCCCAAAGAAAAACAGATTTAATTTTATTGGGCCCAAAAAGATTACGGTGAAATTATTTTTTTCGCGGCAAAATTAATGTCACTCTGAAATTTTAAATTTTATAACCACCCTCATTCGGCGTGCATATGCATCACTAAAACTCAGTTATTCAAATGGATGTATGCTAAATTTAACAATAAGAAAGCTATTGTGTGAGAACTTAGTCCTTTCTCAAACGAATTACTGTGGTTCATTGTATAATACATAAATGTTCGAAGTAAATATTCGAAATAAAAATTTCATTTATGCCCTAAAATTATAACAGCTTCGAAATTCATCACACGCTGTGTGACTTCACAACTCAAAACTGTAACAATTATTTCAGGTATTGAACTGGACCATCGATATGTATATGAAATTTCGATGATTTTTCAAATAAAATCTAAGGAAATACAGTAACTTTTTTCATTATTTAATATTTTGTTACGTAATACGCGAAAATTAAATCTATGGAGAGATTAACAGATTCGCCTTAAGTCGCTTAATCATGAGCATTTTTCCTGTTCTCCTCGTTCAGCGTTGTCAAAATTAGTAAGCGAAGGTAATGAATTTCAGATAAAGCACAATACATTTAGAACCAATCCCTCTAAAATTACCTTCGATTTGCCGTCTTATTGCAACTAATTTCGATCTTTTTGATGAGTTATAACAGGCAAATTACCGTCTTGTGCCGAACGCTTCGGCTATTAACATGAGTACGTTAACATTGATAAATATCCGAGTAACATAACCGACACAAAGTGTATACAGACACTTACTTACACGTTCTTGGGTATCGTAATATCATTAAATTTTATTGAATCATTCTATTTTGGAATCCGCGCACGCAGAACAGGTTTCATAACTGCATCAAGGTGAGCATATCGACTCAATTATAAACGCGGCTTTTCGACAACGTGGAATACGTATTATTTTTACACACCATTGAAGATTTTATTGCTCTGTACGTAATCATACCCCTTTTGCTAAGGGATCGGCAATCGGCAACTTTTTTTTTGTAATAATGTGGTCTTAAAAGAGTTTTCGATATAAAATGAGATGCTTATCAATTTCGTATGTTATATTGTATTATAGTATTTATACAGTGACCGGCATAAATATTGCCACATATGGGAAATTTTTTTATTTTTAAGATATACTAAAACTTTTTTGGGGGAATAGGTTGTGCATGTCTAGAAACTCCAAAATTTATTTTGACAAACGTCACGTGACCACTAGTATGGCGATAAATTTAAAAAATATGCCGTCAATCTGCAAAAAGTGAGGTTAGATGACATGATATCGAAAAAAGATTTTTAAAAAAGTTGCAAGAATTCAAAATTTTATTGATTACTAGTAGATACAGTCCCTTGCAACAACAATTGTCACACTGAAAACGTACTTTTCAGTTTTCGCTATCTTAATTATGCAAAAATTGACAAAACTGTTTGAGTATCAACCAAATTTGGAAGTAGTACTGCAGTTGAGCTCCTAAGAGCGAAAAAAATTTAAATATGT
Source organism: Protaetia brevitarsis (assembly GCA_004143645.1). Lineage (NCBI taxonomy): Eukaryota > Metazoa > Arthropoda > Insecta > Coleoptera > Scarabaeidae > Protaetia > Protaetia brevitarsis. The sequence goes on along the minus strand of RXPK01000017.1, from coordinate 1,837,159 downwards.
ATTCAATGAAACAATATTTGGAAAAATTGTGATGTTTTTTTTTTAAATATGTTTACAAAAGTTTGCATGCGGCCTCAGAATTGAATTCTAAGCAACTTTTTCAAATAACTTTTTTGGATATCATGTCATCATGTTGTAGATTCACGGCATATTTTTTAAATTTACCGCCATAGTAGTGGTCACGTGACGTGTCTCAAAATAAATTTTGGGGTTTCTAGATATGCACAACCTATCCCCCAAAAAAGTTTTAGTATATTTTAACAATAAAAAAATTTCCCATATTTTGCAATATTTATGCCGGTCACTGTATAAATAAGACTCTTATACCATTGAAGTATATATACTTATCATATTTATTTTATTATATTATTATTATAGTATTGTATTTAGGTGTGTGTATACATGCTGTCCCAGCAAGACTATATTTTTAATTACAGTCTTATTAAACATCAAAGAAAGATGCCTAAATGCAATGAAAGGGGAATAACACTAGGAGCAGATTCGAGGCGTCATCAGCGCTCCTCCGTGTGTATAAACCCACTTTCACCACTATCACATCTTAAGCTTCACCGCTATCTCATCTCAAGCTTTTCGTGCAATTATTCACTAGGTGAAAAGAGGGTCTCTAGGGAGCGCAAAAGTTCAACTCTTTTCACCTAGTGGATGATTGTACGTGAAATTTGAGATGTGATAACGATGAAAATGGGTTTATAACTCGAAGGAGCGCTGATGACGTCTGGAAGGCAGTTTAATTACGTCATTGTGAGCCGTTTTTGGAATCACGATCATACGCAGTCTTGTACGAAGTATCTAGCGCAACTAATAATCCGTGAACTATCCGAGGTAGATCAATGACTGCATTGCCAGCTTTATGCTACGGTCGCTTGCAGGTGAGAGTTTGGCATGTGGCTCCTAGGGAGGTGCGCCAGCTGAACCCTTTTCACCTTGTGGATGATTGTACATAAAGCTTAAGATATGATAGCGATGAAAGTGGATTGATACAGTCGGAGGAGCGCTGATGACGCCTAGTAGGCAGAACTTTGAGTCCGTTCCTAATGTTATATCCCTTTCATTGCTCTTGCTGGTGATACATGTCAAAGGTATGTTAACACATACATATTCTGTAATTTTAAGTGGGACATTCTATGTATTACTTCAGGTTTCAATTTTACTTTAAAAATTAATACGATCTTATAGGAATTACTATTTGTCCATTTTAAATAATGACATGGTTATTTAATCATCTTTCAAAATGGCCTTGATCTAAATCTCCATCAAAGGTTGATGCTTGCTCTTGTAATACTACTGTGAATATTCACTTACAGTTAGTCCAACTGAACCATGAAGTTTTGTGATTGGTAAATATTGCGATGGTAATGCTAAAAAGAGGGCCAGCTCCACCGAATGGACCTTTGTCGAACTTCGCCTGGCCAGATAGTTTGCCGCCTCATTTCCCCTCACGCCCAAATGGCTAGGAACCCAGGTCAATATTAATTTCCTTTGAGTGCCCAGCTCATTTAGAGTGTTTACATATTCCCTGCTGAGAGCCCACATTTACGGAACTAATCACTTTAAGTGTGGAATGACTGTCAGAGAAGATAGCGGCGCTTTTACCTATTTCTCTGACACGATGATAAATTAAAACGACCTCAACCTGGAACACCGTTGTATCTTTGCTGAAGCTTACGGAAAGCAGCTTTTTAAGATTCTTTGCGTATATTCCAGCTCCGTCGCCGTAGTCCGTTTTAGAACCGTCTGTATACCGGTTCGAGGCTGCTCTTACCGAAATGTATGCATCACAGACCTTCTTATCTGGTATTACAATTTAGTGTCTCCTATCTAGCTTAAATTTTGAAACCATGACATCACATGGCTTCTCCAAAAGGGATGCTTCTTTAAATTCGTCTAATAGTTTTTGATGGTTAGTGCCCTGGGATTTACTTATCAGTGCTTGACTATGCATAAGCCTGTGTGTTGTAAACCTACAAATTCCTTTTATAATATTAGCATAATGTTAACCGCTACCTATTACATTATCGCTAAATAAGATAAGCTACGCAGGCAACAAACATGATGAATAAACTTGAATAAAATTTTGTTCGCTATAAAACAAAAGTTTGGGCGAATCTTTATTACTCTAAACACATAATAACTTATGTATTCTCGGAAAGTTTCGATGAATTTTACACTGTGAAATCGAGATTCCTTGAATAGTAGATGATATTTACTACGTAAATACCCATCCCGCAATATATTATGCAGTTTTCCCAAAATTCGTAGCAATGTAAACATTTTGGGATATATTATGGAAAATTACATTAAATTTTTTCAGTGCACTTCAGTCAAAAATAGGTTTAGGTTATGCAAGATTGAATTCCTTAAAACCTGCGGAGTTAAGAGAATTAGTAACCAAGGATTCAGTTTTTCTGACCTCTTATATATTTTCACTTATATGCAGCTAAAATTCCGGTACTTTGTTGTTTGGCAATGTACCGAACTATGCATCCTTGTTCCAGTTTACATCCATTAAAATGTCATCAAAGTTTTATATTCAATATTAATGTGCGAGCAATTACTCTGACGTTTTTGCAACAGTGGATTCCTTTGGTTATAAAATCAGAATTCAGTAGATGTGATAGTATCAATTAGAAAGTATTTTTACATAAAATAATGAGTATAAAATCAAAATATAAATTAAATAAATGAGCTTCATAGATGAGCGATTTCTTATGACATAAAACAGAAGCGCCATATGTATTGTAGCGTTTTTGACACGGGCGATATATTAAGAAGCACTACTAAAACACTTAAAGAAGTAAATTCACTTATACTACTGATTTATATTCACAATTTGTATTTCAGTGATTTATTTTCGCACGATTCTTACTTTATAGCTATCTTCAATAGAACTGCCCTGTCCTCGTGCACGGCCGTGTTTAAATTTCGCGTCTTTGTACCTGAACTCTCGATTAGAGGTTTAACTATTTAAAATATTCTCTGCTATTCAAATGGTGCCATCTGTGAGCGTTGTTGTTATATTAATTCAAACGAGGCGCGCGTAACAATATAATGTGGCATACTGTAAGTACCTTAGCAGTGCCATTTTCTGGGCGAAAATGAGATTTTCAGTTACAAGTTACAATTACAATATGAAAATAACAAATTAAGGTATTTCTGCTTTTAACTGTAATAATTGGGAGGGATTTTCCTAAGAAATTTTTTTCTCCTCACGCAGGATTCGAACATACATGCCCTTATTTGCCGGATGAGTGCTTTACCTATTAAGCTAGTAGAGGACGATGATTCGAGCAGTTAACCGAACAAACTGTAAAAAACTTGCAATTTTTGCATTTTTGCCGTCCTGCCGGTCTTTTCAAGATCTAATATCGACGTATGTTCGGTTAAACACTCGAATCATTATCCTCTGCTAGCTTATTTGGTAAAGCGCTCGTCCGGCAAACGAAGGGATGTAGGTTCGAATCCTGCGTGAGGAAAAACATTTTTCTTGGGAAAAATTCCTCCTAATTAGTACAGTTAAAAGCAGAAATACATTAATTTGTTATTTTCATACTGTAAAAAACTTGCAATCTTTAAACATCTCACGTTTTTTTCGTTGTATTATCTATGTCTCATAGATGTTCATTACCATAAAAAAATGTGAAAATGAACTAACAAGCGTGATAAAGGAGGTATTCCAAGAAATACTTGTATTTCAGTAGTGTGTTAAATAAGTGACAAGCGGTAAAAAAACCTAGAAATAACGAATATACGAACAGGCCATGCGCTTAAGTAAATAAGAAAACAAAAAAGTTTATATTGTTCTACTATTTACTTATATTTGAGATTTTGGCACCATTATCTGTTCGATTGGAACTATAAATGTGAAATCCTTCACTTCCGGTTGACCGGAAATGGACGTCAACTTTGCTATTTTAAGTAGAATGATATAATTTTTTATTCATTTTTGGATTCTGCGGCCATAAATACGTCAGTCTTTATTAGCTATTCCTATAGCTACATGTTGCCGTTTTTGAGTTATTTAAGTTTTTCTTTTTTTTAGTAATAATCATTGCCTCATTCTGAAATTAATATCTCTGTTAATACTGCAAGTAGAGACTCCAAATTTGCTATGTTATGAATGTAGCTATAACTCTAAGAAATGGTACGCACACTTCGCATTCTAATATACAAGGTGTTTAAAATTGAGAAATCAAGTGACATATTTTCGAATGCAGAAAACTCATTTTTTTTAAATAGAACACCCCGTATTTTAATCATTTTGTATTAGCACTCCCTATACCTATTTTTAATAGATTTTGAGATATGAAGAACTCCTTGTTGAACAATCTAAGTAGCTGTAGGTTTAAAAGTTCGTATATGGCTCTGAATGGGATTAATGTCAAATTCATTGTCTAACCATAAGTATGTGTGTATGTCATCGTAATTACACTTTTGAACAACGCAATATGAATAGAGACGACTACTCGAACCCCAACATTTTGAATTTATTCTACATTCATGGAGAATGTAATAAAGTATTAAATAGAACATGTCGTGTATTTAATGACAGCCTTCCACCGATTACAAAGAAGAAATTTCGAAATATTGAAAACAACTTTTTACACTCGGGAACCGTGAAAACAAAGCGATCAAATAAACTAAAATTTTACTCCTAGATCTCCATATTTTCTATATGACGTCCATTATTTTCTAAGCATTTTAAAATTCGCGCTCTACTTCTCCTGTGGCTCTATTAACTTGATTACGCGAAATTCTTCTGATATGTGTCGTAACCCTATGTAAACGTTCCTCTCGAGATCGTACAGGTGTGGCATACACCAATGATTTTAAGTAGCCCCAAAAATAAAAATCTAAAAGCGTTAGATCCGGTGAACGATGAGGGCCATTTCCAAGGTCCATTGTTACCTATCCATTGGTCTTCAAACATAGCAGGGATCTATAGAAGTGTGTTTTCAAAGTTTTAGTTTATTTTATCTTTTTCTTTAATTTTTCGAATTTTTTTCTTTGTAATCGGTGGAAGGTTTGAATATCTGTCATTAAATGTACGACATGTGATATTTAATACATTTAATACTTTGTTACATTCTCCATGAATATGGAATAAATTCAAAATTTTGCTCTCCGAACAGCCGTTTCTATTCATATTGCGTTGTTCAAAAATGTAATTACGATGGCATACACACACCCACACACACACTTATGGTTAGACAATGAATTTGACATTAATTCCATTCAGAGCCATCTGCGAACATTTAAGCATAGAGCTACTTGGATTGTTTAACAAAGAATTGCTCATATCTCAAAATCTATTAAAGATAGGTATAAGGAGTGCTGAAACAAAATGATAGGGAATGATATTTGCTTCCCAATTTCGAATTAAAATACAGGGTGCCCTATTTAAGAAAATTGAGTTTTCTGCATTCGAAAATATGTCACTTTGTTTCTCAGTTTGGAACACTCTGTATATTAGAATGCGAAGTGTGCATACCATTTCTTAGAGTTACATCTACATTCATAACATAGCAAATTTGGAGTCTCTACTTGCAGTATTAACCGAGATATTAATTTCTGAATAAGGCAATGATTATTACTAAAAAAAACAGAAAATCTTAAATTACTCAAAAACGGCAACATGTAGCTATAGGAATAGCTAATAAAAACTGACGTATTTATGGCCGTAGAATCCAAAAACGGTAAAGAAAATTGTATCATTCTATTTAAAATAACAAAGTTGACACCGATTTTCGGTCAACCGGAAATGATATTTTGGTTAAGGTATTTCACATTTATAGTTCCAATCGAACAGATAAATTGTGCCAAAATCTCAAATATAAGTAAACGGTAGATCATAAACTTTTATTGAACCACTTACGTGGTATACCCTGTATTGTTTTTGCCAAGCCCAGGTGGAGATAATTTTATTCCAAGTAATAATAGTTATTTGGTGTAACAATCATACAATGATTAGTTTTCCTAGTTTTTACATCTATTTTGATGAAAAAATACCTATGCAAAAACACATGATACATATCACTATAAAAACCCGATCATTATGAAACGTAACCTCCCAGGACCTATTGCTAGTTACTATTGCTATTTGTTACAATCACCGTTCTATAATTGATAGAAAATGACATCTTTTTTTTACTTTTACGTTCAGGAAACTAGGTTTTTTTTTTCATTTATACTCAATTATTTATATCTGATCATTAGTAGTTACCTTTGCCGATATATATAAAGCTATTCACATACATACATGTGTGCATGTATCTCCACTCGTTACTGAATATAAATACATATGAATAGCGGTAACAATAAGACACTATAAGGCTGTGTGCAACGTAGTAGAAACAGTTTATATACAGGAAGTAGCAGCTTTTTAAATCTTCTAACCAAAAGTAGCTGCTTACGTAAAGAATCAGCTTTATACAGGAATTTTTCAATTAGCACTAGACAGCAAGCAATGAATATCCCAAGCCACAAAATCGTTCATTTAGTTTCAAAGGAAACCATTCTGCATCCATATCACGTTACTAAAGTTCAACCTCTTTATGAAAACGATTATTATGGTAAATTTGAATCTCAGTGTAATACGCCCACCGAAATATTTGTTTCAGAACACACCAGATTAGTCAAATAACCAAACAGTCACCTGAATAGGTATTATACGTTACGTCGCGTCGGTAATAAGGCCATCAGCGTGCAAGTTCACATTGCAACAACTTGTAATAGGCATTCCGCTTGACGCGGTGTTGACAATCGTCGCCGTCCACTTTATTTATATGTGTCTCGGATGAGCTCCTCACGATGCACGTTTGTATGTTTGTGTGTGAGTATGTCCACGAGATTCACGTATCAGCGATCTGGTCAGAGAGCACGCAACATTACATTTAATTCACGGCGAAGCATCACAGTTAATGGTGATGGATTTAGTTGCGTGCAACTTAATGTGAGCTCATTAACGGTGATACTTCTGCTATAGATGTACAAAGATAGCTAAATTAATATTTGAATTTATTTTAATTATTTTTTTCTTTCTTGAAAAATATTCAGTTTCTAATCTGTTCTTTATTTAAAACCGTAAAAAAATTATCTTGTTGAAAGTTTTCGTGATAGGAAGTCACGAATTCGTTTGCTATTATTAGTGCATAATAAAATAAAGCAAATAACTGAAAAAGCAATTAATTAAAAGTCGAAACGTTTTACTCTAATAAATAGAAATATTCTTTTTTTTTAATAACCAAGCACCAAACTAATTGTAACATAATTTACAATGGGTTACAGCAAACATTAAAAAACTTGGTATATATACTGCTTCTTCAAGATAACTGAACTGTTAGTTCAGTTATCCTGAAGAAGCTGTCAGTATGAACAGCGAAACGTCGAGCGAAAGTTTTGACACACGGCGAAACCCGCAAGAAGCTGTTAGTTATAGTTACACCGGCCGTGAAAGCCTACGCAGTGTTACCCAATTAAAGTCTTTGATTCTGTTATACTCGCCGTTTTGTAGCCGACTAACGGTCGCGTTTTAGCTGCTCGTGTAGAATGGCCCTTAGACAATTCATTTTTAGAAGGTTAATTATCAATTTACTAAACTTTGGAAGGTTTGAACAAAAAAGAGCTAACTACGAAATTAACGATGCTGATGTGCATCGTAATGCTGTTTTGCAAGATTTTGCTAACAATATTGAAGCACATCAATTAGCTCGGGAAATTAGAATTCTAAGATCTACTGTCTCATGATTTTCAAGAAAAAAAAAAATACCTCCCGTACTAATCAAAAATTTCACAAGGTTTAATCGATAATGACTATTTCAGATTTCAAATTCGATCTGTGATCAGCTTCATCGGCTACCAATTTTACTGTTTTACACTAACGTTTAGTTTCATGATTTCCTAATTTTATGAAAAATATGCTGTTCGTTACTATGAAATTAACTGTCAGTTTCTTTTCGTTATTTTACAGTATTACTTACAATTAGCACATCTCTCAGCTTCAGTTTCCCATCGATATTCAATTTCCTAGCCTGGTAATTTCATATTTGAGATAAATTTACCCTTTTGTCAATATCTCCGCTATAAATAAAAAGAAAATCGGCCATGTTATACATCGTTGAAAAGCTCTTTTTAAAGACTATCTAATTACCTAGAAATTCAATATGGCCGCCATATGAAAAACAAAAGATAGCGCTTATAACGTGAAACAAATGCCGGGGGTTCCTCTTCATACCAGAAAAAAATGTGTTAAAAAGTATCTGAATAATATAAAGCGTTAGAAGCGGTGACATTAAAAATTATCGAATTATTGAAATTAACATTTTTTTTCAAAATATGTTAAAGTTTAAAAAAAAAGTTAGAGTAAATTTGAATCGATATTTTTTGGGGTTATTGAATTCTACAAAACATCTCCCATTTAACCGTTGTTCTATGTCTTCTAATAACCGAGATGCCAATATTGTACATCGACATGAGGACGCACTGTATGTAAGTAGATATACCATACCGGGCCGTGAACATTTACAAATAGGGGCTAAACCTGTGCATAAAAATTCGCCTAATTGTCAAACATATTGTAGTGAAAATTGCAATCCACGCCCACCGCCCTTTACTTCTGCACGCAGTTTTTCCAAACAAACTACAAGCGGCAATGCTAATCTAACATGCATTGATGAGAGTAGATTTCCGCTGCTGTCAGTTTCTTTCATCTCGGCTTTTTACTTATTTCTTTTTCATTTAAATTTTTGTAATTTTATCCCATTTTGTTTTTTTCTTAATTCTTTACAACAAATTCTTTCCGCTACAATGTTAATTTACACATGTGAAAAGAAACTGCAAATAATTAGATAATACCACTGGGGCAGCAATGCTCAGGAAGTAGTCGGCCATTTTGTATCTGCTTTTTAAAATAGGCCAGTCACAACTGTAGCAATAGTCTTAAATATTATACACAAGTGTGAATTCACGTGTTCTACCACCAGCTGTCAAAATAAAATGACAAACAATTCTTCTGCTTACACAACAAGAGGCGATACAATTGTTTTCCCAAAAATTAAACTTTTGGTAATCAGCCGCTGGAGGGACGGAGAGCGGGCGACGAAGCTTTTAGCCTAGGGGCCTCCCCCACCATTTTTCAGGCCGAAATAATTGCCATCCAGACTTGTACTGAGGGCATCTCAAACTGCTTGTTCAAAAATGGAAGGGTGGAAATCATTTCCGACAGCCAGCTGCCCTCAAAGCCTTGCGGGATATCAGATTTGACTGAGGTGGTACTGGGGTGCCACAGAAAATTGCTGGCGGAACACCTAGATGTTACAGTGTAGATGGGGACCAAATTACTCTGGGATCAGAGGCAATGAAGTAGCTGACACGTTAGCAAAGGGCGCTAGCGAGCTGCCGTTTGTGGGTCCAGAACTGACGTGTGGTAGCTCATATGGCAGCATCAAAACGTTTGTCAGGTCCCAACTTGCTGCTCCTTTTCGAATGGACTCGCTGGCGCAAGACACTGTAAATCTCTAGAGCTTCATGCGAATGAGGAAAAACTCCGTAAAGCAGTTTTTATGAGCAGGGACATATTGAGATTACTCACATCAATCCTAACTGGGCACTGCGCACTAAATAAACCGCATGGGGCTAACGAACTCTCCCGTGTGCAGAAAGTGTGGGAGTGCGGAGGAAACTCCTGCTCGCCTTCTTGTCAACTGCCCGACAGTGGACGGCAAAAGCAGATGCACTGTGGAGTCGATCGATTGGACCCAGAGTCGGTAAGTTAACTCTCAGCCAGATTGCGAACTTTTTTGATAGGCTGCAAACTGACTGAGAGGGCTAAACTTGACATGGGGGCACAATAGGTCTCTCTGGCCGAGTTGCCTTCGTCGGGTTACGCCAATGAAAAAAAAATCAGCGTGTAATCAGGAGAACGGCAATAGCATGATCTCCTCGATCGTCTGCTTTGACGCCCTCAATTTTTTATGGCTTCATGAACGAACTCATTTCCTTACTTCCGTTAAAGAAAAATATTTATGCTGTCGCCAGTATAACTGCTGAAACACTTTTGCACGTAAGAGAGGGGCAATTTGTTTGAGCATTTGCTAAATTAAAATGAAGGTTTTAGTTAATTTAGAAAACTACTTGATTTTCTTTGCGAATTATTTTCATTTAATTCTTTTTTTATAAGAATCCTTTGTTATTTCCTTTTAATATTCTATGTTAAAATAATGCAAATCTTTACGTATTCTATTCTTATCAGAAGTTAATTTAATTGGATATCTTCACTACATTATTTTAAATTTATAAAACTCATATATTTTCTTCCTACATTGGCATGTTTATTACTCAATCCCTAGTATTGAAAATAATAAGTAGCACTTAGTTCTGTATATTATAAATAGGTATTTACAAAATATACACTTTAGTATGTAACATGAATGAGGTGCAATTATTATCGGTAAAAGTGTACCAAGTAGCAATCTCTGAAATGATGTTTACTCTGTGACCGTTGTGAAGGAAAGTCGCACTCAAAATGATATTGTTCTATTCCTGTATGCTACGCTAAATATATTATTGTGCTCCCTAAATCCGCGTTGATAAAGATCCACAATTGCTCATAGACGAGACGCTCCATAAACAAGTAAGACTGCGCTTGCGTCACACTTGTTGACAACTTGCATCTTCAGCCTATGATATTATGTTACCTGCACTGATATCATTTTAGCGCATATGTGCACATGTGTTATTCTAACCTCTCTGGTATCCTGTGATATGTTGTCTATGATTTTTAAACGCTTGTTTCTATTATTCTAATGTAAGTTACTTTTGTAATTACGCATTAGACTAGCTCACTGATTGTACTTTGTTGTTCTCTAGCTTGTCTCTCATGAAGTAACAATATTTTACGAAAGCTAAGAAATTTAAAAAGAAAAATTCTGTTCTTATTTGGGTACTGCTTAATTATCCATCCTTTTGAAACCTTAACGAGTACAGCCAGTAATTGTACCCAACTTATTATTATGTATCACTACAGTTTGAAACTTTACGCAAAACTATATTAATTTGAGTGGTTTTTCTTCTATGGACAGAATTCCAATTATTTGGTGGTAATGTTTACATTTGTGCCAGTATCAGCTTTTTTTAATGCTTCTATGCAAATATCTGGTTTTTATCCAAATTACCTATTTCCAGGTTCGTTTAATAATTTATCAAAGAAAAAACATAATACCACTCAATATTATATTTAAAAGAATACCATGTGATTATCCCAATAACTTTTAGCAACAGCTGACACAATCCAAAATAATTATGTGGTTAATGTCTGGTTTAACCATATGTTTACGTGAAACAACTTACTGCAATGACAAATGAGTAATCAGGAACTCATTTACAGGATCTTGTATAATGAAGCTGTCAAGATTAAAAAAAAAACATTTTGTCCAATGTATATTACATATATCCGCTGGTAAAACGCGACTAATGAAACAGTAGGTTAAAATTGTTTCATGCATGCTTGCCATCCTTTTTAATATATTTATTTTAACGAAGAATACACTGTATACAATGTAGGTATTATGGTATAATGGCTAGTCATATGGCATATCTTACTACAAACGTTAAATAAGGAAACCTTCTCTCACGCATTTCTGCCATGACATGTTAAATAACGCCTATAGGTGCTATTAGCAGTTAGAAAACGTTCAAGTTTCAGAATACCTTCAGAAATTTTGTATTGTTAAACCTATTATTATTGTTGCATGCAAAGCAAGCCTCTCCCAAATTACATATTTCATACGAAAATTCAACTAAGAATACAATGCAAAACGGGGTTTTTGTTTGTAATATTGTTACCACGTTCTTAATTAACAAGCTAATGAGATTTGCAGAGGAACTGAAATATATTTTTTTGTTTGGTCCAAATAGTTCACAGGATTGTATTGAGGAAAGAATAGGGAATATTTTATTTCGAACATGATTAAGACACTTTCAATTCAGGCATAGTAACATTTAAAATCTACGGCGGAGTTTAAAATGAAAACTACCAGAGATATGAAAGTAAGATTTTCACAACACACTATTTTATTTGAACAGTTTTAATTATAACTTGATTATATAATCTAATATTTTTCTGTTTGCAATTTTACAGTATTTTAAGATTGCTATTGATCGTGGCATATAAACAAATAGGAGATTTCAATAATAAATGTAACAAAGTAAACTAAGGAAACCATTACTGGTATTATAGCTTTGAGCTTGATAAAATACCGTTCTATGGCCAAATAGCCGAAGGCGTTAAGGTAAACAACTTGCTTTAAATAAATATCGATGACAAAATATATTTTACTTTAATAAATCTTTTTCTTTTGTGTGCTCGCTACGTTTGTTTAATGTAAAAAGTAAAACAAGTGGTAACTCGATATTTTCATTTTTTTTAGTTGAAATTATAAGTTTGGAATTTCCAAATCTAACAATAGAATATTCAATTATGCTCTTCTTTCTTTCTTTTCTCCTCTTTGATGGCTCTCTTCCGTCTCTTTTGTTCTTCCAGTTCTGTCTTTACATATTCCAATTTCAATCTATAATATTCCTCTTTTGCTACACCCAGAGGTGTTGGAATTGCCCGCCTTAGTTTCTTTGAAACTGGTTCTTTTCTAGGTACACAGTGACTCCAGTCTGCATCGAAGGAACGTTACAAATTAATAAATAAATGAAGTGCATAAATCTTATGTGTAATATATATATTTAAGGTTGGTTTTGGAGTATTTTTTCGTTCTCTTCAAAGGTGTCCGCTTCGTATCCAAAGTAATCTGCTTTATTGAAATATAAGTATGGACGAATTGTCATACTTACTTCAAAAATTTGTATTTACTGTGTTCCTTTTAATATCTGTATAAGGTTTTGCAAATACTACATGAATCTCTTAAAATAGATTCTTATTAGTTAGGTAATATCTAATAACATGCAATGCTTACATTTTTTGACACATTTGAACTATAAGTAGGTAATGGTTCCATATCCAAGGATGTACCATTTATTACATGCACCTATGGATATCAGAAAAGCTTAATATTTACCGGTAAGGAGTCGCTATCACTTCTACAGTGGTGGTGATGCCATAACAGTTGTATTAGATTCCTCCTTGAAAAATAAAAGTGTTATAAACATTATAAGGATAATGATAAAAGGCATTGTCGCGACTTTCTCTAAATGTCGCGCCCCTTTGCTCAGGGTTGCGGGTTCAAGCTACTCGCTTCTCTGATATTATGTATAAATATCTCTGGACATATCTTTTTCTTAAATCTAACTTATTTCTATCTAGTGGAACTTTCCGTGGCAGTATTGTGCAGCATCGTTTCATATCTTTTTGCACGCATGAGGAGCAAGAAATTTAATATAATGACTGACAGCCAGGCTGTCATTAAGGCAGTCTCGAAGCCAGTAACTAGGTCAAAACTAATTAGAGACTGCAGATTATCCCTCAATACACTGGCACGAGACAACACGGTGTCTCTGATTTGGATGCCGGGACATGAGGATAGAAAGGGCAACGTAATAGCCGATGAACTAGCCAAGGAGGGCTAAGAGAACTTCATGGATTCCAGAGCCGTATGTGGGATCACTAAGGATTCCGCAAGAAGGGAGATCTGGACCTGGTTAGATAAAGAAAGTACAAAGAAATGGAGGTCGACTGAAAATCAACTCCATACCAAAACGCTGATAGAGGATGGGGATGATAGTTTCTCTGATAACCTACTCAGGCGCAGTAAGAAAGAAGTTAAGACCATTACTGGGTTGGTAACTGGACACTGTCCCCTGAAAAAGCATCTATACAACACAGGCCGAGTAAGCGAACCGTGGTGTAGGAGATGTGAACTACAGGAGGAAACGAGTTTACATGTAATCTGCACATGTGAGGAACTTAAGGTACTTAGGCAGAAGTACTTCGGGAGAGATCTATTGGAGCCCTCAAGTTTCCACTGGGCAAGATACTGGGCTTTATAGAGAACACCAAGCTGCTCGAGTGGAAATAAGAGAATCAATAGGGAAGGCACAATGAGCACCTTACTCAAGTGCCCGGACATCAAGTGCCCACCCTAACTTGAATGAATGAATGAATGAAGTTTCTACTTATAAATCGATTAGTGCGAGTAATTGTATATATCTCTCATAAGCTATGTGCGGTCAACTAAATGTAAACGAATTATATATAATACAATTTAATAACATAATTACAATTACCAGACATGTATCACTATCAATTGGATACTGGAGACGCATCACCGTATTAATATTTATAATTTTTAAAATAGCCTCCACAATGGGGTCAAAGCTACCATAACCGGGGCCACCACCTGTACCCTTAATATATTGCTTTTCATTTGCTATTACCCGACGAGCCTTTGTCTTCAAATTATCGTATTTAGCCTTCAGTTGATCCATACTGCGGCATAATAACTTTTGTTATTAAAGCATTTTGCACCCTTTTGCATGCTTGTTTCTAGCAATAAACAAAGACATATTTGTATAAAAAAATTGTTAATCTTAACTTACCTTCTCTGTATTCGATATTTTATTTTATCTTCTATTATAGTTTTTTCCCTTATATATTTCATCTGCAAGTAGCAGCTCATCTACTTTGCTAAAATCAGAACACTCTCACTTTGTTTATTTTAGTTTTCATCATTTGCTTTATTTATATTACCAACGTGATCACGAAACAACACAATCCACAGATAAAGATATCACAATCGAACAAACTGCAATATTTGGTGCCTAAACTGACACTGATAACAGATGCTCATTAAAAAAAAAACCTGAGAGGAACCAAGAAACAATGTGACGAACCTGAATTGATCGTGTAAAAGTTGACTTTTACCAAAGGCGCAGGTCACTTCGTTTATGAAACGCATCCGCTTTAAAAGAGATGTTAAAGCCGCCTTTACTTAAAGGGGCTTTAAAAGTGTGATTATGAAACCGGATCTAAATGATGTATTGAGCCTTAAAATGGAAATGATTTAGTATTGTGTATTGTGAATTTTATTTCCTAAGATCGTGTATTATAAATATGTACAAAAAGAAAAAAGCATTAATACTGAAGCAAAATTAAGATAATCCACACGCTGGTCACTTCAAATTGCAATAACTGTCTATAATTAATAACTGTAGTTCGTCTACCTTTTTCTCTAGTACGAAACGTGATATCCTTTAGTTATTACTATACCTGTCTGTAAGCTAGTCTGCAACTAGCAATATTTTCAAACACGTACTAACACTTTACTGGAAGTATGACTGTCTCATACTAATTCTGACATGTCTAGCTTTAATATATTCCTCTATGTCTGACACCTGTCGTGATCATGTGTGTTAAGAGCTTCCTGGAAAATACTTGTGCGTACAGCAGAATGTTACATAGGTCTGAGTAGTAGCAGATGTTCTTCAGTAGCTATTAACTATCGAAATCCTGTTTCAAGTCATGACTATTAAGTTTTCAATTCAATTATCTGAACAGGTTTGAGATAAAATGAATGAGCATTTTCATATTTTTAGAAATACATAGTTGTACTATACAATGAGATACACTCAAAGATTTAAGGGTAAGCTGCAGTGTAATTTTGACAATAGGTGCTTTCCAGAACTTCCCTCAGTTTTTCATATTGCATATGATGGAGATTGGTGTAGTAGTTTATTTACCTTTTTATATTTTTAACTTATTTATCAAATAAAAATTACATACTGTATATTAGTATCTAAATAAATTGGTAAAATTGGCTAATAATTTTGGATCTATTTCAGATTCTAATTTCAAATGGGGAGGCTACTGCACCAGTCTCGACAATAAACTATCGTCAGGTGTGTATAGCTATAGACTTTTAACCTTTGCCACGTACTGTATTAGCAATTCCACTAAACACATAAGAGAAGTCTATCGTTATTGAAACGAAGTTTTATATACCATTAAAGAATAGTAAGGTGTAGAAAACATACACATTTCTTATATTACGGTAAGGTGGATATTACTCCGTAAAACTTGTAAAAAAAAAACTTTTACAGTGTACTGAGTTAATTTTTACGGTGTAATATCCACATAAACACCCTATACTATAACTTGAAACAGGAAAGAATGATACAAAATTTATTTGGAGCGTGTCAAAAATCGGAACTTTTTTTGTTTGTTATCCAGTATTACACAAGCAGAAATACGTTTTCAAAACAAAAATCGCAACCGATCTTTAAGATCGATTTTAAGGCTGGCTTTCAAAATCGTTTTTTTTTTTAATCTGCTTTGAAATATTCATATACCTATTAGGCAATTTTAAGAAGTTGAACTGCAAAGCGGCGACTTATTAGAAGAGCCGCTACGAGTATTTTTTTTAATACAATACCTGCGATTCTGGATATTTTAGTACCACTTTAATGTCAGTCACACCATTAGAAGGGCGTTAAATATTTTTTTAAAGTTGGCGACTGACCAATTTTGTTCTCCGGCGATACTCAATACATTACATGTATTATTTTCTCTTTACATATTTACTTTTCGTCGATTTATCTTCATTACCAAGTTAATTAGATTAAAAACTAAATATATGCAGTTAATAATTTTTATTTATGCTCTAAAAAGACCCAGTGGGATAGAAAGGTTCACCTTCCCCCTCTTCGAAAGTCTCTTCAAGTTTTGGACTTGGGAATTCTTTCCCAAATAATATTATTAAAAGATTCATTTGAGTTCTGTGTCTTTCCTTGAACGCATTTTTTTAAAAGCTGTGCGTTTGCTAAATCCTTTATTACCGACAGATTGCCTTGGGCGATGTGTGTATGCTTTTTATGATCATACCCCTCTTTATTATTGGCCGCCTCCTTGTATTGCACCTACTGTCGTCGCACAATCCATGATTTGGAAATTCGTTAGATGATAGAAGGTGTAAATACTCCACCCACATCTTGTTTTGCATTCTTTCTAAATCGCCGACATTTCGTCTGATTGCAAGACCGTAACACTTTTGTATACTCTTGATGGAGGAATGAATTAATTTGTTTTTTTTTTCACCTATGAGTTTCTCGTCAATAAGTTTGGTTGACTTTAAAAAGCTTTCTGATTTCGTAGCCGAGTACCCATCCTTTTTTGAACTTCCCTATACATTCTTCTTTTACAATTGAGCAATCAGGGCCATAGGGCTTTTCTTCATTTAAGGCGAGAAATCCTAAACGACAATAATAATGATAGTAATAACATAGTTGTAAAAATAGAATAGCGCAATATATTTATTTTATATTTACCTTTCTATCTCGATCGCCAAGGCAAGCAGTGTAGTTTTTTTTTTCAGATGAAGAAAATATTCTTTTTTCTCCTGCGACTTCCATGCCCCCACTTGTTCCTAAAACGATATCATAAAATAATTGTAAAAATTATAACTCAACATAATATAATGTTATACCCAAGCAATTGGCGCAGCATTCTAGTAAATGATTATTCTTGAGCCGATCAGAGCAATGGCAGTACCTTGACAGAACAACAAAGTCAATCATTTGGCCTGTATTTACACTTGTACACACCCTGAAATTACGCTATTTATTAAGTATGGCCTCTTTTTTTGCCAAGCACCATCAATGGCAATGGTGAGGTCACGGCTTCCATTATTCTCGGCTGCTTCAACTGCCTCTTTCATTGAGGCATGGCTGACAGTTTCAAGGCCTCTGCTTCTACATCCTGGTAACGCGTGTGCGGGGGTGGAGGTTCATAAGCCCGCAAAAAGCTTTTGAGAGATTATATCCTCATAGCATAAACCAATCGGATATTGATGTCGCAACATACTTTCTTACTGAAACAGAAAATTTAAAAATGTTTTTACCTAACTTAAAAAAATACAGCAAATAATTGATGTACATCAGCAGCGCCGTCCCATTCTTGTAAAATCACTTTCGAGCAATTCATATTCGAGGCAAATTTTTGGAAAGACTCACACGTAATTTTCACTTTAGCTGCTAATCCTATCTTTCTTACCACTTCTAATGTAATATTTCCTCCCCAGTGCTTGCATGATGCGAAGGTACTTTAAAAAAAAATAGGCGTATTATTTTACGTAAATTGTCATTAGATATCAAATAAATAAGTTTTTTTATTTACCTATAAGATCTTTTAACAAAGATATTTCGAAAATATAATTGGCATTTGAGCATTCTAAATCCTCATACTTTAGATTTTTCGGGGACATTTTTCCAGCGCTTGAACTTTTAGGGCTTTCCTCTTTTCTTGAAGTCGAGAGTGTTTTCTCTTCTCATTCTTGAGGTCGATAGCGTAGGGGTTGTGTCAACCAATCGGGAATACTTTTTTTCCCAAAGAAACCTTTCGTTTTTTAAAAACTAAGAGGGGTCGTCGAACGGGGCATTTTTAGAAGCAAGAAGCAAGAACAAGAAAACTCAACAGATCAAAACAGTTAAAGAAAGAATTCAATCTAAATCATTGAGGATTTAGATATATGTAGAAAGCATCCAGAATACAGTCTAAATTTATACTAATGAAAGGAGCGAAAATATCAGAATGCTACAAGTGGAAGACGTGTTTGTTGGAAAAACAGCTCCCGAAAAAAAATACGTTCTACTCACATATCACCCACAAAACGAAGAAAACTTTCTAATTATCGACTTATCTTTTTATTGTTTTTTTACCCCTCTTAGAATTGTAAATTATAATTTCCAATTTCAACTTTATCAAATGAATTTTTTGTAAATATTCTAGTATAATAATTGTTTGTATTTAAATTTTAATTTAATATTCTTCACACCATAGCCATGAAGATAAATGATAACTTCATTTATAATTATTAGGATGAATTGCAAATTTAATTAAGAGTTTAAGCATTAAAAAAGGTAATCTATATATTATCATTTGGTATAATTTCATTAAAGACCGCATCTATGGTGATTGGAAAAGTAAATGTGTGTAATTATTATAATCAGTTTACTTCCTGTCTCTGTCGCCTGCAATAAATATGGGTAAAACATAGGGCGAACAGAAAAAAACAGCGTGTCTGTAATTGATGCAGGCGCATGACAAGCAGGGATTCATAATATCGAAAACTGTTTTGATTTTATCAATAGTTCACCTATGTTCAAACGGTTACACTTTTTCAAAGTTTGTATTTGCCTTCTCACACGTATTAAGCACCTACTATGTTATGCTCATGATTCCATGTCGGAGTGATTTCAAAAAAAAAATAAGCTAAAAGTATTTCGCCAACCTGCCAGGACAGAATGCTGGAAATTGTATAAGGAAATAGAAAGAAAAAACCAACGTCCAACTTGATTAATGATCTTGCATACTCAGATATACTTGGTTAAATGATAATTTGCAATTCATCCATACAACCTCTAATTAATTTACGTTTTAATTGCGCATAATACCGGTTTTGTCGCTTACACTGAAACTTGAGAATTATATAAGTAATTTTCTTTATGGAAACGCTGATCTTCGTTAAATCATGTTATTTACAGAGTACATATTCAGTAAAGAATAAAGAAAAAGTGACAGTTTGTTTTCAGCGCGACATCAGACACACCGTTGGCGGTACTGACAGTATACCTATTACAAGAGTATTACATCTTCGCACCGTTTATAAAAATTATTAAATTTTTAAAAATACTGTACAATTTGTATACACTGGAAAAAAAATCGTTCCGCAAAAGGGTATTTTTAAGAAAAAGAATGATCTCACACAAAGAAACTTTACTTGAATTAAATATTGTAACTTATGACTTATGATTAATGTTATCTTGTTTGATGTTACTGCTTTCTTTGGTGCTATCAAAATATTTGTTTTAAAAAAATATTTTACTCAAATACATAAGCTTGACAACAAAAATATTTATTTGTGTACAGGCTGGGCCACCACATTCGCGTCGGTTTATATACGAAAAGTGGTAACATATTTTCTATTCTTTCTTTAAATTACAGCAGGTTTATCTGACGGGTTCAGAAAGAAAAAAATATCACAGGGTTAAAAACAAAACACTACTTTTATTTTCACATCTTTAACGAAAGTAACTTTCTTATTTTAAAATGAACACCCTGTATTTATTACCTTATTTCGATTCTAATTTTAACGATCTGATGACGAAAAATTTTCTCGGATTATGTGCTATTTTCAGATGAGTCAACTTTTCATAACAACGTATGAGTTAATAGGCATAATTTTCATTATTACAGTGACGAGAATCCCATTTCTGTAGAACCCTAAATCATTACATTGGATGCAGTTAATTGTGGGCTGGAATAGTTGGAAAGCACGTGATAAGGGCCATAACTTTTTGTGGTCATTTAAATGGTGCCATGTTTCTACAATTTATAAAATATAACTTAGTAATACTTTTGGAAATATACCTATTAATACTCGACAAAGACTTTGGTTGCAATTAGCCGATGCACCTGCGCACTTTCAAATAAGCGTTCGGGAGGAATTAGATAGGCAGTATCTCAGCAGGTGGATAGGCTGCGGAGGTCCACAGAATCGGCCAGCAAGATCTCCAGATCTAACGAGCCTAGATTTTTTTTATGGGGATATATTAAAGATATTGTTTATACATACTACCAACCACACCCTGACAATATGAAAGAGCGAATAAGAATGGGTTTCGATCATAAACCAAATGTTTTGAGTAATGTTAAAGACTCATTTCAAGAAAGAGTACGCCTTCCGCATTGAAAAGATGGCCATCATTTTGAACACTTTTAAAACATTAGCAGTTTTTAACATATCAGTTTATCCGTTTTAATAAAGTATATTTCTGAAGTTCACTTAGTTATGACTTTTAATTAGTACGTAGGAAAAGCTAGTTGAAGAGTTAGGCTGATAAATATCGTCTATCCATGCTGAATAATAATAGCAGCTTTGTCCAAGCCTACTTCAAAAAAAAAATAATAATAATTAATACTTGAAAAAGAAAATTCTGAATTACTAAGAAATTATATAGTAAGATTAATACAATCTTAAAGACCGTTAAAAGTAGAATTTAAATACGGTAATAAATACAGGGTGTTCCATTCAAAATAAGAAAGTTACTTGCCTTTAAAGATTAAACGTAGTATGTTTTGTACATCCTGTATATTTTTTTCCTTTACTTCCATTTTCTTATCAAGTCTAATGCTTTAGTTAAAAAATAAATATAGTTTAAAATATCTAGCTTAAATATGCATGGCAGGGATGCCTTTAAATTTTGGTCTATATTTTGAGGAATTATCTCGTAAACGAGTTGAATTAGGTATAAGAAACCTAACACCAACTCGCCTTTATTTTGTCTGTACTATCAAAATATGTCATAATACACAGGGGGTTCCATTTAATTTTTCACAACTTTGGTGTGTAACTTTTCTTTGAGTCACCCCGTATACTTCAAAATAGTTTGCAAATGTGTGTTCTTCTGAACCTGTGTAACTCTTAACAAAAAAAAAATTGAAAATATGTGACCACTTTTGTATATAAACTGACGCGAATGTGGTGGCCCACCCTCTGTATCCATTATAAATTGGTGAAGAAATTTTAATTTATTATTGTATAATAAAAATAATATTAATTAATTACTGTAAATATTGATACAAAAAAGTGACTTCTGAAGGAGAAATAATATAGGTTCTTATTTCGAAACGTTAACAATTCTTACATTTTTGAACTTACAAACATCTGCATACCAAGAAGAATTAAATAAACAATAAGTACAGACGAGAGAATTCACAATATTATGTATTTAAATATCTTTTATACTTACTTCCATCAAAACTTTCTTTATTTCTACAACGTGACTTGCATTGAAACGCGCGTTTGCGATACCGTTAGATGTAGATTAATTCCAGTTTTTGTATATCATTGCTTTTCGATTTGCTTTTATGGGAGTTAATTCATTAGGCAGCAAACTTTTTCCTCAAGTACACAAACTTGAAATCGTAAAAGAAATATGGGAACAAGTATTGCATTTAAGTAGACGTAAATTCATTAGTCAGTTCTTTCTTTCTTACAATCTCACACTGATAAGGATATAATAATCCACCAAGATCTCATAAGTTACATGACAACGCTCTTCTGGTGATGATAATTAAAAACAGCTGAAAATGGAGAATTTAATTTTTTTTTGCTTAATTTTTCCAGCAACGCTTGATCGCACAGCGGTCTTTTTCAAACAGTCAGTTTTGTAACAAAAATTATCAGAATAAGTAATCAATAGCATGATACTATTTAATATATAAAGTGAAAACTTTCAACTAATGGGTAGTATTTACATTTTTCAACAATTTTTTTTTCTTAGAGCGTTTTGATACACTGAAAGTAAACTAATGTAAACATTAATAATAAATAACAAGAACACCACTAAACCATTTAATAAGCTAAATTCACTTATTTGTATTCACAATTTATATTCACTACTTATTCTCACTGTTTATTTCCACAAACAATTATTACTTCTTCGCTTTATTACAGTGCCATAAGTATATTATCCGTTGGAGGAGAATTTTGCCACTGTGATAGGAAGAACACTAACGTTTGGATTAAACCAGCCAGAACTAACACATAATCGTCCACTTTAAAAGATGCATTTCAATAACTAATTTTAACACTATTGAAATAAATAGGACATAATCAAATTAAGTTAACTATTTTTAATTGGATAATCTTTTAAATGTATTATTCAAAAATTATTCGCTTAACATTTTTGATAAATATACTATCCACAAGGAAGAAGCCTTATACAAGTAAACACTATTGAAACAATGTGCCTTAATTGAAATATTTTATCGTTTAATCACTTATGTTAAAGTCAGTAGTAGACCGTTTCAACTTAGGGTATCAATAATAACAGTAATAATAATAATTGCATAATTATGGCAGCAAACCTGCGCTCGGCATGTCTAAACAGATGAAGACAAATAAAAACACGCTGTTACGTATGGATAAACTACATGCAATCCGTTTTCATTATCTGACCCACTGATCTGTAGCTTGCGTACAGGTTCACTTTGCATCACTAATAATATGTATGCTTTGGTGGGAGCACAGAGTCGCAGTATAAAGCAGAACGCCCACTGGATCCACTTTGCTCGGGTTCTAGGAAACTAAATGATATTTTTATTATTTAACTTATTAATGAATAAACACAAAACATTTAAGCAATCTCTCAGGACTGTGTATCGTTTTGATAAATTGAATATTACTTACAATTGTTGAAATTATTTACAATTGATTTTTCTGTCGCTCTTCTGTTCTTCAAATGTTTGTTTAGAACGTATTAACACTTATTTACTTGTTTATTTATTTGATGACTTGTTTTAGAAACAAGAATGGATTTTTTTTTCTTGCGATTTTAATTTTATAGGAGATGTTACTACTACATACATATGTATGTACACATTCAGTTCGCATTACGTAAATGTTCAGTAAATCCTAGTGATTATTGCACCAGATGTGGGATGTAGATACGAGGATAGTGGATCCGGATAGCAGATCCGGATCTGAGGTTTCGTACAGCGGGCTTCGGATAACATTGAGATCCGGATAGTAAATTATCCAGCCCCACTAAGACTACCTTAGTAGCATTCACTAGGAAAAGAAAATTTAATCTCAAAACTATAAAAATGGGTGGGCAAAATATTGGTTGGAGAACGGAGGTTAAATACCTAGGCGTTACCCTAGACAATAAACTTCTATGGAACAAACATGAATTTGAAGTAACCAAGAAGGCCAAAAAAGCGCTGATGGTGTGCAGAAATTTTGCAGGGAAAAATTGGAGATGCAACCCAAAAATATTGCTTTGGGTGTATACAGCGATAGTGAGACCCATCATCACTTATGGATTCAGCAGCTTGGAGGAAAAGAACTAATCTCTCGAAAGTGCAAAGATTAGTATGCGTATGCATAATTGGGGCTATGAGATCTTGCCCAATAGCAGCTATCGAGGTAGTATTAGATCTTACCCCCTCCATATTGTGGTAGGGACCTTGGTAAAAAGAACCACACTCAGAATGATCAAGGAAGGAACGATTGGGCGTAGGCCTCAATCTCCTGACAGCGATCAAACTTGGGATATGTCGCGGGATGATATGTCGAAAAAATTCAGCTTCGTGAAGGAATTCACCACAAAAGTTAGTAACAAGAGCGAGTGGGATCATAACACCATCCTGAAATTGAATAAAAATGCTATCAAATGGTTCACTGATGGCTCCAAAACAGCAGAGGGAAGTGGAATAGGAATATATGGGCCTAGAACCAAGTACGTCAAAAGCTTGGGGAAGTACCCAAGCGTCTTCCAAGCGGAAAGACACGCTATTGAAAGATAGGTCCAGTTCAATATTGATAGAAATTATCGAAATCAGGAAATTATCATTATGTGTGATAGTCAAGCAGCCGAGCTGAGTTCGCATGAAATCTGTTCCAAGATGGTTTAAGAATGCCTAGGGAAATTAAACAAGCTAGGCAAAAGAATAAAGTAACCCTCATGTGGGTTTTCGAAGCGATACCACAGTGCAGTGAAGGAAAACTGGCTTCATTATATATGTAAATTATCTTCTACTTCTCTGCATAATCAGAAATGCAGAACAATGCAAAAAAGTATAGCATGAAATTATAAAATAAAGTAAAATAGAATAATTTTAATTTAATAATATTTAGGGAATAACGACGGAGTTCAAGTAGCAGTACAATACTGAAGAAACTGAAAAGAGAAATGCAGTAGAGAAAATCAATTTATTGGGAGAATCTCCAGGGAATGAGGCAAATTAAAATTTTTATGGGAACCTATAACCAAAAAAGGTTTACAGAATGCATCAACCTTAATAAGAACATGACAAACTGAAAATTAACAAGAACACTTTCAGGCCATTGTAAACTGAAAGGACACCTGAGTAAGCTTGGATTCATAAAGGAATCTGAATGTAGATTTTGTGGGGAACAAGATAAAATACCCATCCACCTCCTCTCAAATTGCGTAGCACTGTGCAACTCAAGGGCATGGCACCTGGGAGCACGTGATATCGAAGAGGAAGACTTACCTAACCTGGGGTCTTCTGATATCCTACACTTTCTGAAAGAAATGGGATTGGAAGGCTAGCTGTAGAACAGCAAGAATGGGAGACACAATAGATCTCTTAGGTCGAAGTGTAACATCATCCTCCTCACATACATACATACAAAATCTGAATCCAAAATTATTCAGATCTCTAATATAAATCAATATCAAGGTTTGAAAAAAATTAAATAGCAAGCAACAGATGGGAAAAACAGGAATGAAAAGGATAGAAGATGACAGAACAATATATGCACTACATACCGCAGGAGCCATCAAAACTCCAAACAGCTAGATACGTTGTTATATGCATGAAGCGCACGCTTCTATTCGTAGTTGATGTGGCTCTGACCAGAAATGAGAAGACTATTTAATAACTATCTTTGAAGAAAATTTCTCATTTCTAATTTCTAATAGACTGGTGCATTTGAATTCGAACAAATCATATCAACTTAAATTCTACTTTTTTATGTTAGTTGTAAGATATTTCTAGAACTAGCAAAAAGAAATACAAGTACTTTTTTGATTTTTTTTGTAAAATTCTAATTAATGTAAACACAATCAGTATTATTTTACAGAAAAATAGTGTTCCGCGAAATATATGTATATTATACCATATACGATTATTATGTTCGTAATAGCCGATTAAAATGCAGGCCTCGCGCTTAGATAGCCATTTTAAAAGTCTATTATATTGCGTTAAATTAAAAAAAAAAAAAACTGCGAGCTTTGTGAACTGCTTTATACGGAATTTTTTTTGCATATTCTTCTGATTTGTTTCAAGCAAATACGTTCTCCCTATTTTTATTGTATTGTACTACATGAGAATTATGATGATGAAAACACCGAACCGTCTGAATGTTCCGATTTGTTGCATGGCACACGCTGCCATGCCGAGCGTACTGTTCGATGCTGACCGGTGCGAGTCGATTCAGTGCGCGTTCTGCTTAATTCGTGAACGTTTCCACATTGCATAGATAACAGATATAACAGTCTCTACTTCTTCTGTTTACACTGAGATG